>CM056600.1:27512730-27804756 GCA_029721355.1 Tegillarca granosa
TCATCTTCTTTTTTCATCTGTTTCAGGTCAGGATCACAGGAAGAAGACTTGGGTCGCAGTATCTTAGCAGTACCAGTGTTTCCTTCACAGTCTGGAACAGTAACACATTCACCATCCAATCCTGTTTTGGTTACCATGGAGTACATATCTGAAGATAGCCTTTTCCACCCAGTGGATCCAGATGATGTACTTGGAACTGGTTCAGAATCAGTCTCCATGACATCTAGGTTTGCTATGTATCTTCTATTAGGACCAGTCTGGTTCTTCTTAAACTGTGTAACTTTACGCCCTTTATCACCCTTCATGTTGCAGTCTCAAAACTTGAATGACCAGCCTCCCCACATTTCCTCTATTTAACTGTTGTGGTTGCGTATTGTCAGTAAGCCATAGGTATCTCCTGTAAATTGTCACACACCAACTGCCATCCTCTGCTTCATGGCTAAGTCAGAGCCAATATACATAACCTGGACACTGGCATGTGTCAAGGTAGAGTTTTGTCCCCTTGACTGTCTAGACTCAGCTGTTGTTAATTGGACAGCTAGAGGAATGTTATGTAATATACAAGTCAAGACACTTAAGACTGGGCTACTGTATGTTAATTCATTTGACAGGCACAGTCATTTCAGTTTTGAGATATGATTGGTTAAAGTTTGAAAAAAAAAATTAATATTTAAAAAATATTAAAAATTATTAAAAATAAGTGAAAAATATGAAATTGTACAAATTCAGAATTTGAATGGTGTGAATAAAAGAGACTTTATTTGTGCTAAAGATCACACATAAATCAAGTTGGTTTGTTGGAAAAAGTATTAATTTTTTGCCCAATATCAATTTAGCCCCATTAGTGAGATTTGAACCAATTTTTCTATCTTAGTCAGTTTACAGGTGGTGTGGAAAACAGACTATAAAAAAGTCATTTGACAATAGAATCACTTGAAATTTTCATTAACAAATGTATAAACACATCTAAATAACGTGTGAAAATTTGAATTGATTCGGTTGAAAACTGAAAATCTGACAGGCATGAGTCTAGTACTTCCAGGTCAAAGGTTCCTCCCCCACGAATGTAGTACCAGTGTTTTTTAAAAGTATTTTTTTTCATTTTTTTTCTCAAGATCTGTGTGGTCAGTTTGAATGAAATAAAGACATGTATGGAAAGGGTGAACCTTAAACTTGAAGAAACAGCCAGAGTCAAGAGTGTGGTGCATCTTGAAAAGGAGGTGGGACATGATGAGTAAAGTGCCATGAATACAGCCATTTTTAATCTGACATTGGATTCATACACAGTCTGTTTACTTGTTGCTAAGGTAGCGAAAAATTTCTCTGGTCGACATATGTCGAGCTTTTGATATGTTATTCAGCTCATTTAGACGAACATTTTGATACCAACTTTTAACCCCCACTGATACTTAATGTTATTTTAATTCCTTATTATGTTATAATGTAAGCCTATGGAAAAATAATTGTAGAATCTGGCCTGTCAGATGCGGGGGGGGGGGGTACCTGTCAATGAGGGGCCATATCTTTCTTGTTTGTTCATGTAGAACCCTGAAATTTGGTCAATATGTGCACTAGACAATGAACTTTAATATTATTATTTACTTTTTTAAAAATTTAAATTTTTAATATTTTTAAAATATTTAAATTTATTTAAATTTAATTTTTTTCAATTTTTTTTAGGATGGGGTATCCCTGGGGCCCCCTTTCAGCCTCATTTTCAAATGAAAAGTTAAAATGGAGGCATTTGTTCAAAAATGTTAAAGAAAACTCACTAAAAATTCCATTCCAGCACCGAATGGAGAATGTAGATTGTGGGTTGACCTTGACCCCTTGCATAAATATGGGAATGTTTGTTTTAAACACCCAGGCACGGGGAGATGGGTCAACCATTGCAGGCCTAGCAGATTATCTTACATGGTGCACCACCATTTTGTAGATCTGCCCAGGGGGTTTGACTGTTCCCATCTATGCCATAATTGTAGATGTATTAATCCAGATCACATCAATTTAGAGAGGCATATTGTAAATAATTACAGACTGAAGTGCAAGAACCTTGGATATTGTACCAGAGACAACAGTGGGGAGCCAGATTGTCGCCTTGACCTTCACATTTCCTGAGGTAAGTTTGTATAAACACCTGTCTGTCTGTCTGTCCGTCTGTCCGTCCGTCCGTCCGTCTGTCTGTCCTTCCGTCCGTTCAACCGTCTGGTTTTCCCACCCTCCCTTATGATATGATTACAACTTAGATCTTTTCGAAGAACATGGATCGCCCTTATAAGGGCGGTTTTTGTTTGGTTTGGTGTTCTGTTGTCTTGTCTTGTCTTGCCTTGCCTTGCCTTGTCTTGTCTTGTCTTTCATCTGGAGTAGGTATGATCTAGCTGTCCTTTCTTGTAGTCTGTTTCAATTCCACCAGATTCTTTATATCTCTTGTGGGCATGGATGTCTCTCCCAAGTTGTTTTATTCTTCTGTTTTTCACCTCAGGTCTTTTGTTGTACTCTCTCTTGTATTCCTCTGCTTTTTCCATCTGTATAAGTGAGTGTTTGGCTAATGGTGAGAGGTCCACTCCAACATTGGTACATTTTTCAATTGTTGATTTTCCTGTTGTGTTATTGACTCTGTGGATGGTTGAAGCCACTCTACCTGGTAGGTTTCTTGAAAAGTTCACATTCTTTGGCAATG
The DNA here is from genome assembly GCA_029721355.1 of Tegillarca granosa. Lineage (NCBI taxonomy): Eukaryota > Metazoa > Mollusca > Bivalvia > Arcoida > Arcidae > Tegillarca > Tegillarca granosa. Next base: position 27,515,411 of record CM056600.1, read on the forward strand.
AAACACTGAGTGATCTGTTAACTGCTTCATTTTTTGAGTGTCTGTGTTCAATCTCATGTCCATGAAGGCCTCCTCACTCAACCGCATCTTTAAAATCTCCAACATCAGGTCTTTATCTTTGTCGGTCATATTTAGTTGATTGATTTTGCTGGTTGCCAAGTGAAAAGATCTATTCCACCAGTTCTTTTGGTCTCCTCCTTCACATACTATGGCATGTCTTCTACACATAGAACAGTCCCCTGCATAGCATCTTAAAGTGGCTTCCATTACTTTTGGTAACTTCTTCTTTATTTCAGTCATGTTGCCTGCATAATCATGCATCATCTTCTTATAAATCATACTGCATCTTGATTTTACATCCTTACTAAGGTCTAACTGTGCTTCTCTCTGTCCTGCCTTTGTTCTTTTCCAGGCAAACATCTGGTCACTAAATTTAGCTGATTGACATTTTCTGAACTGTCCTTGTGCCACATGTGTTGGATCAGCAAGTCTCTCCACACTCCAGTCTTGATTTACTTCACTGAATACATCATTTAGTCCCTCTGCTCCCCTGCCATCTGAATCTGTTGTGGCAAACTTGATGTGGATTTCATCCATTAAAAACTGTTCAGCAAGTGTTTTTCCTATTTCATATTCTGAGAGTGGAACTGGCTTTGATAAGTTTGATGTACAGTCTTCATGGCCATCCGGACAGGTAACTTCATATCCCCTATTCCTCAACCATTGTCCCTTCCAGCACAGTTTATTCTGTATAGCTGCACCAATGATGTATTTCTTGTCACTGGTTGTCTCTACTGCTAGTCCAATGGCTTGAGATGCATTTTGTCCTGGTTTTCTTCTACTTGTGATCTGTATAGAGTTGTATCTTACATCCATTGAAATGTTTAGTTGAGACGGATCTTCAACTCCTCGTTCCACATTGATTTCTTTCACTTGTTGAATCTTTGCTGACATGTCCCTCTGGTTCAATTCTGTTGTGGCCCTGCTAACTTTGTTTGATGTAGTCTGCATGCTTTGTATGGCTGGGGGTGGTACATCCATTGAAGCAAGTAGTAGTCTGGCCTTAGTGTTTCCTATTGGTGTGTCTTGAAGTCCAATAGCTAAGGAATAGTTTGGTGCAGCTGGGTTGCTCCCTGGTAGGTTTGTCTTGATTTCCTTGTAGAGTTTGTACTCAGCTGACTGGAACTTACAAGTTTTACACATCAGTGTGTACTTCCAGCATATTCCCCATTTGGTCTGCTTGGCTATGGTGAAATCTGGGTTGCTACAGTCACTTGCTTCATCTGTATGGTATCTGTAGACATCATTCATCATCTTTAGTAATTCTTCATTATCTACAAGTCTCATGCCTTTTATCTCATCTTCTTTTTTCATCTGTTTCAGGTCAGGATCACAGGAAGAAGACTTGGGTCGCAGTATCTTAGCAGTACCAGTGTTTCCTTCACAGTCTTGAACAGTAACACATTCACCATCCAATCCTGTTTTGGTTACCATGGAGTACATATCTGAAGATAGCCTTTTCCACCCAGTGGATCCAGATGATGTACTTGGAACTGGTTCAGAATCAGTCTCCATGACATCTAGGTTTGCTATGTATCTTCTATTAGGACCAGTCTGGTTCTTCTTAAACTGTGTAACTTTACGCCCTTTATCACCCTTCATGTTGCAGTCTCAAAACTTGAATGACCAGCCTCCCCACATTTCCTCTATTTAACTGTTGTGGTTGCGTATTGTCAGTAAGCCATAGGTATCTCCTGTAAATTGTCACACACCAACTGCCATCCTCTGCTTCATGGCTAAGTCAGAGCCAATATACATAACCTGGACACTGGCATGTGTCAAGGTAGAGTTTTGTCCCCTTGACTGTCTAGACTCAGCTGTTGTTAATTGGACAGCTAGAGGAATGTTATGTAATATACAAGTCAAGACACTTAAGACTGGGCTACTGTATGTTAATTCATTTGACAGGCACAGTCATTTCAGTTTTGAGATATGATTGGTTAAAGTTTGAAAAAAAAAATTAATATTTAAAAAATATTAAAAATTATTAAAAATAAGTGAAAAATATGAAATTGTACAAATTCAGAATTTGAATGGTGTGAATAAAAGAGACTTTATTTGTGCTAAAGATCACACATAAATCAAGTTGGTTTGTTGGAAAAAGTATTAATTTTTTGCCCAATATCAATTTAGCCCCATTAGTGAGATTTGAACCAATTTTTCTATCTTAGTCAGTTTACAGGTGGTGTGGAAAACAGACTATAAAAAAGTCATTTGACAATAGAATCACTTGAAATTTTCATTAACAAATGTATAAACACATCTAAATAACGTGTGAAAATTTGAATTGATTCGGTTGAAAACTGAAAATCTGACAGGCATGAGTCTAGTACTTCCAGGTCAAAGGTTCCTCCCCCACGAATGTAGTACCAGTGTTTTTTAAAAGTATTTTTTTTCATTTTTTTTCTCAAGATCTGTGTGGTCAGTTTGAATGAAATAAAGACATGTATGGAAAGGGTGAACCTTAAACTTGAAGAAACAGCCAGAGTCAAGAGTGTGGTGCATCTTGAAAAGGAGGTGGGACATGATGAGTAAAGTGCCATGAATACAGCCATTTTTAATCTGACATTGGATTCATACACAGTCTGTTTACTTGTTGCTAAGGTAGCGAAAAATTTCTCTGGTCGACATATGTCGAGCTTTTGATATGTTATTCAGCTCATTTAGACGAACATTTTGATACCAACTTTTAACCCCCACTGATACTTAATGTTATTTTAATTCCTTATTATGTTATAATGTAAGCCTATGGAAAAATAATTGTAGAATCTGGCCTGTCAGATGCGGGGGGGGGGGGTACCTGTCAATGAGGGGCCATATCTTTCTTGTTTGTTCATGTAGAACCCTGAAATTTGGTCAATATGTGCACTAGACAATGAACTTTAATATTATTATTTACTTTTTTAAAAATTTAAATTTTTAATATTTTTAAAATATTTAAATTTATTTAAATTTAATTTTTTTCAATTTTTTTTAGGATGGGGTATCCCTGGGGCCCCCTTTCAGCCTCATTTTCAAATGAAAAGTTAAAATGGAGGCATTTGTTCAAAAATGTTAAAGAAAACTCACTAAAAATTCCATTCCAGCACCGAATGGAGAATGTAGATTGTGGGTTGACCTTGACCCCTTGCATAAATATGGGAATGTTTGTTTTAAACACCCAGGCACGGGGAGATGGGTCAACCATTGCAGGCCTAGCAGATTATCTTACATGGTGCACCACCATTTTGTAGATCTGCCCAGGGGGTTTGACTGTTCCCATCTATGCCATAATTGTAGATGTATTAATCCAGATCACATCAATTTAGAGAGGCATATTGTAAATAATTACAGACTGAAGTGCAAGAACCTTGGATATTGTACCAGAGACAACAGTGGGGAGCCAGATTGTCGCCTTGACCTTCACATTTCCTGAGGTAAGTTTGTATAAACACCTGTCTGTCTGTCTGTCCGTCTGTCCGTCCGTCCGTCCGTCCGTCTGTCTGTCCTTCCGTCCGTTCAACCGTCTGGTTTTCCCACCCTCCCTTATGATATGATTACAACTTAGATCTTTTCGAAGAACATGGATCGCCCTTATAAGGGCGGTTTTTGTTTGGTTTGGTGTTCTGTTGTCTTGTCTTGTCTTGCCTTGCCTTGCCTTGTCTTGTCTTGTCTTTCATCTGGAGTAGGTATGATCTAGCTGTCCTTTCTTGTAGTCTGTTTCAATTCCACCAGATTCTTTATATCTCTTGTGGGCATGGATGTCTCTCCCAAGTTGTTTTATTCTTCTGTTTTTCACCTCAGGTCTTTTGTTGTACTCTCTCTTGTATTCCTCTGCTTTTTCCATCTGTATAAGTGAGTGTTTGGCTAATGGTGAGAGGTCCACTCCAACATTGGTACATTTTTCAATTGTTGATTTTCCTGTTGTGTTATTGACTCTGTGGATGGTTGAAGCCACTCTACCTGGTAGGTTTCTTGAAAAGTTCACATTCTTTGGCAATGAAACACTGAGTGATCTGTTAACTGCTTCATTTTTTGAGTGTCTGTGTTCAATCTCATGTCCATGAAGGCCTCCTCACTCAACCGCATCTTTAAAATCTCCAACATCAGGTCTTTATCTTTGTCGGTCATATTTAGTTGATTGATTTTGCTGGTTGCCAAGTGAAAAGATCTATTCCACCAGTTCTTTTGGTCTCCTCCTTCACATACTATGGCATGTCTTCTACACATAGAACAGTCCCCTGCATAGCATCTTAAAGTGGCTTCCATTACTTTTGGTAACTTCTTCTTTATTTCAGTCATGTTGCCTGCATAATCATGCATCATCTTCTTATAAATCATACTGCATCTTGATTTTACATCCTTACTAAGGTCTAACTGTGCTTCTCTCTGTCCTGCCTTTGTTCTTTTCCAGGCAAACATCTGGTCACTAAATTTAGCTGATTGACATTTTCTGAACTGTCCTTGTGCCACATGTGTTGGATCAGCAAGTCTCTCCACACTCCAGTCTTGATTTACTTCACTGAATACATCATTTAGTCCCTCTGCTCCCCTGCCATCTGAATCTGTTGTGGCAAACTTGATGTGGATTTCATCCATTAAAAACTGTTCAGCAAGTGTTTTTCCTATTTCATTATTCTGAGAGTGGAACTGGCTTTGATAAGTTTGATGTACAGTCTTCATGGCCATCCGGACAGGTAACTTCATATCCCCTATTCCTCAACCATTGTCCCTTCCAGCACAGTTTATTCTGTATAGCTGCACCAATGATGTACTTTCTTGTCACTGGTTGTCTCTACTGCTAGTCCAATGGCTTGAGATGCATTTTGTCCTGGTTTTCTTCTACTTGTGATCTGTATAGAGTTGTATCTTACATCCATTGAAATGTTTAGTTGAGACGGATCTTCAACTCCTCGTTCCACATTGATTTCTTTCACTTGTTGAATCTTTGCTGACATGTCCCTCTGGTTCAATTCTGTTGTGGCCCTGCTAACTTTGTTTGATGTAGTCTGCATGCTTTGTATGGCTGGGGGTGGTACATCCATTGAAGCAAGTAGTAGTCTGGCCTTAGTGTTTCCTATTGGTGTGTCTTGAAGTCCAATAGCTAAGGAATAGTTTGGTGCAGCTGGGTTGCTCCCTGGTAGGTTTGTCTTGATTTCCTTGTAGAGTTTGTACTCAGCTGACTGGAACTTACAAGTTTTACACATCAGTGTGTACTTCCAGCATATTCCCCATTTGGTCTGCTTGGCTATGGTGAAATCTGGGTTGCTACAGTCACTTGCTTCATCTGTATGGTATCTGTAGACATCATTCATCATCTTTAGTAATTCTTCATTATCTACAAGTCTCATGCCTTTTATCTCATCTTCTTTTTTCATCTGTTTCAGGTCAGGATCACAGGAAGAAGACTTGGGTCGCAGTATCTTAGCAGTACCAGTGTTTCCTTCACAGTCTGGAACAGTAACACATTCACCATCCAATCCTGTTTTGGTTACCATGGAGTACATATCTGAAGATAGCCTTTTCCACCCAGTGGATCCAGATGATGTACTTGGAACTGGTTCAGAATCAGTCTCCATGACATCTAGGTTTGCTATGTATCTTCTATTAGGACCAGTCTGGTTCTTCTTAAACTGTGTAACTTTACGCCCTTTATCACCCTTCATGTTGCAGTCTCAAAACTTGAATGACCAGCCTCCCCACATTTCCTCTATTTAACTGTTGTGGTTGCGTATTGTCAGTAAGCCATAGGTATCTCCTGTAAATTGTCACACACCAACTGCCATCCTCTGCTTCATGGCTAAGTCAGAGCCAATATACATAACCTGGACACTGGCATGTGTCAAGGTAGAGTTTTGTCCCCTTGACTGTCTAGACTCAGCTGTTGTTAATTGGACAGCTAGAGGAATGTTATGTAATATACAAGTCAAGACACTTAAGACTGGGCTACTGTATGTTAATTCATTTGACAGGCACAGTCATTTCAGTTTTGAGATATGATTGGTTAAAGTTTGAAAAAAAAAATTAATATTTAAAAAGATATTAAAAATTATTAAAAATAAGTGAAAAATATGAAATTGTACAAATTCAGAATTTGAATGGTGTGAATAAAAGAGACTTTATTTGTGCTAAAGATCACACATAAATCAAGTTGGTTTGTTGGAAAAAGTATTAATTTTTTGCCCAATATCAATTTAGCCCCATTAGTGAGATTTGAACCAATTTTTCTATCTTAGTCAGTTTACAGGTGGTGTGGAAAACAGACTATAAAAAAGTCATTTGACAATAGAATCACTTGAAATTTTCATTAACAAATGTATAAACACATCTAAATAACGTGTGAAAATTTGAATTGATTCGGTTGAAAACTGAAAATCTGACAGGCATGAGTCTAGTACTTCCAGGTCAAAGGTTCCTCCCCCACGAATGTAGTACCAGTGTTTTTTAAAAGTATTTTTTTTCATTTTTTTTCTCAAGATCTGTGTGGTCAGTTTGAATGAAATAAAGACATGTATGGAAAGGGTGAACCTTAAACTTGAAGAAACAGCCAGAGTCAAGAGTGTGGTGCATCTTGAAAAGGAGGTGGGACATGATGAGTAAAGTGCCATGAATACAGCCATTTTTAATCTGACATTGGATTCATACACAGTCTGTTTACTTGTTGCTAAGGTAGCGAAAAATTTCTCTGGTCGACATATGTCGAGCTTTTGATATGTTATTCAGCTCATTTAGACGAACATTTTGATACCAACTTTTAACCCCCACTGATACTTAATGTTATTTTAATTCCTTATTATGTTATAATGTAAGCCTATGGAAAAATAATTGTAGAATCTGGCCTGTCAGATGCGGGGGGGGGGGTACCTGTCAATGAGGGGCCATATCTTTCTTGTTTGTTCATGTAGAACCCTGAAATTTGGTCAATATGTGCACTAGACAATGAACTTTAATATTATTATTTACTTTTTTAAAAATTTAAATTTTTAATATTTTTAAAATATTTAAATTTATTTAAATTTAATTTTTTTCAATTTTTTTTAGGATGGGGTATCCCTGGGGCCCCCTTTCAGCCTCATTTTCAAATGAAAAGTTAAAATGGAGGCATTTGTTCAAAAATAGTTAAAGAAAACTCACTGAAAATTCCATTCCAGCACCGAATGGAGAATGTAGATTGTGGGTTGACCTTGACCCCTTGCATAAATATGGGAATGTTTGTTTTAAACACCCAGGCACGGGGAGATGGGTCAACCATTGCAGGCCTAGCAGATTATCTTACATGGTGCACCACCATTTTGTAGATCTGCCCAGGGGGTTTGACTGTTCCCATCTATGCCATAATTGTAGATGTATTAATCCAGATCACATCAATTTAGAGAGGCATATTGTAAATAATTACAGACTGAAGTGCAAGAACCTTGGATATTGTACCAGAGACAACAGTGGGGAGCCAGATTGTCGCCTTGACCTTCACATTTCCTGAGGTAAGTTTGTATAAACACCTGTCTGTCTGTCTGTCCGTCTGTCCGTCCGTCCGTCCGTCTGTCTGTCCTTCCGTCCGTTCAACCGTCTGGTTTTCCCACCCTCCCTTATGATATGATTACAACTTAGATCTTTTCGAAGAACATGGATCGCCCTTATAAGGGCGGTTTTTGTTTGGTTTGGTGTTCTGTTGTCTTGTCTTGTCTTGCCTTGCCTTGCCTTGTCTTGTCTTGTCTTTCATCTGGAGTAGGTATGATCTAGCTGTCCTTTCTTGTAGTCTGTTTCAATTCCACCAGATTCTTTATATCTCTTGTGGGCATGGATGTCTCTCCCAAGTTGTTTTATTCTTCTGTTTTTCACCTCAGGTCTTTTGTTGTACTCTCTCTTGTATTCCTCTGCTTTTTCCATCTGTATAAGTGAGTGTTTGGCTAATGGTGAGAGGTCCACTCCAACATTGGTACATTTTTCAATTGTTGATTTTCCTGTTGTGTTATTGACTCTGTGGATGGTTGAAGCCACTCTACCTGGTAGGTTTCTTGAAAAGTTCACATTCTTTGGCAATGAAACACTGAGTGATCTGTTAACTGCTTCATTTTTTTGAGTGTCTGTGTTCAATCTCATGTCCATGAAGGCCTCCTCACTCAACCGCATCTTTAAAATCTCCAACATCAGGTCTTTATCTTTGTCGGTCATATTTAGTTGATTGATTTTGCTGGTTGCCAAGTGAAAAGATCTATTCCACCAGTTCTTTTGGTCTCCTCCTTCACATACTATGGCATGTCTTCTACACATAGAACAGTCCCCTGCATAGCATCTTAAAGTGGCTTCCATTACTTTTGGTAACTTCTTCTTTATTTCAGTCATGTTGCCTGCATAATCATGCATCATCTTCTTATAAATCATACTGCATCTTGATTTTACATCCTTACTAAGGTCTAACTGTGCTTCTCTCTGTCCTGCCTTTGTTCTTTTCCAGGCAAACATCTGGTCACTAAATTTAGCTGATTGACATTTTCTGAACTGTCCTTGTGCCACATGTGTTGGATCAGCAAGTCTCTCCACACTCCAGTCTTGATTTACTTCACTGAATACATCATTTAGTCCCTCTGCTCCCCTGCCATCTGAATCTGTTGTGGCAAACTTGATGTGGATTTCATCCATTAAAAACTGTTCAGCAAGTGTTTTTCCTATTTCATATTCTGAGAGTGGAACTGGCTTTGATAAGTTTGATGTACAGTCTTCATGGCCATCCGGACAGGTAACTTCATATCCCCTATTCCTCAACCATTGTCCCTTCCAGCACAGTTTATTCTGTATAGCTGCACCAATGATGTACTTCTTGTCACTGGTTGTCTCTACTGCTAGTCCAATGGCTTGAGATGCATTTTGTCCTGGTTTTCTTCTACTTGTGATCTGTATAGAGTTGTATCTTACATCCATTGAAATGTTTAGTTGAGACGGATCTTCAACTCCTCGTTCCACATTGATTTCTTTCACTTGTTGAATCTTTGCTGACATGTCCCTCTGGTTCAATTCTGTTGTGGCCCTGCTAACTTTGTTTGATGTAGTCTGCATGCTTTGTATGGCTGGGGGTGGTACATCCATTGAAGCAAGTAGTAGTCTGGCCTTAGTGTTTCCTATTGGTGTGTCTTGAAGTCCAATAGCTAAGGAATAGTTTGGTGCAGCTGGGTTGCTCCCTGGTAGGTTTGTCTTGATTTCCTTGTAGAGTTTGTACTCAGCTGACTGGAACTTACAAGTTTTACACATCAGTGTGTACTTCCAGCATATTCCCCATTTGGTCTGCTTGGCTATGGTGAAATCTGGGTTGCTACAGTCACTTGCTTCATCTGTATGGTATCTGTAGACATCATTCATCATCTTTAGTAATTCTTCATTATCTACAAGTCTCATGCCTTTTATCTCATCTTCTTTTTTCATCTGTTTCAGGTCAGGATCACAGGAAGAAGACTTGGGTCGCAGTATCTTAGCAGTACCAGTGTTTCCTTCACAGTCTGGAACAGTAACACATTCACCATCCAATCCTGTTTTGGTTACCATGGAGTACATATCTGAAGATAGCCAGTCTGGTTCTTCTTAAACTGTGTAACTTTACGCCCTTTATCACCCTTCATGTTGCAGTCTCAAAACTTGAATGACCAGCCTCCCCACATTTCCTCTATTTAACTGTTGTGGTTGCGTATTGTCAGTAAGCCATAGGTATCTCCTGTAAATTGTCACACACCAACTGCCATCCTCTGCTTCATGGCTAAGTCAGAGCCAATATACATAACCTGGACACTGGCATGTGTCAAGGTAGAGTTTTGTCCCCTTGACTGTCTAGACTCAGCTGTTGTTAATTGGACAGCTAGAGGAATGTTATGTAATATACAAGTCAAGACACTTAAAACTGGGCTACTGTATGTTAATTCATTTGACAGGCACAGTCATTTCAGTTTTGAGATATGATTGGTTAAAGTTTGAAAAAAAAAATTAATATTTAAAAAATATTAAAAATTATTAAAAATAAGTGAAAAATATGAAATTGTACAAATTCAGAATTTGAATGGTGTGAATAAAAGAGACTTTATTTGTGCTAAAGATCACACATAAATCAAGTTGGTTTGTTGGAAAAAGTATTAATTTTTTGCCCAATATCAATTTAGCCCCATTAGTGAGATTTAAACCAATTTTTCTATCTTAGTCAGTTTACAGGTGGTGTGGAAAACAGACTATAAAAAAGTCATTTGACAATAGAATCACTTGAAATTTTCATTAACAAATGTATAAACACATCTAAATAACGTGTGAAAATTTGAATTGATTCGGTTGAAAACTGAAAATCTGACAGGCATGAGTCTAGTACTTCCAGGTCAAAGGTTCCTCCCCCACGAATGTAGTACCAGTGTTTTTTAAAAGTATTTTTTTTCATTTTTTTTCTCAAGATCTGTGTGGTCAGTTTGAATGAAATAAAGACATGTATGGAAAGGGTGAACCTTAAACTTGAAGAAACAGCCAGAGTCAAGAGTGTGGTGCATCTTGAAAAGGAGGTGGGACATGATGAGTAAAGTGCCATGAATACAGCCATTTTTAATCTGACATTGGATTCATACACAGTCTGTTTACTTGTTGCTAAGGTAGCGAAAAATTTCTCTGGTCGACATATGTCGAGCTTTTGATATGTTATTCAGCTCATTTAGACGAACATTTTGATACCAACTTTTAACCCCCACTGATACTTAATGTTATTTTAATTCCTTATTATGTTATAATGTAAGCCTATGGAAAAATAATTGTAGAATCTGGCCTGATCCATGATCAGTCACTAAAAATAACCGGAATGATTCAGTCATAATCAGTATGATCCGAAATGAATCACTCATGATCAGTAACTAAAAATAACCGAAATGATTCAGTCATGATCAGTTAAATCCGAAATGAATCACTCATGATCAGTAACTAAAATAACCGAAATGATTCAGTTATAATCAGTATAATCCGAAATGAAACACTCATGATCAGTAAATGAAATGAATCACTCATGATCAGTAACTAATCAGTCATGATCAGTATAATCCGAAATGAATCACTCATGATCAGTAACTTTAAATAACCGGAATCATTCAGTCATGATCCGTATAATCCGAAATGAATCACTCATGATCAGTAAATGAAATGAATCACTCATGATCAGTAACTAAAAATAACCGGAATGATTCAATCATGATCATTAATTGACCTGGAAAATTTCACTTATGATCAGTAAATGAAATGAATCACTCATTATCAGTAAATAAAAATAACCGGAATGATTCAGTCATGATCATTAATTGACCTGGAAAATTTCACTTATGATCACTAATTTTCTTTATTTATTTTCTTTGGTATAAAAGCACCTTCCAAATGTGTCTAGATGGTAGTCAAATCGATGCTCCATATATTTGAGGAAATCAGATTCTCCTTGCAGAAATAAATCATACACCAAGGAACAGTTTTTACTTTATCTACTTACAATCACTACATAGGTATCTACATTAACACATTAAGGGTACAAAAACTGTTACTATAAGTGGGCGTGGTTTAAAAAAAACTCTTCAGTAGCAGCATCGTAAACCAGTAAAAGAAACGCTAGATTTTGCGTCGTTTTAAGCAATAAGATTATTGTAAACAACACAGTTCATCTTATCAGGCACAGTAATTTGATTTTGATGTCAGATCATTAATGACTGCAAATCCGTAATGATAATTATATTTTGTATCTTCCAGATCACAATACATGTCCCTATATCCATTTAACCATTGAACTGTTAAGAAATGGCATTCATAGGTCGATATGAATGCCACTGGTGTGCAAGGCAAATTGAATAACGCGCGATAGCGCATTATGATTTGTTTGCCTTGCATACCAGTGGCATTCATATCGACTATGAATGCCATTTCTTAACAGTTCAATGGTTATATTTACGTTTATGATTTATTTTAAGTTTGTTTTTCAATTCTTGTAACCTTAAAATTCAAATTCCCCGCGCTTACTTACCTGGGAATTTCAGTTATTGGAACGGCCATGGAGAACGTGCAGTTTCAAACACAAAATAGTGCGTGGAAAAACAAAACAGAAAAACGTGTTGTTTCAATTATAATATATTTTTAACAACAGGTTTAACAAATTCACTATAATAATGATACATTAGTGTATGAAAAAGTCTATATATTCTTTAACAGAATTTTTTGTGTGAGAAGATATTCCCCAATATTAGCCCCATACAAGTGTATGCGGATGGATATAATTTTCAATAGGTAAACCGTTTCATTCACAAAACCGCCATTCTAGTGTTGAAAATTGAATGTGCAAGAAGTGAAGTTGGAATTTGCAAAGAAATTGGGTGTAAACGTATTTGTTGATTGAAAAGATTGTTGATTGAAGTTGGGAATTGTGATTTCTGCATTTTCGTTCTGGATTACAACGTCTGTACTGGAGGAAACCGTTGCAGACGGACGATTTTGAACTGCTAAAGGTCGAGCAGTTTGAATTTCTAGGTCAGTGGGATGTGTTAAATTCGACAGGGATTTGCTCAGGGATCTTTTTTGAGAAGAAGACATCGTTCTATTGTACGATCTAATGGAAGATTCACTTTTATGATTGGACATAAACATTATGTGACGAGCTTCGTAGCCCTGATCGTTAAGATGCTGGATGGCGGTGGCCCTCAGGCAGTGAGGTGTATAATTTGTTTCAACACCAGAGGCCTTGCATATGTCTGATAAAAATCGTGCAAACGAGCGTTTTGCAAGTGGTTTTGCAGTGAACCAGATATCGGACTGCTGAGGAGCAAAGAGTGAATCCTTATGATACTGATTAAATAGACTAGTAGCATTTTTCTCTGTTTTTTCAAGCAAAAGCCGAAGCATACGGACGGGACAATTATCACTCTCAGTAGCATACATGCGCTTTTCGGACATATTTTGGACGGTTGCCAAGCCACCCTGATAATTCTTTTGCTGTGTTTCATGTTTCAGGGTAATGTATTCACCAGAGTTATCATTATGAAACTCAAATGAATCAGTTTTAAGCTGATGGTGAAATTCCATGCCACGGGATATAAAATTTATTGAGATGTAGTACCATACGCATTGTCTGAGGATAATTGGGGATGTAGGAGCTTTGTTAAGGTAAGAAGATATTTTAATAAGATCAGGTTTCTCGATAACTTGTTTATGTTTAACTGGTTTTGAAAGTCCAGTTCTCAGTCTTTCCTTAAGCAGACCGTCTAGTATGCCATTGGCTTTTTTAAACTCTTTGTCTCGAACAATATCTATATTTCTATGGATGTCAGCCAAGTGTCTATTGATAGCTGCTCTGATATTTATCAGTGTGTTTCTATGATACACTGGATCCGCATTCTCTTCATTTTTGGCAGGCTTTGGCTTAACCTCGCAGTAGAATTGGGCCAGTGTTTCAGCCAGTGCGTCTACATCTACCGCAACCATATTTAATTCCATACCCATCTTTTCTTTATTCCAGTCTAAAATTTTGAAAAAAAAGAGAAAAAACTTTTTTGGCGGTTTCTAATTAACTATAGGCTTAGTTTCTATATAAATCTATGACTAGAAAAAGAAATTGAGAGAATTGTCTGTTGTGTAACAATTGAAACAGTTTTTGATTGTTTTATTTAATACAACAATAACGTGTTTTGATTGATACCATTTTCTTTGGTGATTACACAATGTGACGCAGTCATCATTTTCCCTTTTATATAATGTTAAATTATTATTGTATTTTTTTTTTCTTTTCAAATATTGCATTTTTTAAAATTTAGGTAAAACTATGAACTTTTTTTATTTAAATGATAGATCTGTTTCTTTGGTTGTTAAGTGGTGGTATGTGATATACCTTGGAAAATTCTCATGCCCCAGATGGTATTTTTTTTGGTTGCTGGAGCCTGTCTGGCTTCAAACAGTCTCTCGAGCTCATCTTTGGGTACAGATTTGAATCTCTTGGGTTCTGGCTCAGCGGAGGGAATTGCTGGAGGGCGCATTTCTTCTACTGGTTGTTGTACAATGGCAACGGAACCGGCAGCTAGTATTTCTAAATCATGAAGGTTAATTGTTGAAAGAAACTCTTCATCACTGGACGACATTTCCCAACTTTCTGGTGGATATAAATCAAAATTTTCCAGCGGGAATTCTAGCTCAGATTCAGGTTCAGAACTGTTTTCCATAGTCACTGATAATCTAGGTATATCCCGATAAACGGCTCAAAGGGATAGCAGACGGTAAAATATTTATCTGCAGAATTTTTTTGTTTAAATATATTATTTGTTTTTATTTTCTTCAGCCATATTTAATTTTTATTTGAATACTTTTGCATTAAAATTTTGGGATTTTTTATATTATGAGCTATAAAAATTAAGTAGGTAAAATCTCGTTTTTCCGGCATCTTAAAAAGGTAAACAAAGTAGCCATTTGTAGTTCCTTCATTTGTAGTTCCATGTGTATTGCAGCTTATGTATTCATACGCCAGTCAAGTGATCAATGGTATTTACAGTCCATATGAATGCCATTCCTCTCAAAATAAGTTATTTAGAAGAATCGCAGTGCAAATGTAAATATATATGATTGAATCTACAGTAATTCACAGCAGACGAGAGATACGATCCTCATAAGTGAATGAAGCCAACTGCATTCATTCACAACTTTCACAATCAATAGATAAATTATCATTAAAGTGAAAGAAACCAAATACAGTTATTCACAACTTGCACAATAGATAAATAAATCATTTAAAAGTAAATAAAGCCAGTCTCAGCCATTCACAACTTGTACAAATGATAAATAGATCATCACGAGTTGATAAAGTCAACTGCAGTCATTACAACTTTCACAATCAATAAATAGATCATCACGAGTTGATGAAGCCAACTGCAGTTATTACAACTTTCACAATCAATAGATAGATCATCACAAGTGGATGAAGCCAACTGCAGTCATTACAACTTTCACAAATGATAAATAAATCATCACAATTGAATGAATCGAAGCCAAATCGAAGATAACTGCAGACATTACAACTTTCACAAATGATAAATAAATCATCATACACAAACAAACTTTTGATTGATTCGACCATCACGTGAGCGCCAAAAATATTTCAAGTTTGTGAAGATACGACGTGATAAATCGCGATGATTTTAACATACACATGTCAATACAGTTACTTACTCAGAGTCAGCAGTAAATGTTATAAACTATTGAAAATCAACCGTTTAATTATTTTTCATTTCAGGAAAAAGGCAACTATTGTTACGAATGTTTATTCGTTAGTGTGAATGACAAAAGTGATGTGGAACACTGGATAACAACAAATGGAATGAAAAAACCTTTTTATTTGCAGTCGACCGTAGAACCTACAGCGATGAGACTTTTTGGATTTAATGGCTTACGCCAAAACCACTCGGCCACCGCGCCGTACATTACATACCTATTTTAAACTAGTGTTGTCAACATTGATTCTTACCCCAAGGTTTCATATTTTTTCGACAATGTCTCTTAGTATATTGTTAATTTATTTAATGGGTTATAGGCCCTAGTAAAGAGTATTTCACCCATATCCAGACGTCACCAGCTAAGGTAAAGTAGCAGATCTCTCCAAGTATATCAAACCTTATTTTAGTTTTAAAAGAAAAGATATCTGTTTGGTCTATTTCAAAGCCTTGAAAAAAGATTTATAATTGCTTTCTTATTTATGTCAGCTATAGTAAAAAATGTCCAAAAAGTTCATAACAATATCATATTCCATTTGTTGTATTGTATGAGAATTTATTTGCTTCATTACTTAATTTGGTAGTAAATTACAATATATTATTCGCTTAAGTGCTTATTACCTCCTATATGAACTATATAATTCGTATCAAAATAAAGAAAGTAATACAAAATCAATTAGCTCATACGGCCATGCACTAAGATATAAAAGGTCTATATGTTTTAGATATTACATGGGTTTTGGCGATTTTCGAGAGAAGTTTGATCCATGTAATATGCCATTTGTTTTACACCACATTTTTGCAATTTTAAAATGTATAATCTCTGGGTGCTTTGATTGTAGCTTTCTGTTATATAGGATGTTATATATAAAATGATTGATACATATTTGAAGACACGGAATGCTTCAAAACAATCCATTTCAACTAGTACAGACTTGATTGGAGCGTAGTTGATGTTTCACCTTACAGTCTACACTTTAAAATATAAAGAGGCGTTAAGTTAGTAGTTGCTGGGCACTAGGGCTATGGAGGTTTTAAAAGTTATAATTTAACTCAACCTTTTTTCTTTAATTAAAGAAGCACCTAACTTTCTCATATTGCAGACAACAGTTGTATTTTCTTTTTGGAATACTCAAGACAATAGTTTTTATGATAAAACTTTTCTTGTGTTAAATTTGACTTCAATTAAGAAAATAACGTTAAAATTCTAACCATCATTGTAACTACCGAGTTGAAAGCAAAGTATGCGAAATTCTTAATATCATAATTTGAAAAACTGTCGATGCGATGCAGCTTCTATTAAAATTTTAATACCAACTTTAAGTTTAAATAAAGAGAGATTACCAATGTTCAGAATTAAGCGTTTACAGTTTGCCTCACAAATTATAAATAACAAAATATTTTTCAAGCAACACTTTTGACTAAGAACGTGGTAAATTCAAAGTTTTGGTTTGAAACCGAAATCATCGCCACGATGACAATTGAATCACTTTAAATTAATTGATCATTTAGAAAATTTTTGATACCAGCTCAATAAAGTAGGCTTGTTTTCGAATAATATTTCCTATTCTATAATTTATTTAAAATACACTTTTTAGGTTTAACAAAATATTCGTTGACAAGACCAATACAATTACCTTTAAATCAGCTTAAAAAACAGTCAAGTCGTTTCTTTCATTGACTGTCAATACAGTTCGTAAAACTATCAAGAAATCGTCAACATGAAACTGTAATTCTAAAAGTAATACTACTGATCCCAGTTCATTTAAAATTACAGTGTAATTCCATTGTGTTTGTGGTTCTTTATGATTAAAAATATAATGACAAGATCGGATTTATTAAAGGGAATAACAAACATAAATGTTATACAATTTCATCGGCGATTTTCTTCATTCTATTCAACTTTTATCAAAGAAAAACGTATGTATTCACAGCTTTACATTCATCCATCTAAAGCAACAAATCCATAGATCTTATTATGGTTATTTGGAAAAAATGCATTGCCGTGATAGGGATGTTCAATTTTTTGAAAACAAAATCTGCTGCACAAATTCCTTAAAAGAGAACATTCAAATTTTGAAAATGACAAAAATGGATACAGTTTTTTTACAGACGAAACATTTGGAAAGCAGTTAGGGATTTAACATTTTAAATTATATATATATATATATATATATATATATATATATATATATATATATATATATATATATATATATATATATATATATATAGCTGGATTTGGATTTATATAATTTTGGAACTTTAGATTCATTATTTTCCAACTGTTTGGCTTATGTTTTTTATTATCAAACTTTCGGTCTTAGTGTCACTGATGAGGAATGAATTTCCGAAATGTGCACATCTGGCACGTCAAAATTCAACTAGTATTTGTGTTATATATATATATATATATATATATATACATATATATATATATATATATATATATATATATATATATATATATATATATATATATATATATATATATATATATATATATATATTTATTTATCCCACCTCAGATGAAAATCTTTGATTCCCATTGGTCAATTAGTAACCTAATATGGGATTGTATTAGGTCACTTTTGATTATCTCCCTTGATTAAGAAAATATATTCGGTCAGTAACGATTACGTCCCCTGTTACCCGGTCTGCAGCCATAATGGATAATGGCGTCGTCAACAAAGCGCTGAAATGTTTCTGTTTTTGCAGTTGAAATAATGTTTTGACATGAAGATCAAGATCTTCGGTGGGATGAATTCGCTATCGCGTCGCCCAATATAAATTTTAATGACTCCATATATTTCCGTATTAGGTCACTAAATCACTGTCTAACGAATAATTTTTAATGACTCCATATATTTCCGTATTAGGTCACTAAATCACTGTGTAATTAATAATATGAAACTTATTTTTTAATGATGGTATACAACAGACGAAACATATTTTCAGAATCTTTGAGATTTAGCGGTAAACAAATTGTGGAGTATGAAACGCCATAGCTGTCTTTTATAGATGTCTTACAAAAATGGTAGATGAATTCATGTTATGATATTATTTGCTTTCATTGTTATATGTTTTGGTTTTACCATTATATTATTTGGTCTGATCATTATATCATTTAATTTCGCCATTGAATGTTTTCACTTTATTATTATATGTTTTCACTTCACCATTGTATGATTTGGATTAATCATTATATGATTTGGTTTTACCATTATATTATTTGCTTTCCAAATTATATAATATTATCAGATAATTATATGATTAGCATTCGCCATTATATGGATATATTTCATCATTATATTATCTCATCATTAAATCATAGGCAAACACCAATGTATGTTTGCAAAACATTATTATATGACCGCAAAACACTATTATATGATCGCAAAACGTTTTATATGAAGGATGCAAATATGGAAAACACTTTCGTGAATCTAAATGAATTTTATGAAGTTATTTGTCAGCTTCATAACCACCATATTAAAAGAATTTATGATGAAAAAATTATGATGAAGTGAAACATTTAATGGCGAAACTTGATCATATAATGATCAGACCAAAATATGATCGTAAAACCATATTATTTATTGAAAAAAAAATATTTATAAAGGTAAAATTTAAACATACAACGATGAAAGCTCTTAGTAACATGATAAAATGAATTTATACACCATTTTCTACCATATAAGACAGCTATGACATTCCATAGTTGAGCATTTAGTGTCATTTTGTAGACATCGTTAGCAACACAAATTGGTATTTAGGATAATATCAGCCTTCTCTAAATGTTTACATACGATAGTTTATTACTCAATTTAGGATTGTCAAGAAAAACAATTACCAGCAGTCGATTACTTTAAGAGTTTCTTAGGAGCATTTAATTGATCATTTTGACCTTTCTCGATTTTAGTGAGTAACTATCATTGTGATACACATCTGTGAGACAATTGTAGTTTAAACTAAAATGACTTGTATGTCTTTATGTGGTCAATTTTCAAATGTATGTTTACATAACTGTAACTGAAAGTGGTATCAATAGACTTATAACTCCCTGAGGGACATGTATATGAACAAAACGTCAATCGGTAAAGATGTAAATCATGTCAAATATAGGAAAAATTGTTCATACACTGAAAAAGTCAATCAATCAATGTTCAATAATAACTTTTCCTATTTTAAATGCAATTTATGTAGAAAATATGCTACTTATTTTAAAAAAAAAAGTCTAAAAGTAGTGAAATTGTGAGATATTTTTTATATTGGGGCAATGAATAAATTGTTATAATTTATTCAATCATCAGGTGATATAAATCTTTGTAGCAGTTTTTTTTATGACAAGTGACGTATATATATATATATATATATATATATATATATATATATATATATATATATATATATATATATATATATATATATATATATATTTCTTGGTATTGTAGAGGCTTTTATAGATAGTAATGATAATTAAGAAGAAAAGTAACGACAGCATGGTTTTTCATATTGCAATATATTCCGAATACACAGTATTCCTTATCAAGCTTACATTTCAACTAACCGATAAACTACATGACAAGATATATATATAAACGTTCGATTGTTAAACAGATGATACAATATAAGTACATAGTTTAATTATAGAAAGATTTCAATTATAAAAAACCCAATTAAGTTTACAGCCTAAGGGTTATTGGAACACATTCAGTAAGAAGGTTGTCCAAATTCCTGCCAATTGTTTGTTTAAAGTTGGTTTTTTAAGTTTAATATGTAAAGCCTTCAGGATCACCATATCAAAGTCTGTATTACCTTTATTAAGGGTTTTGAATGCTTTTGTAATACCGGGTTCTTTACATGTTTTACATGTTTCCATGTGGTTCAATATGGCACTTCCTGTTTTAAAATGTTCATTTTTCATCTCTGAAGGAATTTTTTTGTCTTACCTACAAAGGCAGTCTTGAAAAACCATGCTGTCGTTAGTTTTTATTTTGCTATTATATATATATTGATTTGAAACATAATTATTAAGTTTACTAAAATTTAAATTTTGTTCACATTTTAAAAGTTTTAAACGGATTTTTACACAATTGCAAACTTAAAAATTGTTAACACCATTTGTTCGTAAATATCATAGAAAGCAAGTTTGGGTAGTATATTAGTTAGAATAACAAAACTGATCGGGATTAACTTAGAAAGGTGTTAGGGTTAGGGACGTTGGAAAAGATCAAAGAAATAATTATATAACCGTGTGTTTTATAGAAAATTAGAAAACCTATTGTATCAAAATTAAATTACAGAAATAAATTCTTAACATATTGTATCAAAATAAAATTACAGAAATAAAATCTTAACAAGTATAACATTAGTAATATAGGCGGTATATCAAAGTTAAATGAGTTAATGAGTGAATTGATTTTGCCAGGAATTGTTACCCTCTGTATTTAGGTTTCGCTCATAATGCGACAACTACTATATAGCAGATACATGTTCTAACATTTAAGAAAATGGCAACAAAAAGTAAACAATACATTTATTCATCTAAAGACGTTACTCTCTAGGATGGAAAATATGTATGGGAAAAGTAAACTACTATGCAAGATAGAGAATATTGTTGAATTTTGGTGTTTGTTAAGTTCTAATTATATCATGGTTCGTGACATCGGTGAAATTTAAGGCATAGTATAGTGATATATAATAGTTCACTTCTGATAAGAAATTTTGTCACCTACTTTGCCGAATCTAAATAGATAGCAAGTAAATGACAGAAAGAAAAAAGATTGGGCAACGGGTTTAAAAACGACGACTTCAATAGACATACGTTCTTTTAAGCATGCTGAACTTTCAAATGCAACTTTACTACCTGTAAAACTTTATGTGCAATATGTGCGCATTTCGAAAAATCATTCCTCATTAGTGACACAAGGGGTCGAAAAGTTTGATAGATAAAAAACATAAGCCAAAAAGTTGAAATTATATGAATCTAAAGTTCCAAAATTGTATGAATCCGAATCCAGCTAAGGGATGCTTTGCATGAGGGAACAAACCTTAGTTTTAAATAAATTTCAAAATTTAAAACGACTGAAAATTTTGCTAAATGGTATATTTTCTGACAGCACAAAGTACTGCCTACTGAGTTATGGAAACCTTCGGGGTGGTTTCTCCACCAGCAGGAATTTGCTAAATGGTACATTTTCTGACAGCAAAAAATACAACCGGATTACTTTTAGCTTAGCAGTGTTTTTTTTAGTCAAGTTAACATTACATTTGCTAGTATATAAAGGCATTTAATATTTAGACTAAACCAACTGTCTGTATTGCAATATATAGTATTTTAAGAAATACAAAATTTAGTGTATGTGTTATAAGTTGTCACATATTATGATCAAATTATCGCAAATAATTGGCACTTTTAAACGTTTTTAATAATGCATTAATAATAAAAAAATTTAAGTATTTATAAGGTTTCACAAATTATTAATTAAGTATTTATAAGGTTTCACAAATTATTTATTTCTTAAGTATTGTCTCTGTCTAACCACACATAAAATCATTTTCAAGTGATTTTATTTTCATTAATTTAGTAAGTTTTGGTTTCTAGAACATTTTTTATTAATATTCATTTAATTCAAGTTTTTCAAATTTAAGAATAAGAAATTCGTGGCACGATTTTGCATTCGACTCCGAATAGATGTTATTTATAGTAAGTTCTTTATAAGATGTAAGTACCACCTGAGGTATATGTTTGGGGGAAATGGCATGTGAATGAACATGTTGAGCTATGTTAAAATTTGGTTCTATAGATCTTCCTAGTAAAATTCAATCACAAAAATTAAAACTTCATTGACTCTGTGACATTTTTATAGAAACATTTATGCCTTTAATAATATAAATTAGAGCCAAATTTGATAAGACAAGATAAAAAAAAATGTTCTTACTGATTAAAACAGATTAAAACTGAATAAATGTTTAAACCTCTAGCATCAAAAGATAATTGAGTTAGTCAAGTCGTTACAGATATGTTATGAATGATTAACATGCCGTT
Organism: Tegillarca granosa; assembly: GCA_029721355.1. NCBI lineage: Eukaryota > Metazoa > Mollusca > Bivalvia > Arcoida > Arcidae > Tegillarca > Tegillarca granosa. The sequence continues at coordinate 27,537,737 of CM056600.1, forward strand.
TCAATATATATTCTTTAACCTTCGCTTCTTTCTAAATTGATTGTCATTAAATTGTTTAAGAAATAAACTACAATCTCATTTCGTATATGTGATTAACGTATAAAACGAGAAACACGTAACATAACAGCCCTAGAGTAAAATGAAAAACGTGTATTGACTAGATAAAACCACCAAACACTGTATGACAAATTACAAAAAGTACTGAATGAGCAAATTAGTGGATGTTGTATAAGATTAAATCGATTAGATAATAAAAAAAATAAAAGTAATTCTATATATTCAACATTGGCCCTTAATTAAGTTAAAACAATATTTGTATCCAGTTGCTTTTGGCATTAGTAAAAAATCTGCATCTAATGATAAGATCATTAACTATTAAAAAATTCCAGATCTTCTAACCTGCCTTAAAAATAATCAATTCTAAATGAAGAATAAACAGAGAAAAAGCCATTAAATTTCCATATAACATGTACTTATCATGTCAACAGTATTGCCATGTCGTTAAAGAACATGTTTAAAAATTCAAAGCATTGTTACACAGCTAGCAATCCCTTTAGTTATTCAAAATATTACATGTCAAGCAAAATGAAAAAAATTAACAGAAAGAAAAAATATCCTTGTACGATCGACGCATCCTTTGGGATCGAAATATTATTTCTATAGAGTTATATTATATTTTTGATTTGTCGATAGCATGCTTATAAATCATTGATAACGAGTGGATGTGTTGTACATGTCTGTGAAGTATAAGCCACAATATAACACGTTTATTTAATTTCCTGGTATAGTGCTTGCACAACTGCTTTAGTGGATTTTATTTATATGATAAAAGTATAAAACAACTACATAATTTTCTCTTTAAATCAAAAATACTAAAATATTTATCACAATTCAATATTTGAAGGGTCGGACTGGTTGGAGGGGTTCTTTGTTTTCAACAAATCTTGTTTGTTTCGCTGTAATGTAGTTTACTATTATTGAATATGTTACTATTTGACCTGCAGCATTATTTCTTTTTTTCAACAATGTTTAATTATAAAACAAAAATAAATAATCGGACTTTTCACATTAAGTACAATTCTTTACGCACCAATCACATGATCCTTTTAAATATTTATATCGAAAATTGCAACTTCTTTTGTGGTATGTGGCTACTTTGGCCTCTCCAATTAAGAAAACATATGGAAGTGTTATCTCAATGATTAAATACCTCATCAAAAGATTTAGATGTGAACAACACTTAAATAATGAAATATCGGGTTTTGATTATGTCAATTACTACAAAGCTGATAAAGGCGAAGACTTTAAGGAGATCGATGACAACATATCACTCTGTAAGACCTTGGAGCAGGTTATGGATTCGTGGTATGGAAAGAACAAAAAATATAATAACATAAAATAACAAACGTAAGAATTGAAATAAAATTATTATAATATGTCAGAAATATAGACAAATGTGACATTTGGAATTGGATGTGACATCTGGAACTGCCACAATACTTTATCAGAAATATCTAAGGTCTAGTCACAGTTATTTATAAATAACTAAAAAGCTTGTAGTAGCTAGTGCTATGAATTATTTCGTGGTAATTAAAGATTTTAGTATTTGTGAGCTATGACTTTGACCCTTGACTTATAACCATATATTAGAATTTGAATTATTTTAATATTAATACTTAAAACACTATAATATGTATGACTGTGCAAAAACTTTGTAGTTTTCGAGATAATTCACTATTAAGTATTCTAATGCAGGTCTGACCTTGACCTTTGAACCATATATAAAAATGGTTTATAATATAAATTCCTACGATATTTTAATAAACATGTCTATAAAAAGTTATCGTTTTTAGAATGATTTACAATTTGCATTTTGAAGCCATGACTTCATCCTTGAATCTAGGATATACATGTATATCAAAACAATTATTGTATCAACACCTACGATATTTTATTATATAAGCCTATAAAAAGTTTATAATTTTAAGATAATAAATCATTTCAGAATTCTTATGCAACTATGAATGTAACCTTTGAACCTATGACCTTGAACTAAATATCAATACCTGCGGTTTTTATATAAATGTCCTACAGACAGTTTTTAATTTTCTAAATAATAAACAAATTCAGTCTTCTCATGCGGCTATGAATTTGACATTTAAACCAGTGACCATGAATCATATTTCAAAATGATCGTCATAATAATACCTACAATACTCTAATATAAATGATATGGGCTTTAAAGCTAATTCAAATTTGTAGTATTTTTAAATAAAAAATTACATTTCAGGGGCAACAACTCCTTCATGGATCAATATATAGTTACAAAACTAAGTACCTTATAGATTTTGTAATGCTCAACATTTTCACAGTTAATTGTTTTATCTATCCGTAATAGTTTTAAAGAAAATGGGCAAAAACGGCCAAAAAATTGTAAAAATTAATATTTAAGGGGGAACAACACCTAGATAGATGATCATAAAATTACGAAACTTGGTACCTTGTTACTTTTTGTCATGCTGAACATTTTCACATACAGTGTTTGGTCTTGCAGATTTCAAGGAAATAGCCTAAAACTGCAAAATTCAAAAACTTTAACTTTTGACCTTACTTTATTTTAAAAAAGTCATTTCAAGAAAATGTTAAAACTGAAAACTCCATGTCAATACCTGAAAAATAGTCAATTTATAACCATTTGAAACTATGTGACGCTATTTTTCAAATTAATTGCAAAAACGCGTTAATCATTTTCTACCGAATTCATGATCTGTACAAACATTATACTTAAGACACCAAAGGAGCGGGAAACAAAGTCAGTTTTTGTCTTACACTTTCGGTTTCAGAGAGAAAGATTTATTTATTAATATTCTTACAGTGACCTACTTTCTGCAGCTACACCAAAAAAGTAAACGCACGTCTAATAAATGTTCCTGTAAAGATTGATCAATATTGGCCTGGTACTTTAAAAGGAGACGTCAAAATGTGAGTTGCAGCTGCACACATGGACATACAGACAATCTGTGCCATGAAATAAGCTAATGTGGCCTTTAGGCCAAGTGACCAACAACAATCAAACACCTGTAGAAAGCTGCCCTTCTAAGGAACAAGTTATGCAATGTTTGGCTACAAAATTTTTGATTGTAACTCAAAAAAGCTGATACAATTTCACACAATATTCTTCTAAAAAACAAATTAAACATTTTAACTTATCGATGTAAAAGTACAATAAAAAAAATTAAAAACGCACACACTTCAAACTTTAGGAGTAATCAGAAAAAAATATTTTTATTTATGTAACGTAAACAAAAAAAATAGACATTAAGGAATTTTGATCCCACGCAAAACTTTTCGTATTAATATTTGCAATCAAAAGAAAATTCATACTCTATAATGGGTTGTTTTATAAAGATAACAAATTTTATAAAAACAGCAATTGTATCCGAGAGAGATAACAATGAAATAAACTATCTGAAATATTATTTTAGCAATATAAAACTGATAATTACATTAAATCGATTCCGTAGTGTCAAAAAGTGTGAAAATCCCGGTAAATCCCTGAAGTCATATTTCTAAGTGAAACAACATGGTGTTACATGTTTTATTTCACGAATGATTCATTCGTTTGAGTAATCTTGTCACTGAATAGCTATAAGTAGTCCTACGAGAATGTAACTTAATTTGACACAAAAAAGTTCTGGCGTTTTAAGAGTAATCACATAATAAAAACAAAGTTGATATACATTCAATTCATTAAATCATTTAATAAAGAATTCTAAACCTTGCAAGTTAACAATATACAAGACATTTTAAATACAGTATTCATGTTTAAAATGAATGGACAAATATTCTGCAAATTTGGTGAATCGCAGATATATTGCTAGAATAGACTTTCTTATACGCCTGTTGTATTTTTAATTTAAAACTTTGATGGTTGCTATTGTCTGTAATCTAAAAATAAGTGTAAATTTATAAAATTTTGTATTTTTATAAGGAACAAACACCAAAGAAAGAAAACAAAAGAAAATTCAGAATCATATTTCTAATGCTTTAAAAATAACACAATAACGGATATTAGTATTAGTTTCAGTGCAAACGACATTGAATTTAGGGGTTAGGGTTAGGGTATTTTGTGTTGATTTGTAACAATATCATGCAGAATTATCTTTTTTTTTCAAAATAAATGCAAATCGCATGGTACTTTTAAAATTATCGTTAAGATGAGAGAGTAAGTTATTGTTTAAAGCCGCATTAGAACTACTTTAGATACTTGCCACAATAATGTGTACACTCAACTCAAATTCGGGAATATTTCATTGTCAGTTTATAAGACATTACATAGTTATAATTGAATATCTGATGTAATATTTAAATTTAGTGTAGGTGTGTTGAACAAAACAAAACATTGTCTAATAAAACTTAATTTTTTTTTTAAAAAATTGATGACAGACAAATGGGAATTTTTGAGTTGAGTGTACACTCAGCTGAGTGAATGATTGTTAAACTTGGACTTGGACATTGTAACCAAAGGTGAGATTTAAAACGATAAAAATTATGATAATAAATAAAATGACAAAAGACGATGTAAATTTAACATAAATGAAAATAGGTATAAATAGTTTTTCATTAAAAACCTGGCAAATAATACGGAAAAATCAAAAATTTAATTCACTGAAAAGGCAGACAACTGTGACTAGTTGTGAACTGAACTATGAGTTCTGAACTGATCTATGACTAGTTCTGAACTGATCTATGACTAGTTCTGAACTGATCTATGACTAGTTCTGAATTGAACAATGACGAAAGTGTCTCGAAAACATTAGGTACTCATCAAATTATAAGTCTTCTATGATCAGTAATTCTAACATTGATCACGTCAAATTGAAAAGTGAACTTTAGTCTTAGCAAGATATAGTTTAATACACATCTCGCATCAACAAAATATTGACTCTTAAACATTGCGAAAAATTACATGAACATCTTTTTCTAAAAGTTTTATGATTCCACATTTACAATTGAAAGAACGTCTAAAACAAATCATTCACTTGTCATTCGTTTACAAAACGGTAAGCCAAGATATAAATATCTCGAGCTAGATATTTTTTTTTGAAACACCATACTGCAACCTATAAGATAATGACGATACCATTAACAAAATGTTGGAGTTTTAAATCGACAACATTTTTTTCTCTTTGCCAGTTTATAAATCGGTTTCATAATGGGAACAAACTTTGAACCGTTGCTTGCCAATTTTTTTTCACAATTAGATATATAGAAGGCGTTCTATCTCTTAAAAGTCTAACAAAAGGATGACAAATATCATGACATCAAAAGTTTAGAAAAAAGATAGAAAGAAAGATAGAAAAAGAAAAGAAAAAATAATAATATTACTTAACAGAAGGCTAAAAGAGGAACAAAAATAACATGAAAATTATTGCATTGAAGACGAAGATATATAACATTCAATAGTCTAATTCTAAGATACTAGGCTACTGTAACCAATTAAAATTTTTTGGATTTGAACTAAATAAAGCAAAACGCCTATTTTGCCCATTGTACCGTTATTATTGGGAGCGAAAACCAATTAAATTATTATAGAGGTTCATGACTTGAGTATGCATTTGAACAAAATCCAACTTCATATATTATTAAAAGTGATATTCATAATATAAAAATCATCGACTAAAAAGTTCTTTATCAGTGATTTGTAAAATGTAATCATGAAAATTAAGATTTTGTTCATTTTTTTAAAAAATATTTATTCATATATTTATTTCATTTTATTTAGTTTTTTAATGCTTATATAATTTAACACCGTGAAATTTCTTACTTACTTCTTATGATACGCACAAAGAATGCATTGATTTAAGAATTATAAAACATCTTCTACTCTGTCAGATTAAATACCGAGTGCTCGGTCATCACTCATACTTATTTTGATATAAATCAACTAATTAAAATCTTTATTGATCACACAGCACGATATATTACTGTATGACCTGACGACAAAATCTTTAGATAAACAGATAAGTAAGATGACTATACTTGGTGTGTTAGACAAATAGTATTGTTGAATTATATACCTTTTTATTTACATTGATTATGAAATATGCTCTGTAATTATCACTGTTGTTATATTTCTCTTAATGTATTTCAACCTTGTTTGAACTCGTGTATTTCATTTATTTCACGAGGATTTGATTAAAATATTTATTACGTATTACAGTTGGTGACCGGATAATTGTTATGTGAAAAACAGTTTTCATTCCGGTGTCATTACATTCTTTTACATTTATTATCATTATTCACTTTAGTAACTTGTTTAAGATTCTAACGTAGTCACATTCCTTAAAATAATTCCTTCTAAATTTCATATACAACGTGTAATTTAAAAATGTTACTTAATTGGAACTAAACCTGATTGTGTTACAGGAACCTTTAATAGTAAAAATCAAAACAATTAGTGTTTTTAAAGATGTGCACTAAATGTATGCGTTTAGAAGATGTAAGTTTGGCACAATGAGGACATATTTTACAATTAAATATTATGAAAATACTAATCTTTGTTAACAGCATGAGGCGACACTAATTTCCGGAATTGATCGGTGACAGAATGTTGAAATTTTCAGTATTTGATTTTGTTTGGGCTACGAGTGTGATAATAAAAAAATGTTGTTATAGATAAACTCTCATTGGCAAGATGGTTGTGATTTTAGCATGTGTTAGTGAAAATTGACAAACATCTATTGACAAATCAAATATCAAGATTTTTAGCTGAAGTATATTAAATCTATACTAGAAATATTGACAGCTATTGAAATCACAATAATCTGATTTAACATTTAATATGTTTTATTTTAATTTAGTTACAGTACTTCTTCATATATTGGTGTTCAATTGTAATTATTATAATGCGTTGTTACAGAAATCGATTACATAATTGTGTACATTTACTGATATGTTTATTTATTCAGATATGTTAAATGCAAAATACACGGTTTTGATATTGAATAAATGCAGGTATGTAAATTAAAACGTATATTTAAGCAAGAGGTTGATCCTGCCATCGTCACTGACCTCCTATCCTTATCATTTTTAAAAGGAATTTTTACGTATAGTTACTAAAATTAGGCAAGTATCAAAGGTCAATTTATTTTATCTTATCCCAAAATTATTTATTATATTTTTATATCAATAGTATTACGTTTATAATAAAGATTCATACGCCTCATATGGTTGAACATTTCACTTCACGGTATTTAACGAATGTTTCCGTACTTATTTCTCAAGCAGTGTTAGTTTTTGCTCATCTAGATTTTTTCTTGAACATTTCCTTGTCAACAAGAAAAATCACTTGTAAGGTTTTTTTTTCTTATGATACAACATAGTTGGTATAAGAGGCCATCGTAAGTCAGATAAATTCAACAATTTCTGACTCAAATGACCAATATTGTCGTAGCATATGTGCCAGATACAAAAAGGATCTCATTTTTTAATTTAGTAAACATTCAGTTACTTTTTATTAAAACCAGAACATTAAAGTTGATGGAATAGTGAATAGTTACACTAATGTTTTATTAAGGTTTATTTTTCAAAGAAAGTAATTCATTACTCTGTGATAATAGTTATCCAAAATCGATTTTTGGATCATTTCTGAATAAACCACATTAATACAGACATCAAATCCCTCATTTATATTACACCACTTTCACGAAAATAGATTTAGCTTCAAATATTTAGAAAAAGCCATTCCTCTTTCTATGTAGCACATTGCATGATTATTTCCATGATGTATTTTTTTATATTCGAGGGTGGAATCTAACTAAACTGTTAAAAGTATATTCAGTCAACATGACTCATACATGCAAGTTGATCACATTGAATAATTAAATGATTAAAATACATTAACACCATTATTCATTATTCATATGCACAAGTTTCGAAGTTTATTTTCAAAAGATGTCCATCGAAAATATAATTTTAGTTACCTTGATCGTTACGCACTTTAACGGAAAAAAAGTATGGACCATCGAAACGTTTTCAAGTGTATTTTAAATAGAGATAAATTGTACATACGAATGTTTTTTTATTTGTACCTAACATATGGCTCCAATTTAACGGTTAATTTCTGTTTGCGATCAAATCAACTGGCTAAATATTTCTTACAATCTTGTCAGAATGGTCTATTCCTCAAAGAAAGTTTATCTGTTTTCAATGTCTATTATAAGTAGGTAATATGTATGTAACTATAGTACAATAAACATTTTCAAATTATTAACCATTTAAGCAGTCTTAGACATCTATGACTTTGAACTCTGAACGTATGACTTTCAGTCGTATATCAAAATGATCGCCATATCAATACCTAAAATATAACAATATATACATGTGCATGCCTATACAAAAAGTTAAGTTTTCAAGATAAATAATATATTTAATCATCTAATGCAGCTTTGACTTTGAACCATATGTCAACATGATCGTAATATAGATACCTAAAATAAACTAATATATACATCCCTATACAAAAAGTTAATTGTTTTTAAGAATATTAATAATTTCAATCTTCTAATGCAGCTACGGCCTTAAACCTTGATCCTATGACATGAACCATATATGAAAATGATCGCCATATCGAAACCTACAATACTCTATTATGCATGCCTATACAAAAGTCGTTAGTTTTTAAGATAATTGACAATGAAAGCAGTCTTATTCAGCTATGACCTTGACCTTTGAACTGATAACCTTGAATCTTATGTCAAAATGATCGTTATATCAATACCTTTAATTTTTTAATATGCATGCCTATACAAAAAGTTAAAAGTTTTGAAGATAAGTAAGAACTTTATTTATTTTAATGCAGCTTTGACCTTTAACCTATTATCTTGAACCATATATCAAAATGATCGTAATATCGATACCTATAATACTCTTTTTACATGCCTATACAAAAAATAACTAGTTTCAATAGAATAAATATTATAAGTATACTCACGCCGATGTCACCTTGTCCTTTAAACCTATGACCTTGAACTATATACCAAATTGATCATCATATCAATACCTTCAATATTCTAATATATATATATATATATATATATATATATATATATATATATATATATATATATATATATATATATATATATATATATGGCTATACAAAAAGCAAATAGCTTTCAAGTTGATTAAGAATTTCAGTCTCGTAATGTACCTTGGACTTGACCTTGAAATCAATGTTTTTTAACAATATATATCAAAATTATTATGAAACAATACCTACAGTATTCTGATATACATACCTATACAAAAAGGTAAATGTTTTTAAAATATATTGACAAATATATGTATTTTTTGCAATTTCCCCATTTAGTGCTTTGTCATTTTCCTATTTTGAGCCCAATATCTACCATTTGTACAAAACTGAAACAAGATGGCCTATGATTATTATAAATGAAATAACTGAATCTGTTGTGCAAAGAGGAAGATTATTATTTTTTCACTATTTCTCCCCTTATGGGGCACCAAGAGTACATAACTCCTTCGTTTGCGCAAATTTAAAAGGCCATAACTTAGGCTCGATTGTTACTAAATTTCATTAAATTTGGACAATTATTTTCAGAGCAGAAGATTAAAATGTTAAAAATTAACGCACGACCTCACGACTGACGCCGAAGACAAAACATTGTTAACATGTCTATCTCTCACTGTAGGTTTAATTTTATTATTATTTAAACAACCGATACGGCTAGTGATTATATTCATGTTATTAACAAATTTTTCTTTATATTTAAGGATCAAATAGTGAAGTTAAATTGAAATAGTTCCATTTTGATTACAGTTACTTGAACAGTTACATCGAACCGAGTTAAGATTAATTTAAATTTTGTCGACATATACATTTATGACTTCAGTTGAATTCAAGTCAGTAACACTGTCTACTATTAGATGAAACTGTCAGCCTTAATTATCTACAGATTAATGAATTGTAACATTTCCATGGCCTTTTCGGTTATTTCTCTGGTCAGTATGACTCATTAAACATAGTTTCGTCAGGCTGAGAATAAATAATTCAGTCCGAGTTGTAAACTAGTTGAGTTGATGGTCGCTTTTGTGTCGTCTATTTTAAACAGTGCAGTTTCTTTAAATTCCTTCTATTTTGCCCCGTTTTTCCTGTCAATAATCAGGAAAATCAATCATAAATCATTAGCGGTTTCTTGTAATAAGGGCGAAAGATATACTAGCAGGAATAGTCTTATAATCTTATGATTAAGTCTAAAAAGTATTTAACTAAAAACGGGGTGACAGTGTCACCTCCTCATTATATTATTTACCTCAATCTGTTTGAAACAAGGTAACATTGTTACCATTAACATTTAAGAATAATCTGTTAAAAATGAAAACATTAAATGTTTTAAAGATTAAATGTTTTAAAGTAAATAATAAATATAAGCTAATAAAAATTATAGGTCCTTGAAATAACTGAAGTAAAAACCAAAACCAATTAAAACGTATATATTGAATAAAAAATTTGATATGCACTAAAACTCTATACTGTAAGCTTAAATTTACAAATTTAAATTTAGTGGTATTTGAGAAAGGAATGAGGCAACTAATTTTTAAATCCCAAAAACAGTAGCGTATACCTTTTTAGCTCACCAGAGCTATACAGCTCAGATGAGTTATTGCAATGGTTCACCGTCCGTTGTCAGTCGAGCGTCGTGTGTCGTGCGTTAACATTTTAACATCTTAATCTTCTTCACTGAAAATTATTGTCCAAATCTAATGAAACTTAGCAATATTCAAGTCTGGGTTAAGGTCTTTCAAATTTGCACAAATAAAGGAGTTATGTCCTCTTGGAGCACCATAATGGGAGAAATAGTAACAAAAATAAAAATCTTCCCGTTTGAATGTACAAGGGATATACCTTAGTTATGTTATTTATAAAATTCATAGGTCATCTAGTTTTCAGTTTTGCACAAATGGTAGCCATTGGGGCTAAAAATGGTAAAATGGCAAGGTTTTAGAGGGGAAATTACCAAAAATTATACATTTGTCAATCTATTTTTAAAGCTATTAATTGGTATTGATATAACGATCATTTTTATATATAGCTAAAGGCCATAGGTTCAAAGATGAAGGTCAATGCTGCATAAGATTGCTTTCATTGCAAGATTTAAATTGTTAATCATCTTTAAAACTATTAATTCTTTGTAAAGGCATGTATTATAGAGAATTTACCCGTATCGATATTACGATCATTCTGATATATGGTTAAAGGTAGTAGGTTTAAGGTAATAGGTTGACTAAGTTTGCTGACATGGTTAATAATTTTAAATTTTTTAATTGTACTATAGTTACTACATGTATATTGGTTTCTTATAAATTCTTATAAATTATGACTAGAAATTTTTTGATTAAGTATTGTGGCAGTTTCAAACTTAAAAACTTGGAAAGTTTCTGTTATTTTTATATTGTCTATTGGACTTTGCGAAACAATTTTAGACATATCCTTTGCTGAGCGTTAAGGCCCATCGGTCTCTTGTTTTCCGTTAAAAAACATAGAAAATAGACAATTTTCTTTTGAGGAATAGACCATTAAGACAAAATGGTAAGGCAAATTTAGCTTTTTGATTTGATCGCAAACAAAAATTAACCTTTTATTTGTAGCGATACGTAAGGTACAAATAAAACATTCTTGTGTATAATTTATGTCTATTCAAAATACACTTGAATACGCTTTGATGAGCCATACTTTGTTTCCCGTTAAGGAGATAAAGATCTGGGTAACTAAAATTATATTTTCGATGGACATCTTTTGAAAATGAAACTTCGAAACTTGTGGATATTAATAATGAATAATGGTGTTAAGGTATGTTTAATGTATTTAATTATTCAAAGTGATCAACCTGCATATATGACTCATGTTGACTGAATATACTTTAATAAGTTTAATTAGCTATGCCCCCTCTTGAATATAACAAAATTACATCATAGAAAAAATTATGTAATGTGCACAGAAAGAAGAATGGCTTTTTCTGAATATTTGAAGCTAAATCTATTTTCGTGAAAGTGGTGTAATATAAATGAGGGATTTGATGTCTGTATTAATGTGGTTTATTCAGAAATGATCCAAAAATCGATTTTGGATAACTATTATTACAGAGTAATGGATTACTTTCTTTGAAAATTAAACCTTAATAAAACATTAGTGTAACCATTCACTATTCCATCAACTTTAATGTTTTGGCTTTAATAAAAAGTAAATGAATGTTTACTCAATTGAAAACGTGATCGTTTTTGCATCAAGGTATATTGAGACTTTGAAATGAAGTGGAGTTTAAATATTTTGCCCCAATCAGGATTCTTTAACTTAACTCCAAATTATATGTTCTGGAATGGCGAAGTGAAATAATGGTGTTTGATGCCAAGGCAAGATTCTTTTACTTATGCCAAGACTTTCAGTTCAGGGATTGTGAAATGGAATAAAGAGCTTTTACACTACACCACAGCCAAGACTATTTAACTTGTTATGAAACGATTCTTGAATGGCAGAATCAAGTATTAGCTGGTGTTTTGAAAGACAGGAAGTTTTGAGATAATAGAGAGTAGTAATGCTGTTTTATGCCAGAGTCAAGAGTCTTTTATTCAGTTTATGGAGAAAGTCAGTTTTGAGATGAACAAGGACACCAGAGTACCTTAAAAAAACGTAAAAACATTTGCAAACAGACATATCTTTTTACACTCGGATCTACTGAGCAATATTTGAATCTATGTTTATAAATTTCAGCACTGAGATCTCCATGATACAGATGAGAAAACAGGATTGTCTAGGGAAAAGATAGATTTTACTCAAGCAAACTGGTTAATTTCAGCAGAGTTATTTTATGTCTTTGATTTCCATTTACTGTAAAGTAAGACAACTTGTGAATGAGAATTGATGTTTTATGTCCATTAATTATATATCGAGATGGTTAGTCTTGTTTAAATGTTGTAAAAAGTTCAGCAGTTCCCTATTTTAAATTGTGCAAATGATCGAATATATTTTTCAAAAGTGGTAGACAGAATTATAAACTGTAATATTTACCATCATTAATACACGCTCATTAGTACACGCTTCGTTAGTGATTGGTAGGTAAATTAAACACACGCTGGCACAAACACACTAAATGTTGCCAGGGCATGTTAAGATGCTTAAAGCAAGTTATTTAGATATCTTTTAAGTACTGGTTTTCGATATATACACATCCCATTTAACACATACCGTAAACACACGAAGATCTTTTCACATAGATGATTGGACTGTCTAAGTGGTAGAGCATCTGCCTTGTGAGTGATGGGGTTGTCATCGGCTTAGACTTCCACTGAGTTGTAGATAAGACATAAAACTTAAAATACTGCTTCCTTATATGGTGCTAGGCATTCTAAAGTCGGGGTATGGACTGCTTCACCCAGTGTCAGAATATGTGACTAGGGAAGTGGTATGCTTGTTTCTGGTGTACTGACTTGGTAAGCTTGCACCGATTAAAGTTGCCCTGAGTGTTTGCTAGCACAAGACAGACCAAAACTTGAATGTCTCACACATACACGACTTGATTTAGATTAATCCGTAGAGATTAAGAAACTTGCTTTCGTTGCAAAAAGCTGAAAAATTGCAATACGACATTAAAAACATTTAAGAAATCCATATGAGATTGTAACCTTAACAATGAGAAGTACTTTGATCTGATCTGTAAGCTCAAACTTTAGACTACATCGCAACTGAGGCCTCTGCATGTTGTAGGCTCGGATAAGTAATAACGTTATATTAATGTTTCAAATAATTAGAGTTTTCTAATTACTAATGAACTAACAATTCTCAATTTTCTGGTGCTTCCTCGTTAATGCCATTTAAAATTTAAAAAATTGCTATTTTTCATAGATAATTATTTTTAGTGCATCAATTTCATGTACTGTAAATATCTCTGTGACCGAGAACGTGTAATTGCAACAAACCCGAGAACATTGAAAATGGGAACAATTCTTAATTGTCTATGTAAATGCTTTCACCTTTTTCATTGCTTCAATATAAGAACTACACAATGTGATTTAAGATATTCAGACTGATATACACATGTTTTGTATTAGTTTAGAACATTTGCCGTGATTATGTATTGTTCTACCTGGCTATTGCATACTTCTCATTTTAAATACATTTAAATTGAACTTTGTAAATAGAGAGAGAGAGAGAGAGAGAGAGAGAGAGAGAGAGAGAGAGAGAGAGAGAGAGATATAGTTTGCTTTTAAATTGATTTTTTCTGTTGACCCTCTGGACAGTACGATTGTCGTTGATCTGTCTATTTAGACCATTTTGGCACCCCGTCATCCATAGACAGTTTTTTGTCATATATTTTTATTCATGATGTGTTGTAAATGTTCCTGACAAAAATTCTTATGTATGCAGTTTCTCTAGATACTAGACCTTCATACATTTGCGGTCCTTGGCTGTTCAGTACTTTTAGTAATTTCATTTTTGTTGCCGTATTCTTCGCCTTAATACCATTTTGATTATTGGCGCTGTCTCTTTCAATGCCTTTTTTACTGTTACATTAAACTTTGACGGCAACACTATTAACAACATCTAACTTCTGCGCTGTATATATTTCTGTCTATTTCTTTGTTTAAAAGCTTTTTGTGATACCCGTTTTTGAAAATCTGAAAAAATAAATAAATTAAGGTAAAATCTATTGTTTCTGTTTAATTTGGCTTTCTTAGTTGTTGCAGTATTTTATCTTTTTACCCATTTACTCTTCATAAGAGAGACTTTACAGTGTGTTGTATTTTATATGTGCTTATTAACTTTTATATGACATTATCTACAGAACAATTATAAAATCAAATGCAATCATATTTTAATCACTTCAGAATGTCAAAAATCAAATCAAATACATAGACGTATTTACTAATTGGTATCAAATCTTGGTAACAAAAATTTAATCATGTCAAAAAGAGTTGATTTAGGATTACGGTACCTTTCAGACAATTATACTCGAGAGTTCAATTTTCATAGATTTCACTTTTTAAAATTTTATTTAATAAGATAATAAACACACAATTTCTCAAACTAAAGAATGGAAAAATAAGAAATTCGTGTATCATTTATCTTAAAAT
Organism: Tegillarca granosa; assembly: GCA_029721355.1. Classification (NCBI taxonomy): domain Eukaryota; kingdom Metazoa; phylum Mollusca; class Bivalvia; order Arcoida; family Arcidae; genus Tegillarca; species Tegillarca granosa. The sequence goes on from CM056600.1 coordinate 27,552,887, forward strand.
GTATGTATTTGTTTAAGTCCATCCGTCCTTTAACTGATGAAATGGTGCCATTATTTGTTAATGTCGTCATCAGATTTACACGATACATAAACAAAGATCAGGATTTTCTTAAAATTATCATGACATCAAAAAAGGGATAAAATTACGATAAATCGTAAAAATATCTGAAAATGAAACAATAAAACATTTTTTTAAGTTAAGTGGATTTCCATCAGTAGAAAATTCAACGTTCTCACATCATTACAATCGTTTGTTAAGGTAGACGGTGATTTGAATATATAAGAGAAAACCACACAATTAACGATGAAAACTCGAAAACATTAATTATAAAAATAATTGTTCTTTATATTTCCAAAGATTAAAGCATTCTGAGACTGACGGTAAGAAGTCCGTTGTCATCAGTGACTCGATGAAACCGTGTTCTTGTGACTTAAGACAATTATATTCCTCGGCATTGTAGTATTTACTGTATCATTTTTTAAATAAATTATTAATCTGCTAGTTTTGTGAAGAATGTTATCGAAATTTAAGTTTTGTATTTATCAATGTAATAGCTTAGTCGATAAAACAATCGTCTGACACTTGAGATATAAATGATCAAATGAAGTAAAAATGTGCCAAGCAGTTTGAGAAATGAACCTGAGAGGGATTAATTAATAAATGACGTTTCAAAAGAGAGTATATGGTGCCGAACAGCATGTATTATTATCATGATCACTGCATACTGTTGACAATAAGAAATGAAAAGCATTTTTTACAAGCGAATACATTACGTTTCCTTACCAATCAGAATTTATTATACTGTTATAACGCGTGGCATCAGAGCACTTGATCTTCCAGAAAATTGTTTCCAATCATCTGTATTAAAAAGATAGCAAGAGGCTCGTGGGCCTTAACGCTCACCTGAAGAAATGTCCAAAAACTTGCAAAGAACTTAATTACAAAAACTTCAAAATCCTCAAGTTTAGAAATCCCGCAATAATTAATCAGAAATATTTAGTCACATTTCATTTATAAATAGCTCATATGCATGATTTAACTACAGTTATGCAGCCATGATTTTGACTTTTGAACATATGAACTTGAACCTTATATCAAAATGGTTGTAATATCAATACCTACAATATTCTATTATACATGCTTGTACAAAAAGTGAATGGTTTTCAACTCCCAATTTCCGTACACGTATGCAGATATGACCTTGACCTTTCAACATATGACCTTGAACCATATATCAAAATGATTTCTGTTAGTGAACGCAACGGTGCACTGACTTCTGAGAGATTTGGTAAAAACTTAGCTAGATAAGTGATGCTTAGTTAGATAAGTGATGAAACACATAAATGTTTGCTTTTCCTGTTTGTTAGTCGAACGCGTCTGTTTTGTACCGCACGAACTTTCTCGTGATCATGTTGCAGACCTTTGTCTGTAAGAACATGACCCACATGTGTGATCTGTGATTTGTCGAAATTCCGACACACTTCTGCGGACTAAGCTTCATGTTATTGTCGCGTATACGATCCATCCTTTGAGATCTTGGCTTTGCCAGTCCATAACCGGTACTGAAGCTAATAGGCTTTCCATCTTTGTCGTTTTTAGGACTTTTTGATGGTGGATGGCTACCTTGAACATGGATTGATCCCGATATCTGACACCATGTAATAACTCAACTCGCATGGTTGATTAGCATCAATTACATAGCATAACATGCAAACGCATAGATGATTAAGAAGTAGTACTTATGTCATTCAAAAGTGTCCATGACACTTATAACAAGCATGTTTCAATAATAGAATACTTTATGACACTGCACTGTGACCCGTTAGTGTGAGCTTTAGACCACTTGGACATGAATATTAAATAGTATAAAAAAAACTCCAATGTAGAAATAAAAATAATAACATTTTACAAAACATACACAATCGTTTATTAGAATAATAATTTGATAAACAGAACATCGCATATAAATCAGGGGGAAAAAAAGAAACGTTTGGATTAATAAACTCTCAACATTGCATGGCATAAACATGCGTGATTTTTTTAAAATTAGATTTTGTAAAAAAAAAAAAAAAAAAAAAAAAAAAAAAAATATTACACTACTTATAGGGAAAATGAGGAACAAGGGGGCATCGTAAAGTTAAAAAAAATTCATAGTGACTGCAAAAACTATATTTGAAATGTAAAATATTTTCATGGCAACACAGATTTTGTTTGTCAGATTCTGAAAAATTGCTTAAAATCTTGAAATTTGTAACAAAATGAAAACATTGCAATTCTCAAGCTAAAATATTTTAGCGTGAATAAGTTTCTTCAATATTGACAAAAAAGTAATGCATTGGCTAGTAGTGTGCGGTGCATCGGAAAGTTCGGTGCTCCGCGAGTCAGTGCGTTTGATTCGAATCTCGAGTCAGAAATTCCGGAATACGATTCGATTCGATTCGGAATTTATAATCGCCTTACATAAACAACATGGCGGCACGGAGATCGAAAGTCTGGGATCACTTCTCTCTCCTGCAGAAGGAAGGAAAGATTGACAAAAACACCACCGTCTGCAACATATGTGGAATGAATATCAAGTGTTATTGTGGCTCAACAACTAGCATGACAAATCATTTGAAGCGGAGGCATAACGTCGCGATTGAAATGCGATCTTCAGGCGGCAGTACCACTGAATTACCAAAGAGCAGTGGTTCGTCAAAAAAGACACCTTTGTGTAGCACTAGCGGTCAACTACGTATTTCAGAAGCATTTACGCAAAAGAATAAACTGTTGTAGCTATAGTTTAAGTGCCAAGACTATAAAATATAATAGTATCTAGTCATTAACAAATGAATACTCATTCTATTGCAGATATTCTGATGCCATAATACCCATTCCATTAAAATTCTACTTTTTGTTATTTTTTGTTGATATTTTGATTTTGTTTTGCCTTAAATAAAGGTATTTTGTTTGTTATAAAGGTGTTGTTACTTGGTGGGGTAAGCATGATGTCACATGTGATGGTAAGAATATAAATACATTACAAAACACGTGGTATTAATTTTTCTTGATTCGATTCGAAAATATTCGAACCGAGGTGTTTTGACTCGAAATCGATTCGATTCGAGGTAAGTCTGATTCGTCACAGCCCTAGCATTGGCTGTTTTTATGCGTTCAACCGACTCCTTTTTATGTTAAATAATAACTATGATTAATTAGTATTATTGGTTTCACGTGCTAACTTGGAATTTTTTATGTAATTATTTTTATATAATATAACAGAGGAAAGTTTAAAATGAAATGTGGATGTATCTTTACGGAGTGTTTTATTTATTTATTTATTATTTTTTTATTTTTTAAGAGAGAGTTAAAATAAACTTTGGAATTTAATGAAAATACACACTTTAACTATCTAGCTCTTTAAAGAAAGGTTTTAAATCTTATATCTTTTCTGTCAATATTTGCTTAAAGCTTGTATTTAAGTTTGTTTTTACAGAATCTGCCAACAGTGTGTTTGTTTGAGGAAACACTTTAAATCAGATTTTAAAAAAGGTTATGTAAATTAAGTGATATACGAAGTAATGTTAGAAAACTGATTTATGTCCTAGATGACAAAGGATGATATCTAAACGGTTGATGATAAGAGGAAATAACTTTGTGATCGTACAAACCTGAAGAAGGTAAGTATATCCCTCTTTGTATTTAGCAGTGCTTAAAATTAATAAGATAGATCTCAGTTTGGTATAGAAAGTGTCATTTTTTTGTCGAAAATTATGTATTCCTAACCTTTTTCGTCATCCTTTAAACGATCTTACCGATGTAGATAAAATACTCTTGTTTGGGACGTAATTATTACGTAAACACAAGTACTACATTTTACTCAACACATTTCATCTATCATTTTAATATATGACAATTAAGATTCCTGAGGCCATTTTATCTTATTTTCTGTCTTGACGTCACATCTAAAGGACAAAGATTTAAGGTGTAGAAACTTTACACGCACCAAATCAATGACTGTTGTTTGTGAAATAAGATTGATTGATATAATGGCGTTTTACGTCCTACTGAGAAATAAGACGTGTACAGTCATTGTACACTGTTTTATAAACTATAAGTTTTTATTGGGATACAAATTATCGGTTTTGAGAGTTTGATGTCTATCGACAACCTTTTGAATCTTGACCGGTAAGCAGTTTTGTAGATTAAAAAGGGGGAAATTCGCATTCATAGCTTGATAAGCAACACTACAAAGTTTTGTAAATGAGGAAATGATAAATGTTTCAAACCCGAAAAACAACGGCAAAAACTTGAAAATATAAAATATCTGCTTCAGGTTGGTTAAGAATATAACATCTGCTTCAAGTTACTTGAGAATATATAATATCCGATTTAAGTTACCTCACAATACACATCATCCGCTTCAAAAATTTCTGAGAATATACAAGATTCGCTTAAAGTTACTTTAGAATATACAACATCCGCTTTAAGTTTCTTGAGATTATATAATATCCGAAGAATATACAACATCCGCTTCAAGATAGTTGGATATATACAACATCCGCTTCAAGTTACATGAAATAATACAACAACTTCTTCAAGTTACTTGAAGATATATAATATATCTACATCAGATTAGAATATACAACATTCGCTTCAAGGTCAAGTTAAGAATCATGAAAGAGCAATCGATTTAAGAGGTATATACTACATCCCCTTTAGCTAAGTTAAGAATATACATATACAATAAAAACTTCAGATAATTTTTTAAAAAAAAATATGCGTTTATTATGTTATATATGGAAATAATTTATATTTTGTCACAACGTACCGTTACTGGTCAGATGGTTCCCCCATCAAACGGAAGTGCACACAGTTTTTATATAAACGTATATAACCAGAGGTCTCAATAGATTATTTTGTCTTGTTTGCATTAACTTACTTTTTTTTATTCTTTTATTGTGTTGTTTTCGGTTCTTAAGTGCATTTTACTGTTGCCAAGTAATAGTACATGTTTGAGGTTGTAAAATGATTTCTACTATATGTGTTTGTACAATTTATAAGATAATTAAAGATTGCATCTCAGATTGAGTTGAAATAACAGTTTGTGAACAAAGGACTATTTTTTAAATAATGTGAGCCGATAAAGCTGCATAAAGTTTTTAAATTTTCTGATTTTTTTTTTTTTTTTTTTTTTTTTTTTTTTTTTAAATAGATATCTTTTAACCACGATCCGTGACATTCATTTTCTAAAATTTAATTTCTTTTTTTTTAACTGTAAATAAACGGAATCCTCTGACCGGTTGGTCAGTGTTTTACGATGATAATTATAAGCTTGGAGCATGCGCAGGGATGTACGGAAAAATCCTAGAATCGAAAGTGAAACATGACAGATTGCATTGATTGTCCTTCATTAATATCCAGATGTATTTGAAATGGTGCTATGTATCCCTTACTAAGTCACAAATGACAAATTCTACAAAGTTCTGTGTTTAATTTATCGTATTTCACCGTTTTGAAAGTTGTGTTTAAATGACCGGGTTTTGATGACGTATCCATGTTCTAATATTAGATCCAAAATGCTGCATCTCGCTGGGTAAATACTGTAATTTCTGTATTTATTCGAGCTTTTATCGTAGAACCAAATGTAACATTGTTCATTAGAAACATCATTAATTAGATTAGCACCGTTTTAATTTTTTTTCTTTGGAAAACTTAATGCAGCTTTAAATGTGTCTTTTTTCGTATATAAAAGAAGTAACCGAAATTTTAATCGTTATGGTGATTGCTTTTAATAGCAAATAGCACTTATGTGACAGTTTAGACTTTATAGGCGGTAGACAAAGTAACACTTAGGTCATAAAAAACGCGTCATTACATTGGTTTATGCATTAAATCCTACTGATATAGAATTAGGAATAAAAGAACATTTAATTGTATAATCTACATGTGGTATTAAACACACCAGGATATCCTTCTCTCTAACGTTTAAACTCATTTAGTTTTCTACATTTCATGCTTTATTAATTAATTTTAATTTATTTTATTACAAACTCTAATGAAGTCCAAGTAAACTTTTAATTTAAATACAAAAATAAAAGCATTATATGGTATCCGTAACATTAATAAAATAGAATTTTCTATATATTTGACCTTGGCTTCTTAATTACAATATCATCTGAACAACAAAACTGTTTTATAGAAGACAAAATAAAAGTTAACGAAACAAACTGTTTCAGCATAGTGTTGACTTCGTGTTGAAACTATTTTTACACTAATTTTAAAAATAATTACATGCTGTTTTGAATGGTAAAGCTTAGTTCACTTTACATGTTTAATATCAATGAGCTGTTATGATAGACACATGTTACAAAGACAAATGTTGTGTGAAATGCTGAATAGTTTTTTTTCAGTTTATAATGCAAATATCATGTTAAACATAAGAACAAGAAGTATTGCATGACAGCGTACATGTCGAACATTTCTACAAACTGATTACAAACACTTTCGTGACAATGCGACGGAATATATATGCTTCTAGTTTTAAATGTAATTTATTATTCGTTTTTATTTTCTATATTGCTCTTAAACCTGGTAGTTCAAATATATTATAAAGGCAATGTAAAATATATCATGATTTTTAAAAAAAGAATCTCGGGCACAAGGGTGCGCTATCTGAGTTACAAGTTCATATTTGTTAGAATTTAAGAGAATAATAGAATATGGATTTAAAGCTCATACAGGCGTTTAAAAACAGAAAACTAATATTTTAAAGAAATTTTGCTAGTGCAAATCCCATAATTTCGCCAAAAATCAGTGAACCGGTACGAAACTTAAACTTGATCTGTAAGTTGAGTTGAGTAATGGTGTTTAACGTCCCAGTCAAGAATATTTTACTTATATCGAGACGTCGCTAGCTATAGGCGAAAGTGCAGAACTTTTGCCTGTGCGTTGCATTAATGGCATTATACAGCATGGTTCTTTATCGTGCTACGCCTGCCGTGACACGGGACCTCGTTCATTTTAGGTTCCCATCCGAAAGAATCGTGACTTTCATTTCGTAATGCCGAGTGCTTGGCGGAAGATAAGTCACTGCCCACTTTCAAGTCTTGGGTCAGACCCGGCCGGGATACGAACCCACGACCTTCCATTTGATCTGTAAGTCTTGATGATAGACTTACATACCAAATTAATGTTCAATATCTGCAAGCATTCAGAGAAAAGTCGCCCGCCTGTCCGCTCGACTGCCAGAATCACCACATTGATAGGCGAGTACAACTTCACTGCAACTCGGCTAAAAAGTACATGTACACAAGCACTAGAAATAACTTATAGACAATTGTTCATGTTATATGATAAATATTGTCAGTCCTTATATTAATATATGAATTCAAACTGTTTCATTTATCATCCTGACAAAATGAGTGAATGCCTATTACGCACACCGTAAGAACACCATTTATCTTAAAGCTTGCCGACAAGCTGTTTTGTTTCAACATTACATCTTTTAGGAAAATGAAGGTACTAGACATTATCAAACTTCCAGACAAAAACATCATATAATTATGTCGAATTTTGAGATGTTATATTAATCATCTACCTTGTGCTATTGTTACCGATACAATTTCTGAGGATATTGATCCAAAATTGTCAAAAGATTAAGTTAAATGAAAACGTTTAAATACATTGATAAAAGACGGTTTTTAAAAGATCAGATTTGGCATTGTGTCAAAAATTGTCTAAATTCTTACAGTTTGTATGCTTGTGCCTTGTATAAATTTGTTGAATATCATACGTCTAAACTTATCACTTCGAATATAAATTGGAAAGAGAGCGAAGAGTATAAAACGAATATAAAAAATTGTAACATGGTATTATATACACGATATATATGCGATTTTGTTTTACAGGTTTAGTAAAAAATTCTTAGTAGCAAAGATGTTAACTTTTCTTTTTATTGAAGTTCATATTATCAAAAACAAGTCAACATGAAATATATATTTATTGTTGAAATGTTATTTAAATGGTTAAAATAAGTATCTCAATCAAAACGTAAATAAATTATAACTTTTTCAGTTGGTTTTTTTTAATGTAAACCCAGTAATATTTTATTACAATTACTTTTAGGGAATTGAAATTTGACAATCACTTTTTTTAAAAAAAAAAAAGTAAATAAATTAAAACAATTTTACTACTACGTGTTCGAAACAAGATTACTGTACCATGATCAAATAAGCTATGTCTTAAAGGCATAATTTTGAGGTAAATTTAATTTAGGTATTGCCTTTACGTGCAAGTGCTATCTGTTGACTAGAAAATTAAATCAATGATGAGATTACATTTAAAATGCATATGAAATAATGCAAAATATTTTATTGTTGAAAAGATCTTAAATGCTTCTGGTAACTAAATAAAATCGGAGTCGAACCGAATTTACAGAAGAAAATTCAACAATAAGCAGTGATGGAGTAATCGATTTATACTATTTCATTTTATTGAAATAGAAACTTTTGTAACCTGAATAAGAATAATTGGACATTAAGAATGTCTATTCGTTTATCAACGAATGTGTTCAATCACTAAAATATATCTATATTAAATTTAGGGACTCGGCATAAATAAAGAACTTATGGTAAATTTGCAACCAATGCAGAACTTGTGTTAATTTTAGTTGTATTATTTGTATTGGCACTTTTGGCATATATATATATATATATAATTGTGGTATCAGTTTATATATTATTATACATTTATACATATAAAAGGTAAAATAGGAGACATAAATGTCATTTTTCAATAATCAAATGCATAAAAATTCAGAGATATTTTGTTATGGATACCTTGCGTTATTACATTTTAACACAGAATAGATAATCTTTCTGCCAGTAGATCTCTTATATAACAATTATTAAAGAGTCAATTTATTATCGTGACGACATTTAAATGATATTTCCATTAGAGATACAGAAGGGATAATAATATGAAATATATTTTTGGCTCAATCAATCAATTAACGGCGATTATCTAACAATTTACATTCAGTCTTTATGGCATCAGCCTTTATAAATTAAAAAAAAAATATTTTCTCATCGCCGTTTGATAAATAAAGGATTTCAAGTAACAGGCATGAAATTACATTTATAGCGCACAAAGTTTACTTTTTTCGTTTGCTAGGTAGTGATTTGTTTGTTTACTTTTTAAAAAGGCATCACTTCTCAAGGCAGCTATTTATATAGCGTATTTTACAATAGTCATTTAGCTCAACCGAACAAAAGGTGTTACAGATAAAGCCTAAAGTTTTAGTAGTTAGGTAGTATTTTATGTAAAGTAGTATTCGGTTTGTTCTTAAGAAACGTCTTTATATTTATGAAACACACACACACACACACACACACACACACACACACACACACACAGCTTTAAAGGGAGGTTCAGCATGCATTTTATCTTTAAATGATTTTAGCGTGGTAAGCAATAATACACTTCTCCTAATTCATTACAAAGGTTATTATACAGAGTATAACCTATTATCACATACCCATTGAATCTTACTATATCGATACATTACATTTTCTTGCTTTGTAATACAATGGTCCGTATCGCACATGTGCGATGGTTCGTTTTTTCAGTCAGCTATCAGTTTTTCCGATCAGACTAAAAATCAATATATAAAAAACTGATTGTGAATTTATTGGCAAATTAAGTTAGCCTTGAAAGAATGATTTGCATTGAGTTTGGTAGGATATGTGATAAATACAAAACCACACTTATGTGGTTTTTCGTATATATAGAGTTTACCCATATATAGAGACCACCTGCCTTCAACAACCAGTCAGAAGTATTCCCAATTAAATTTTATTTTTATTTAGGATGATACTTGAACCATTCTATAAAGACCAATTTTCGAGGTCTTTGTTAAAACAATTTTGAAAAAAAAATTAAGTAATCTGTAATTGTAATGCCTAAATATGTACTAAATAGCAACTAATGACCAGTAAAGATTTTTAGTATATTATAAAATACGAAGTATGAAAATTAACAGATATATTTTGGTACACAGAATTTTAAATTAGGAATCTGACGAGAACCTATAACACACTAATGTATATGTCTGAAGCATTAGTTTATGAACCTTGTGTTATCATGTTATCTGTAGATATTTTTGAAACAACAAACAACAAAGATAAATATAAAATGAAATGTGCTATATACTATTTTAAAATAATCAGATGTTCACTTTCTTAGAATAAAAGCAGTTTTCAAGGTTTCTCTATTAATAATTCTGAGTGATAAATATTTTGAAAATGATACAACAAAAACTTTATGTGTGAATTTAGGGGATTCTCTTTGGAAAATAAAAGCTCCTAAATGGTAAACACAGGTTATACTTTTTTTTCTATTCAAAGAATATTTATTGTAAAAACTGCATAAAATTTTTGGAAGAAATAAGATTGAGTTATTTTTGCCTTTAAATCAAACAAAACTTTTTATCGTTTCTAGTATTTTTCTCATTTTCTTTCCATTAAAACTTAACCAGATTTTGTGTAATTATGATAGCCTTTGGGGAATTTAAGTCGGAGAATTTTTGTTTAAATTTCAGAAAATATTAAATTCATTGACAGACATGATTTAGTTACCGAGTGTTTAGTAAATGATGAAATTAGTCTTATCTCGAAGAAAAAAAAAGTAAATTTAATTTTCAATTTTGACAGAGTTTTTACTTTAAAGTGTTTTTCTGATAGACTTCATATTAGATCAATCATAATTTTTATAAACTATTAAACAAGAAAATCCTACATCGATTAAAATCACAGCTGAATTGTAAAACAAATACCTAACCCTCTTTGATAACATTTTAACTAAAACTAGAATAAATTTTGGAGAAAAATCATTTTAAAACTTATTATTATTATTATTATTATTATTATTATTATTAATCCATTTTTGTTTTTGTAGAACGCAGTAAAACGATGTCAGTAGAGAAAAACCCAAAATAATTAGTACTTAAGTTATTATTCTATTATGCGACAACTTGTGCAATTAAAGAAATTAAAAAGTATATTTCAAAAGCGCTACAAAAAATCGACATCTTTAAAGAATGTTCTTGGTTCAGTTTACACATATAACTGGTTTAATAAGGTAGTCTAATTGTTACTTTTTGTCATTCAAACAACATAAAATGTTAACAAGCAAAGAGATAAAGACAGGATATAACATTCTAGCGCGTCACAAAATTATTTTCCCGCAGCTAAATATCTTTATAACAAAGAAATTGAATTTGATATATTATCATGACGGCATTTACACGACATGTAGCGCATTTATTACCCCCAGCAATCATCATATAATATAGAGATTAGTCTGGACTTACTAAGTCTAGCGTCGACATCAATTGTTACGGATAGAATTTTAATATTAGTTCCTAAAATTAAAACTATTTAAAACTTTTGTGTCACGTGATCAAATTAGAAATTAACACCCATTATATTGTTTCACAGTTCTTAGATAATTATTATGATATTTTTAACTCACCTAACCAAAGGACCAGTGTGAACTTAAAGCAAAGCACCAACATGTGTGTTTTGTGTGCGTGAACTTAAAACTCACATTTCAACCCTAATTCTGCCAACTATAATGTAATAACCAAAACCTGTCATCGAATCTTTTGTTACTCAGGCACTTCTTGGATTTCACTTATTAAATCAGGACCATATTATTTTTCTTACAAAATCTGGGGCAAGTTTCATTTCTAGTTCATTATTATCAATATTAACATTTCCATCAACCTAATCAATGGAATCATAGTAACTGATGAATAATTAACAATTGAACTGTTTTCAAATGGTGTTCATTGTCAGTATGAAGGCAACAACTTTGCCAGCAAACGGAATAACGCGTGAAGACAACAACTTCGCCAGCAAACGGAATAACGTGCGTTATTCCGTTTGCTGGCAAAGTTGTTGCCTTCATACTGACAATGATCACAATTTTAAAACATTTCAATTCTTATACTTTCGTTAAATATATTTTAAAACATTATTAATTAATTTAAAGAATAAAAAATTCCCATCTATAACACATGCACGTCGGGGGAGACCACTAAACGCAACAGCTGAATTTAAGACCGGAACAACACATTATTAATCCACAATATTTTTAATGTGGGGTAACAACGGGGAGTTTTGGTTTGAAAAATTAAAGTGTTATCAGGTATTTTGATGGAATTTTCTCGATTTTTCATTAACATAATGTATTTTTGAGAATATTGGATATAAAATAAGATTTCAATTTGCAAAGAGGTTTGGAGTAAAAGATTGCTTGCTATATGTCGGAAGTGAAATTTGTGAATCTGAAACGGGAAGGCAGGAACTGTAGCAGAGGGATAATTTTCAATGGCCAAGCATGTGGGTTTCGAGTCTGCGATATGCGAGTAGACAGGGATTTACCGAGAAATTTTTTCTGGAATATAAATATTATCAGTGTGTGTATTAATGTCATAAGTGTATATATAAATGTTATCAGTAGAGTATAGATGTTATCATTGTCTGTATAACTGTTATCAGTATATGTATAAATGTAATCAGTGTATGTATAAATGTAATCAGTGTGTGTATAAATCATGTTATCAGTATAGTATAGATGTTATCATTGTATGTATAAATGTTATCAGTGTATGTATAAATGTTATCAGTGTATGTATAAATGTAATCATTGTATGTATAAATGTAATCAGTGTGTGTATAAATCATGTTATCAGGATAGTATAGATGTATCCGTGTATGTAAATATGTTTTCATTGTATGTATAAATGTTATCAATGTGTGTATAAATCATGTTATCAGTATGGTATGGATGTTATCATTGTATTATAAATGTATCAATATAGTATAGATGTTATCAGTATAGTTTAGATGTTACCATTGTATGTATAAATGTTATCGTTGTATGTATAAATGTAATCAGTGTATGTATAAATGTTATCGTTGTGTGTATAAATGTTATCGTTGTATGTATAAATGTTATTGGTGTATGTATAAATGTTATCGTTGTGTGTATAAATGTTATCGTTGTATGTATAAATGTTATTGTTGTGTGTATAAATGTTAAGTGTATGTATAAATGTTATCAGTATATGTATAAATCTTATCAGTGTGTGTATAAATGTTATCAGTGTGTGTATAAATGTTATCAGTGTGTGTATAAATGTTACCAGTATATATTTAAATGTTATTCGTGTATACGTAAATGTTATCAGTGTATGTATAAATGTTATCAGTATATGTTTAAATGTTATTCGTGTATACGTAAATGTTTACAGTGTATGTATAAATGTTATCAGTATATGTATAAATCTTATCAGTGTGTGTATAAATGTTATCAGTGTATGGTAAAATGTATAAATGTTATCATTGTGTATATAAATGTTATTGGTGTATGTATAAATGTTATCATTGTATGTATAAATGTTATCATTGTGTGTATAAATGTTATTGGTGTATGTATAAATGTTATCAGTGTATGTATAAATGTTATCACTATATTATAGATGTTATCAGTTTATGTATAAAGGTAATCAGTGAATGTATAAATGTATTAAATTTCCAGCAAACAGACCACTGGAAAACTTTTAAATGAAGTTCCGGTTTCATTTCCGAATGCGTATTTATGCACCATTTTGCAATGTGATACGGCTTTTAGTTTTCTTAATAGTTCAGCACTGATATTATATATTCAGATATATTAACATGCTGCTGATGGTACAAGATAGATGATCTCAACCCACGATTGAATATATTTGATTCAGAACATAGAGTTATTTTATATTAATCTAGCATGTGATGAAAATTACAGGGTTGCTAATTGCAGATTGTTACATATCGTTTAACAGCCGAATGTTTTCATTTTTGTTTGAAGTTTTAATTTAAGCATTTTTAATAACGTCAAATTATTGAGAATACGACGACTGGTAAATTAAAGAATATGTTTTCGCTTCTTTTCTCCTTTAAACATCATTTATACCATGATTAGGTTAAGAACTTTCATGCAGTAATTACACTTGCTTTAACTTTTAACTTCTGTTGACAGCACAGTACTGTTCTTTTGCACGTATTCCAATGGTTCAAATATATTCTTTTCAAATCGCAAAACGACGCTCTTCTTTAACGTTTCATTTATTTGCTTGAGTTAAATTCCATTTTATTTGTTGTTTTACTTCACAGGGCGAAATCAAATATGAGCAAGGTGAATATTTTTGTGTGACAATTGCCCGTTAACTCAAATTAATTTTTTTGTTTGAATAAAAAAATGAAGTTTATCACAAACTACTGTCAGGTGGTATAAATTAACTGGTTCAAAATCATTATGCACTACATAATATATATACATATTTTTTCAGTATAAAAATAAATTTAACTGAGAGGTCAGCCTAGTGTTGACACTTTAATCATTTTAACCAAACTGTTTGTTCTCTAACGTAAATTGTTATTCTTTGTATAATTAAAGAAGAATCGGATAGATCAACCGCTAATTTAATCTCTGCTAAGCTAACCCTGACTGCTGACATCAATATTGTGCGGTTATTATTTACTTATCCTTCCGGAAGCTCGGGATAAATAAAATACCAAAGTGTAAGCAAAACGTAAACAAAACCGGAATATTTCTAGGACAAAATGTAATTGGAAATATTGACATATCTTTATTGAATGAAGATATATATATACTTCGACGTCAATAAGAGCATTAGAAAAGTACAAAGAAGAAATAATGTAGTGATTCCGGGCAAACAAAAAACTAAAAAAAAAACAGCAAGGTATCCTGTATAACTATGTAGCTTTAACTTGTAAACAACTAAACAGTTTAAACTTTATTTTATAAGATTTCTATTTTTGCTCTGATATCACCGCAATACTTGACACAAAATGTTACTTATACGGTTACTTCATACCAGACAAATACAAAGTAAAAAAATTATTGTATAAAAAAATAATAATTAGATGTTCATTGTCATATGAAGGAACAATTTTGTAAGCAAAGTGAATAGCGCGTTTGCCTTGCAAAGTTTTTGCTTTTATATTGACAATAAACATCATTTTAACAGTTCAATTGATATATTTTCGTTAAATATTTTTAAATAATATAATTCATTCATTTTAAGAATAAAAAGTCCCATGGGGGGGGTCCAGTAGATGCAACAGCCACGAAGAGCGTGCATTTGAGACCGAGAACAATACGTTATTAATCCTTATTAGTTTTGGTGGTTTGGGGTAACAACTGGGGCTTTGTTTTGACAATAATAGTTTTTTCAGGTATTTTGATGATATTTTCTCGATTTTTCATTAGCATAATGTATTTTTGAAAATATTGGATATAAAATAATATAAATAAAATTTTGAATATCAACAAAAATATGTTTTTATTTGTGGACTATATTTCGGTCGAAAATAAGGTACACCCGTATGGCGCCATTTCAATTATATAAGTTAAAAGTGCAAGAATTGAAGGGAGAATTTGCAGAGAAGTTTGGAGTAAAAGTGTTATTTGCATTGGAAGATTGCCGGCTATATGTCGGAAGTGAAATTTGTGAATCTGAAACGGAGGAAACTGTAGCAGAGGGATGATTTTCAATGGCGAAGCATGTGAGTTTTGGAATCTGCGCCGGGATATGTGAGCGTAGACAGGAATTTACCGAGAGATTTTTCTGTAATGTCGACATTGTTAGGTTGAGATTCACTCATGTTTTTGGACATGGACATTATGTGCCGAGCTTCATACTTGGTTTTATTCAAATGTTAAACAGCAAAGCAGTGAGGCGTATTCTCTACGCCTGATGCGGTGCACATATCTGTCAAAGTGAGAAAATGATCGTTTTAAGTTTAGCAAGAAGTTTTGAAGTACTTAAACCATATGTTATAATTTTGAGGAGTTTCTAGTGTAACTCTAGTATAATGACTAAAAAGCATGTAGCTGATTTTTTTTCAGTTTTTCCGATCAACAAACACAACATGTGAAACGGACAATTTTCACTTGATGTGGCATACATACGTTTCTGGTACATATTTCTGATGAGGGGTGCCAAATCCACCTTGTGGTTTTTCTGCTGCGTTTCGTGAATCTATTTTTTTTATAAGATCTGATTGTTTCAGAATTTTTTGTGGTATGTTGATTTTGAAAGACCAGTTCTTGTCAGTTCCTTCAACAGGCCATCAAAACACCATTTTTTTTTTTTTAAACTCCGTCTCTCACAATGTCAATATTAAGGTGAATATCAGCCAGGTGTCCATTTTTGTTATTAAAATTTTATTTGATTAATTTCTTTGATTTTATTTTTGTGTACTTTAACAATAAAACCGTTCTTGTATAATTTCGTAAATGCGGTTTTCAAGCTTGTCTTGAATATAAACAAAAGTGACGTGGCAGCTATGTTTGTTTACCTATGGTAATGTAGTTGCGGATTGTGTATTGCATTTTGTATGTATTCATACACGGAGTGACAAGATCTTTGTCGTTCATAGTCAATTATGAATACAACGGCTCTCAGTCTTGCAGTAATGGGGATTTTAGATGACAAATGAAAAAAATACATATATTTATTTATTTATTCTTTTCGAAAAATGTTTAATATAAAATTATATAAAAATAAAAAACTGTTATTAATATATTGAACCTATAAAATACAAAAATTGATTTAAATAATGACACAAGTAACAAAAGCAAGGGTCGACGTGTACGATTTTGATGAATATAACTTCTAACATGCCATTACTTTGATTTATGGTTAAATAATGATAGTTTGCTGAACGATTAGGTTTGTTGACTGTTACACGATGTTCAACTACCAAATCGTCATATACTTGTATAATCCTAGTTTGACATTACATTATATCATTGTTTTCCAAGTAATATACACATCGATTAATAACAGCTTGCTTTTATCTTTAATAATGCTCATCGTACTTGTACGCAGTCAATTCAATTTAAAAAAAAGCCGTATATACACACTTCATCATATGATAATTATATGTAAATATCCTTGGTTAAAACATTAATAAAATTCACAAAAGCCATTTAAATGATAATATAATATCTGTATATGTATACAAGTGGTTTATAACGTTTTGTACACAAGTCATTGATACATGTATAAAAATATCTAAATCATTGTTAAGTAGTCGTATACACATAATTTATTAAAATGTTTTAAGAAGAGCATGTTATTTTGAAATGTTTGAAGAGTAAGTAACAGTACTAGTGTAAAATGTTTAAAAAAAATAGTCAAATACACATATTTACGTTAATAAATATCCTAAAATATCAATTGATACTAGTGATTCAAAGATGTTCAATGAATAGCCGTATGTGCAAATAAATATCGGTGAATGTTTAAAGAATAGCCGTATGTTAAAGGTAATTCTCGGATACATTGTTTTTAATTATTTATAAAACCTATACATATAACTTACTCTTTAAGAGAATATTTTAACTTGTAGATGAAACATTTTATTTCACTAATGACCTCAAAAGGATTATTAAACAGTATTCTTAATCCATAATTCTTACTGCATTAAAAGTATTGAGCAGGCGTTAAAGAAATTTTCGATCATGATAACTTGCAATTCGAATTTATCGTTTGCTATAAAAAGAAACAATTACAATAAAAACTCTTGTTTTTTTTTTCTTTCTTAAATTACTAACTAGACTGACAAACATTGCGTGACAAAAACCCGAACATTTAACGGTCTTGATAGACATACTCATAAAATTGTTATTTAATCCCTGATCTTAATTAGCTAGACAAAATAATCGACTGTCCGGAAATGTTTGGTCTATTGCTTATGTAAATGTCTGGTTATTCCTAAAAAGTTCTGTCAATGTTAAAACTTTAGTTTAATGCGTAGTACATTGTCTTGGCTGTTGTTTTGTTTGTGTTTATTTATTCACCATGGATATCATGGCTGAAGCGTAGTTTTTGAACGTATTTTATTGTCATATACAAGGTATTGAATGATAAAATTTACAAACAATGTGCTATGACAACATCACCATGATTACCATATCTTTGACTGGTGCTTGGATTTTCATCTTTTATATCACAATGATCAACATTGTCTTGGATATTGCATGTTTTTAAATATCAATGCAGAATTAACAACACGACTTAGTCTGCTGTATTGTAAAATTGTATCTTCTTTATCACTTTGACCAACATGTCTTTGGCAACTGAATGTTTTTATCAATGATATCACCATAAACAAGATGGTCTTTGTTGCTGTTTTGTTTTTCATCTGTTTTTTTTTTTTTTTTTTTTTTTTTTTTTTTTTTTTTTTTTTTTTTTTTTTTTATCATAAACATTATGTGTAAGGTTGCTGTGTATCAATAATCTTTTATATCAACAAGATCGACATGTTCTAGGGTTTTTTACTTGATTTATATTTTAATTTTTTAAATTGAGTCAGCCATTGCCAGTTACTTGTTTGACAATTTCAAAATTTTGTCTTTTGTTTCACCAACAACATAATGTTGCAAACTAAATATGTGCAAAACCAAAAATGGCATAAAAAGCAAATGCCGAAAACATTTCACTTACAGGTTCGTCGTATGAGAAAACTTTTAAAGACGGGTGCCCATGGTATTTGATTTTTAAAGCCGTCTATTGACAACTACATTTAACATAGAGATGTCAAATGAGCGTATTTTAAAACTACATTTATCTTAATAAGTTATCAAAAATCGCATCCAAAACGACGTTTAACCTACAGAACTGACACGTGCACATATCAAAGGATATTTGTCAGGACCGTCACGTAAGCGTGTTCCTAAACGATATTTTACATAAAAATAGGGTCCCAAAAGACATCATACTTAAAGAGAATTATACTAAATGCATTAATGCATAAATGTCAAAGCATATGTTATATAAATACAAGCCTTTTTGTTTGATTTTCTATGATTCTGTAACATCTCTAAAAAATATGCGTATGATACAGAATATATGAATTGTATTAAATTCAATAAATGAAGTTAAATCTTTGTAAATCTATTTCAAAAATCTGCAAAACTAAGAATCAAGAATATTGACATTTAGTTCAAATATCAAATTATATGAAGCCAATATCAAAAGATAAAATATATAATAAACTACCGAGACTAGACTGTACACGTTTAATGAGACAGAATGATATATATATATATATATATATATATATATATATATATATATATATATATATATATATATATATATATTGAAATTAAAAACATTCAATAGCAACAAAGAAAATATGATATTTACTATACGCAGATTTTATACTTTATATTAAAACGTTTAAAATTTCTGTCTGAGCTGATGGATGTTGAAAAAAAGAAAAGAGTGTGTGTGTGTGTGTGTGTGTGTGTGTGTGTGTGTGTGTGTTATTAAAACTTGGGCATTTTACGCAAGACACATTAAAAAAACCTGCATTTTCGATACAATTGTTTTTTCCGGTGTATTGAAAAGGACTTTGTACCAATATTATGTAAACTATCTCACCTTCAACAGAACTACCATTTTTGTTCAAAATAGAGGCACACTTTGTATAAGGCACTAGTTAATTGCATTGACAAAATGAATATTAAAACAAGATGTTTTTGTTCTACAGCAAGTGAATCAATAATGTTAACAACAACTTACTCTTAAATTAGTTTAATGTTTATTGTAAACTGTAATCTATTTGCCTTAATTTGTAAATAATATTTACTTATTGAAAAATTTTACGTTTCCGCGTTTTCGTTAGAATTGCAGGGAAGAATTGTCTTTAATTTGCGTAAATGTAACATAATAAGGTATTATCTTATCATTAGAAGTCTTTTTGCCATGTAATAAAGACGTTGTATTACTAATTTTTAGCTAGCTTTACTATAGTTATCTTTAAATTTCCTTCGTATTGTTTTAAAGGACCTAGTTCAAATCCTGCAATAAGAAAATTACTGATTTGCTGATGACTCAGGTTAATAGAGATTTTTCCCCAGGGATTTTCCCTTAAATTTTTTTGGGCGTCGCATCCTTTCAAAAGGTACATTATTTCGTTTACAGCTTTGTTGTTAATATGACATAAACATAAATGAACAATTTATAAATGTTATGTCAATATTAAACAGGCAATTAATGTTCGCTTATTGCAAACATGCGTATTTTGATGTATTTTGGAAAGGGGTTATGTAAATGAAACAAAGCAAGTACGTTCTTTGATAAATTACTGAATACATGACGAACGAAAATGCTTTTTCGTAATCCATGCAAACGTTTATAGATAAAACGATCCAACGATCCCTTTAAAATTTATTATTGCAATGTTTAGTGTTTGTCTTACCAAAAAGATTATATGTACTTTTATTTTCTGTTTTATTTTACTTGTACATAAAGCTCGCTTTATGAATGGTTTTGTTTCATCGTTTACTATTTAAGTTACCTATTTTACCCAACACCATTTAAATGAACGTTAAAAAAACCCAATTATAATTCATTTACACAACACAATATGACGGTAAAAAATGGGTTTATGATTACCTTAATACTAGTCAATAATTAAATGATTGTAGGCAACATATGTTTATTGTGGAGAAATATTGATGAACAGCATCAGCAACGTAGATATTTATTTCAAAATGACAACTGTATGACTAAATAACAATTATATAATTTATACTGTGTTCATGGAGGATATATGAGTAATAGTAAGTACATAATTTGGTATCTTCATTTTAAAGATTGCAGATATTAGCAATTGCTTCATAAGAGGGGCGTTAAGCAATACGCTTAAATTAAAAGGAAATATCTTCTAAACATTCGATATGATTATATAAAAGACAAGAAAGCCTTAGTCTATTGTTTGCTATGATGGCCGATGGAAGAAAAACTGTTTGTTATTTTACCTCTAAAAACATCCTTAAAAACTTTGAACATTTGCTTTAAAACAAAATATCAAAGATATTTATTCGACGTTAAAGATCTATTAAATATGGGTCGACAAACGGATATTTAGTCGACGTTTATGTTCTATTAAATACAAGTCAACAAACAAAGATTTTAGTCAATGTTAATGATCTATTAAATATGGGTCGACAGATGGATATTTAGTTGACGTTTATGATGTTATAAATATGGGTCGACAAACGGATATTTTAGTCGATGTTAATTATCTATGAAATATAGGTCGACAAACGAATATTTTAGTTGATGTAAATGGTCTATTATCGACAGACGGATATTTAGTCGACGTTAATGATCTATTCAATATCGGTCGAAACAAATATTTTAAGTCGACATTAATGATCTTTTAAATATGGGTCGACAGTGATATTTTAGTTGGCGTTTATGATCTACTAAATACGGGTCGACAATCGGATATTTAGTCGACGTAAATGATAAATTAGATATTTGTCGAGAAATGGATATTTTAGTCGACGTTAATGTTCTAATAATTATGGGTCGACAAACGAATATTTTAGTAACGGATGTTCAGACATGACTTTAATTATCAGAATTAACAGATTAAATCTGGTAATTTTTTAACAAAATGCAAAAACAAAAAAATACAAATACTCAAGAATTGATTTATACTAATGCTTTTTTTCATTTATTGATGTTGTAATATGTTGATATAGGAAGAAAATCTTCTCTCCAGATTTGACAAGGTTCTGCAAAACAATCAGAATAATATTAATGAAAAAATAAATCATCAAGCAAAGGTGGATAATTGGTGCCCATTGGTATACCGATTGTTTGTTCGAAAATTATATTGGCAAACACAACAAATATGTTACGATACGATAAAAACTCTAAAATTTTGTTGATGGTATCTTCTGTGTATTTCTGTTTGCAATCTGTATGACGTTTTACAAAATAGCCATAATCCCCTTTGAGCACTAGATATTGTTATCTTGATTTACCGTTTTTGTTTAAGAAGTTCTTTTCAATATAGAATGAGGGATGTGTGTAAAATGAGAAGAAAATTAAAAAATATATATATATATACTTTTCACCGAAGAAAAAGTATTAGAACCAAGATGTTCGTGTAGTTATTTAATTTTTGAGAATGCACTTTTGGTTGATGCCAGGTGTAGAATATACTTTTCTCAATACGTCTGAAGGCATCTTCGACGATTGTCAAATTTGTGCTTTATCAACTGTTATAACAACAAACTTGTTAAGTATATTTGCAGAAATCTCAGAGTCCGTGAGCACTTAAGAAGGTTTAGTTTTCAAAGAACCTTTAAGTCTGGCAACTATTGTCTTTATGAAACATCTTATTGCTCTTATCCAGTTGGATGAGGTATCAAGCTCTATGTCTTCTAACTAAGTCCAACGTCTAGCATACTTTTAAACAGAACCTATAATAATTCCGAAGTTCTGTCCCCAAGTAAAAGTTTGAGCCTTCCTGTATATAGAACATTTTGCAAGAAGACATCTTAATTAAGTGTTTTCTCAGTTATATTGAGATCATCACTTACTACATACCAAACTAGTTCATAAATAAAGGGGAAGCTGAGTAAGAGCAGGTAGGTGTGGTAAAGTTTCAAAAGTTTAAACACTGCGAAGTTTGTGTATAGTTAAATATTTTGGATGCAATGGGCTTATTGTAGAAGTAGGAAACTTAAAGTGGCGAGTCATATTTCAATTAAGTAGAGACTTTAGATTATACTTGTTTATGCAGAAGTTTATTAGAAATATTAAAAGCATATCTACCCTTGTTTGCAAAGTGTAATTAAGGAAATCGGCGGTGATCGTCATTCTATATATCATGCCCCTTAACCATTAATTAACTTTTAAAAAGCAATATCCATGAAAATAACGTTAAGCATGAACTCTGGTTATACATTTTTTTTGTAACTAAGACAAAAAAGTGGTAAAGAGTAGACTTTGGTTCGGATATGGTTGTAATCCGAGAGGTTTTTGCACCAATCGTAAAAAAATTATATTAATTAACATGATGGATATTCCATTTTGTGTAATCTACGATATTCATGATTTCTTTTGTCACGTTTAGTTTTGTTGAAAAGGTGTAAAACAGTAACATTCTTACAACCCGGGCTAGAAAGGTTTCCTATCTTTTCAAATTTTAACATTACATTTATATGGAGAAACAGTACATAGTTCTAGTTCTCTTATCCAGTAATTCTCCGTAATCGTAATGATGTACTTAATATAGGACTATTTGTGTGGTGGTATATTTTTTCCAAACTTCTTACTTTCACTTGAGTATCTGTGAAATTAATTTGGTACTGTTAAAGACTAGAATATTTTTAAAACCATGAAAATTTGTTTCGGCTGCTATCGGCCACCGTATTTCTATTATAGAACATTTAAAGCTTTATATAAACTGTAAAAGTTAAAACATATGGTGCTACAAATGTTGTTGATAAATGAATAACTGTAATCTATCGTATATAGAGTAACATCGTGATAAACAGCTGGCGGGTTTTAACACTTTAAAGAATAAATATTCAGAAAAGTCAAACAAAGTTAAGAAATGTGAACGAAGAAGACATAACAGGCACCACAGGGGATTATTGAAATGTAAATTACGGCAGAAGGAAGAAAAATCACGAGAGTCAATTTTCTATTAATATTTACTATTACAATAACGGACTTGGAGTTAATATCGCTTATTAATTTAACAAACCAGTTCTAAAATATACCGACTTAGTTAGGGAAATATTAGTATTGAGCATTAAAAATAAACCATCAGAACAGGTTCATATTGCAGCTCTCAGAATTGTTATGGAGGGATTTTTCACTATTAATTTTTTATAAAAACTATTAAAAACGAAACCACACACCTGTTTTTACAGTGTGCCATTGAGTTTCTCCAAAATATCTTTCTAATATTACACTCGATAATATCTGAATACACAAAAACAATATCTTCGGTCATACGGAAAGAAAGATTTTATAAATATTTTCTAAAATTATTCTGACAAACTTATATTACTACATACTTACAAAGTTGTTAAAGTCTAAAAAACATTTAGCACTACAGAATAAGAAGAGAATACAGTACCATCAATAAACACCTATTTAACAAAATACTATTAACAACCCTTCTTGTAGTTGTGTCTATATTCGATCTTACTGTTTACAGTGTCCATTTTACAGACATTCACATCAACATATAATTTCTCTCTACTTTATAATATTGCTTCAATTTTATGACTATAGTGAAATGTTTTAAACCCTAGTGTTTATGTTTTCCATGTCGTTTAAATGGTTTCTCTCTCTCTCTCTCTCTCTCTCTCTCTCTCTCTCTCTCTCTCTCTCTCTCTCTGTGTGTTATTCACTATTTAACAATAAAGTACAAATGCATATAAATGTATTTAATTTTTCAATTTGTTTATTTGACTGTTACTCAGTGTTTTAGACACTGTGAAAACGAGTTTATAAAAGAACCCGAATCAAATTAAACTATTGTATACTATCACTATTCTTTGTGAATAAATATTGTTTAATACGAATTCCTTTAACAACAATATACCTTTACGTTTAATATGATTTTATGCATGTCTCTGTCACTGCTAATGACATAATAGAAATTTTCGAATTTATCAATTCTTATTACCGTTAGCTAAAGATATTGCATAGATATGGACCTAAAGACTCAAATTTATATTTTTTTAGATTTGAGAGAAAATAGTTGACTTTTTGTTTAGAATGAACGGTCACTGAACAAATTATATTTATTAGTATAAAGAAAGCTCAGAAGTTTTGTTCGTGTATTGAAAAACGTGCAATTACTGAAAGTATATTAAAAGTTTCAAATTTGATTGATTGATTGATTGTTGATTAAAGGGATTTAACGCCCCAGTCAGGAATGTTTTTCACTTATATCGGAATTAACTGACCTTTTGGGATAATGCTCTTTTTTTACATTTTATGTAGTAAAACATGAAACCCGATACTGTCATGTTTCAAAGGAAAACGTTTCATATAACAATGTCACGATGAAAAAGAAGACTTTAAAGTAATCTTCAGGGAAACTTTAGATCAGAATGCAGAACAAAAAAAAAAAAAAGAAAAGAAAAGAAAAAAATTATACCAAAGTTACAGTGGTATGTTGGATTATAGTAAAATATAAAAAATACATATTAAATATTTCATTTCCTTTGGTTAAAACTTAAAAGTTGGTTATTCTTAACAGAATCCCTCGATTGAAAAAATGGCAAAATAGTACTAATACAAGTTTCAAAGCATGCAAAAGAAGGAAATAATAATACAAATTTTATAACGTTAACTACACTTGTGTTGCTAATATGTTCTTGATTGAAAAATAAAGGAGAAGTGCTAAAATTATTCAGTCAAAAACTCTAAAGTAGTTTAAATAATTAAAAAAAATGAAGTGCACATCTATAATTTAGGCAAAAACATATTGTAAAGGCTCAAGTATCTTCATTGAAAACTATAAAAAGAAGTGAAAAAATGAATTCCTTTTTCTGCTTACTTGAAAACCTACCCATACATCCATCTATCAGCCGAATTGACATTCACCATGACCCGAATTTGCAATTTATGACATCCGGTCAAAAGTTAAACCATTTGAAGAATTTGTTTAATATTGACTGGTACAGTCAACCACATACAGCATATTGTCATTCCAGGACTCAACTATTC
Source organism: Tegillarca granosa (assembly GCA_029721355.1). NCBI lineage: Eukaryota > Metazoa > Mollusca > Bivalvia > Arcoida > Arcidae > Tegillarca > Tegillarca granosa. The sequence continues at coordinate 27,578,505 of CM056600.1, forward strand.
AATATGCAATCCCGTTGTATGTTTTTGCTAAGAGTTGCATATATAATTAAGTCCTTTTTAATATTTTTGTCCAGGAGTCTTGCGTAAGTAAAGTTTTTAACCTAAGAGCTGCATTAACCAAAACCTGAAAATGTAATTTTTAAATGGATATAAAGCTATCTCTCTGCGTTCTGATAAACCCAAATCAAAACCAGGATGTTCATCAAAGTCTGAAACATGTTCTAATTTATCAGAAATAAAGTTTTGTAGTAAAAAAGTTGTATGTTATGTAAAGATATATTTTTCTTTTTTAGTTCATCAAAGGTTCATTGCCTATTGAAGTCATCGTTTTTTGTCGACTTTTATTAAACTTTACACATTTTCGACGTTTTCTCTAGAACTACATAACACATGGCAGTGTAACTTGGCAGGGTTATGAACGACACCAAATTATCGCCTAAAGGTAAGTTTCGGAAAAAGGCACTGACAGTTTGTATGTGTGCTTTAAAAATATAAACGTTTTCAATAAACTGGAATCTAAGCCAACAATATATCTTAAAGTTCATTAGTTGTCTTGTACATAGGTTAAGTTGATCATATACAGTCTTGTCCTGACAAACTTTACTTATTGACATTTAGGCAATTCGTAGGAAAGGGGTCTTCCTGCTGAAATTCTTGAACACATTAATAGATTTAAACGAGAGCAAACTGAAAATATTATCCATGTTACTGTGTATCCAACTTTTGTTCGAGTATTTGTTTTATTTATTTATTTATTACTTATTTATTTATTTATGCTAGACGTATGTACAGTTTATTACTTTTAATGTTAAAGGGCCTCTCTTCTACTTTTAAAAGTCTTTTTCTTGACCGATCAGATAGCAAATCCTTTCCTAATTGTATTACATCATCACCTGGCTGAAATTGGATAAAATTGTCTTTTTTCTTTTTTGATCAGGTAAAAAAGGTGGAGCTCAATCAATTTAAAGCCACTATTGTTAATGGCAAACATGGGAATAATTGACTTGTAAAGGTATATTGTTCTGGTTAAACAACACACTTCTTCTGGGTTTTTTGCCAAGCTTGATTTTAATTCTTTCCCGTATCTGCTTCAGAATGGAAAAAATTGGTTCTATTGGTTTTTTGTCAGTTGTAAATACTATTACAATGCCATTAGATTTAAAGAAAAACCGAGGCAATAACTTTTTTACAATTTATGACAGTTTTTGTCTTCTTTGGCGAGGGTGAACCAGGGTGCTTTAATTGTTTAGACTGTTAATTGTTCCCCTGGGTAAAATGATGGACCCACGTTTTTTATATTAACAAATTTCTGAATAAAGTTAGCAGAATCTGCCTCTTTAGGGTTTAGATAAGCACTGGACAAAGTGCTTCTAATTAACTGTCAGAAGTCTTGGTATTAAAAGAGCCGAAAGTTTTTTCGTTGCAAGATCTCCTCCAAGAATTAAATATACTCATTCTTGTTGAATGCAAATAAAATTGACTAAATATCTTTCTGTAACAATAAAATGTCATGACTTTCTATGACCATTTCTAGGATTGAAACAATAACAAGCCTTTTAGAAAAGAGGCTACTCATCCACAAGGCTCTGTCTGACATGTATAAATTTAACAAGCCACCTTTTTACTGTAGCGTACGGAGATAAATCTTTATCTAGTATTGCTACCATATTAGGATGGATATTCTTTCACGGATTTTGTCAATTTTGCAAAAACCATTGTCCTTGTTTACGAATGCTACTTTGTCGATATAATTTAACGAATGTTTCTAGTTTTCGGGTACATAATTTCAATAGTCAGGTAACATTAAGAATAAAAATGGACACCAATGCTAATCAGCTTTAATTCAAGGCTTAAAACATCAATCAGCCCTTGTAAGAAGAAATGTCATTGGAAGTAAATCGAAAGTATATAAATAGAAATTTTAACTTATACAACGAGCAACATTGTAAAACTAGTAAGCACCTTAGACATATATCTATTGATGCTTAAGGAAACTTAAGATGTATTGTAAAACTATTTAAAGTAATGAAGTTGAATCAATCCCACATGTATACATGTAAACTAGTAACATTTACTGCAATCAAAACTCAATATGATTATAATTTTCTTCTATAGATATCCTTATTTATGTTTTTATAACTCAATCTCTCTCATTTCAGACGCTTTAGGGATTTATTGGCGTCAAAAATACGTTGACATCTTTACTTCAATTGAATTTTTAACGGCAACTTAGAAAATCGAAATTTAAAAAAGCTACATAAATTCGGAATTTAAATAGCTTGATTACTATTTTTCATCAGAACTGCTAATAAAGTTATGAACTTTGTTTGAGACCAATAGGCTTCCAAGACCTTACACTTAATTTATCTTGTTTTTTATATTAAAGGAAATTTTGATGCAGGAAAAGTAGACCAATAGTCTACTGACTTTAATTATTTATTAGCACATCTATCTATCTATCTATCTAACAAAAATACCTGTTTAATTTTAATTCTATCTAATATTATATTCAATATTGTTCGACATCGTATTAACAACTTTTAGGAATGTATTCGCCATATTCCCTTATAAATAACAATCAGCAATCAATGTAGAAGGAAGGTACCTAATTTTTAATTTCTTCTGAATGGTTTTTTACCAGTGGGGCGACACCTGAAGTGTATCGCAAAAAGGAAAAGTATTTCTAGAAAGTGAAATGCAATAAATGAAATTACACGCACTTTTAAGATTTCTGTGGAAATTATGCGACATTTTTTACTGTTAGAACCAGAGTGACTCTGACAGTAGATCAATCAGCTTAAGGCTAGAATTATATGTATACAAACAGGGCTACTATCGATATTTGTCGTGTCATCTTATAAAATGTAAATAATGATTATATGTCTATTAATTAAAATGTTTTTAAAACTAAGCTGTATATCAATACTGGTTGAAACCGTATAATTCTCTTTTTAAAAAAATCGGATTGTTGACAACACATCATTTCCGTTTTGCCCGAACGCTGCCTGCATTTTGTAAACAATTTAAATTCAGCACGAGTCATATATGCATCAAGATTTTTATTCAATTAGGTATTATAATATATTATTAGATGTTATGTTAAAAACAATTAGTTGTTTTTGTAGTAATATATAGTGATTAAACTAACCTTGCAATAGCTTTATCTCGAGTAATCATATAGATCCATTTTAATAACTGAGAATATCTTAATATGTGATGATCTTTGATTCTTCAAAAGAAATCTACTCACCGAATGTGAACTTTGGCGGAATCGTTGTAAACTCAAGTTTTTGTTGTTATATATAGTTTAGAAAAATATAAAATATTTTTTTATCTTGGTTTTATTCGCACCACTTTTAAGATAGCACAAGAGGTTTTTTAACATGAGCTGTTTATGCAGATATTGTTAAAGAAAAGTTCATCTTAGGCGTTTTAAACCAAAATTTCAGTATGAGTAATATTTTAGCCGAAAATAGGACAAAGCTTATTTGCTGGTTCCATAAGTTTAGAATTTGTTTAAGAATAATTGTTCATCAAGTTTTTTTCGCCTCCTAGATGCGACTATATGCTGCTTGTTAGTGGTGTTAATTATTTCATTCTAAAGAAATGTTTCAAATGAATTCTAGAAATTCCATACTCTATTTTGTATGTATGATTAACTATTACCTCAAAATTATTCCAAACACAGGTTTATGTGTTGTGAGCATTTTCAAATTTTTATCTTCGAAGGACAATTGACGAGGAAAAATAGCAAATCCATCCTCTAGTTTTTCTATCCGTGTATCACTCTTTAAATCTTGCCAGTACTCCTATACTGTCATCAGGGGTGATTAGACCAAGAATGATAAGTATATGTGTACATGCACGTGCATTTTGACTTTAATTTATTGACACTTACTTAGTACTTAGAACGATAAACAATATAAAAAGATATGTATTTTATTCATTTTTTTTGTACCAGTCTTTGGATTTTTGTAAAAAAAAAAAAATAAATAAATAAAATAATGGCCCTTTTCTTTTTAAATATATTACCAGACGGGTGAACCAGTCAATACTCTGTCCTACTCCCGTGTACCAGTGTTTTTGCTCTTGATGAATCATTTTAGCAGTTGTTGGTCTTTTAAAAGTTTTTAATGATTATTTTGGCCGACCGAAAATTATCTCTGTAATTCCTGTTCATAATTAAATGAAATGACTATTAAATGATTATTTCATTTCTTACTGGATCTCTGAAAATCCTGCTCATAATGTACGGAAACTTGGTAGTAAAATCGGAAATCATCATACATGGATATGATTACTTTTAGTTATGGTTCAATGCATCTTCTGGGAGTTAAAAGCATTTATTTTTTTCCAAGCATTTTGCAATGACTGTCTTGAAAAGGCTCAGAAATTTTTGGAGTCAAACAGATGGTGCCTTTTTTGTTCATTTATATTTTTTTATTATTTTTTATTTATTTATCATCATTTTTTTTATTGCTTCTTTTTGCGCCTTGAGACATTTTGTTTATGTAACTTTTAGTTATGGATGCATGTTTTTTTTTTTTTTTTTTTTTTTTTTTTTTTTTTTTTTTTTTTTTGACCCTTGTAAGATATGTCTCAACATCTTTTTGGTCTTTCGGCTTTTCCAACACTCGTAAAATGCCATTAGTTTAGTCAATCTCTCGTTAATATTACACGCATATCGCTGCATTTAAAGGAAGCTTGTTAAATTTTAGATCATTTATTACAACGTGATGAAACAATAGCACTGAAATTAGTTTTGAAACTTAATAAGGTTGTGAGAAGGTGTTGAATTTTTCGTGTAAATATATTGAAACCCTACTTGATCATCACAATAGATCAACATTGTCGAATTATGCATCCTGATGTATGTCTGGATTGATTAAGTTTAAACTTATAAAAATTACCATGATATCAGTAGGCTAACTTTTTGTTTGACATTTTAATTCCTTTTTGTATTTTCTTCTTCACAAATATAAACAAACTTTGTTTTGATTTCATTTAATGTTATAACATGTACTTCACCAACCATTTTGTATTTATTTATTTATTTATTATATTTATTTGTTTATTTTAAAGCATTGACATGAACTTATCGTTAATCTCTTATCGTTAATTTCTAGCTAACGAGGAATCAAATGTTCAACCACTCAGCAACTAGATTACAAGGGATTAAATGCTCGACCACTCATAATTTTATCGAGTCTTCGTTAGCTAGTGGCCGAGCCAAATAAACTATTGACTGTCAAACTGCATAGAAACATGAGTCGTCATAACGTTTTACTTTCGAAAGGTCTGTACTGTATATCTTATCATTATAATGAGTGTATTAGCACTATTTTAACAAGTAGCTTGCTAGACCTTGAAATCAATAAATAAAACAAACATACCAGTCCTTGTCCATATCACAATCCACACAAACAAAGTAAAAACTTTGCAAACTGGCAAAATATGTGATACACGTGAACTTCCATCAAGGAAGTGAGGCCGGGTGCTCCGGAAGGGTAAGCACCTCCTGTTTAGCTAGCTTCAACCGTCACGTGCAAGTAAATTTTGAGAATGAAAGGAACAAAGAACTATGGTAAGTCAAATATATCCAGTAGAAGTTTGGATATAGTGACTACATACTTATCAACAATATTGTGATGACGGCCATTAAACTTTTTAAGGGCCCTGATTAGCCTAGGCTTACAATATCCTTGTGTCAACAATTTAATTGTAAGTAATTTGCTTCGTTGCAGAAAGTTCTTATAGTGGGAACAAGCTCTACCGTACCGTATTAACTGTGAAACATATACACCATACGCAGGAGAAGCAGGGATATTACTGCAAAGAAACGGAAAGTTGACAATGGAAAAATTGAAGTCATCACGTTTGTCGTATAGCTTCAGATGTAACCTCTCTTGGGGTGTTATAATTGAGGTATAAGTCCAAATATGAAGCAGAACATGGAGAATCTGTCGTGTCTTTTATTTCAAGCTCACTTGGATAGATGACATTCACATATTCTCCAAATTTGTGATTATTTAGAAAAAGAACGTCATCTATATATTTGTATTTGTAGTTGAATGATTTAGCGACAGTCTTTTTTCCAGATTTGACAAGGTTCTGTAAAAATTCTGATTCATATGAATAAAGAAACAAATCAGCAAGCAAAGGTGCACAGTTTGTGCCCATTGGTATACCGATTGTTTGTTGAAAGATAATATTGCCAAACACAACAAATATGTTGTCTATCAAAAACTCTAACATTTTGTTGATGGTATCTTCAGTATATTTTTGTTTGCAGTCTGTATGGTGTTTTACAAAATAACCAGAATCCCTGTTGAGCACTAGATATTTATATGTTAAGCGTTTTTGTAAAAGAATGAAAGTGAATGATTTGTTTTAGACGTTCTTTCAATTTAGCATGAGAGATAGTGGTGTAAAGGGTAGAAAAATCAAAAGTTTTTATGCTTTTTACCGAAGATAGAGTATTAGAGACAAAAAGGTCAAGTAGTTCTTTAGGATTTTTGAGAATCCACATTTGGTTGATGCCAGATGTAGAATAGACTCTATCGGAATAAGTCTGAAGGCCATCTTTGACGACTGTCAAAATTGGTGTTAGAATTACTGATAATGATTTAGTAGTACATTTAGAGGAACCTGCTATATATCTTTCCTTGTATGGATTTTTGTGAAGTTTTGGAATCCAATACAAGTAAGGCAGGCCAAGTTCTTCCTGTTTTAAATTGATACCAAAAGACTCAAGGACTCCCCTATGATTGGAAAGAACTTCATCTTTTGTAAAATTAGTTTTGGTATAATTAGGATTCTCCGATATACTATCTAAACCAAGCTCCTTAATAAGACATTCAACATAGAATTTCTTACAAACGAAAATAATGATATTAGAAGCTTTATCAGCAGGGACAACAACATACCTGTTATGTATGTCAGTAAGGATCGCAGAAACCTCAGGGTCCCTGAGCACTAAAGAAGGTTTAAATCATTCATGATTAGATTTGCTCGGTATCATGTAGATAAATGTCCGGATGAAAATCTCTTCTTCTAGATAATTTAATTCGTTGAATTTTGCATTTAGCAGAGTTCCACAGAGAATATATTTTATGCATTCTTCATTAGCTTGAAACTTTTTTTAAAATCAGAATATGTATTTCTTAACATTTCTGTTTGCTTTCAATACAGAGTGTCTAAAGATATGCAACACTTTTGAATTGTTATAAAAGGTCATTGTTTAATAGTTATTAAATTATTTTACTTACACCATAAAATAACAAACTTCTACAGTTTATGTTAATTATAAAAATGTCATGTTTGTCTGCGTATATATTGCAAACCATTCATTACCCAAAGGAAAATGCAGGATTTCAAAAACGTGTTCTAAATGATGCCGTTTTCTTAATCAGAGTTCGCATAAGTGTTTAGTTTTTTCTTTAGTTTCGGACTACTGCCCTGTAAGTGTCAGCAGATACACGCCTGATTTTTCTTAAAACTGCAAGCTTTAGTTCGTGTGTGGTTTTGAGGCTGGAAAATAACTTTGTCTTTCAGATAACCTCACATAAAATAAGGGAAGGGAAATTTGGCGGTCATATATTTGATGTAATGGTCTCAGTTTCATATTCATTTTCTCATGTGAGTGTACACTCATCTCAAATATCCTTTTTTTTTTTTGTCCCATCAATATTTGAAAAAAAAAGTTTATGAGACAATGTTTTGTTTTGTTCAATAAACCTACACTAAACAATTCAAATATAAAATGAGCTATTTAAATTTAACTGTCTAATGTTTTAAACATTTTCATTAAAATATTCTCCTTTTTAAACGCACACTCGATTGAGTAAATGGTTGTGAAACTGAGTCCTGAATAAAATAAAATGATCTTTGGCAGTGTCATCTAGCCACTGAACACAGCAATGCGCTGTATACGGTGCCGCATAATCCTGCTGAAACAAAGCATCATTTAAATAAACAATCTTTCTTCACAAAGCTTGCATAAATTTAGATCTTAATACATGAAGTTAAAATAACGTTTTGAATTTGTAGTCACGTCGATGCTTCTAGTGTCTTTAAGGAAGATCCAATAATTTCAATTGACCTTAGTACGTAGTGTTGACAATGTTTTTGAATAAAATCGGCTTCGTGTAAAATCAAAAAGTTTTTTGGTTGATCCAATATCCGTTCTACAAAATGCATGTGACTTTTAATGTCAGTTTGCTTTGAATGTTGCATTACACTTATTTTGTTTGAAAGAAATTTTAAATCAAATTTCAACATTTTGTAAAAACTAGTCCAACAAAGGGACCATTTTAATCTCACATCAACTGTCTTACTGACTTCGATTCTGTGATGTTTTACATTTTTTCCTAGCAGCAATGATGTTCTCTTTTCAACGAACAATCCTTGTCCTTTCAGTATCCTAGACGCCTAAATTCGTGGAAGAATCAAATCTGTGACAGTTTGTTTACCCAGAATATCATTTATCGTAAGTCTACTACGCTGTAAAATTAATACATTTTTTACAATGAAATGTATGTAAAATTAACATGAAATCAATATATCATACCAGAAATGCATAATCATTTTTTAAACCTTGTAATTATTTTTAATCCAAAAATTTGTGTTGTTAATCTTAACAAAACGAACCTATTGAAAATTTTTTTTTCAAAAAGTCAGTTTTGTAAGCCGTAACTAGGAAACAAACGTAATCCGGGAGATTTCCCGCAGATTTTAGTCACGTTTTTCAAAATGGCGTCTAACGCGAGGATTTTGTTTACAAATGTTTTCCGTTATTTAACATTGGAACTGTTTACAGTTATGTTCATTGTCAACATTAATGCAAAAGCTTTGCAAGCAAACTGAATAACACGCGTTAGCGCGTTATGATTAATTTTCCTTGCAAAGTTTTTGCATTCATATTGACATTGAACATCATTTTTAAACGGTTCAATTGTCATATTTTAGTTATTTTTTTAAAAAATTTCATTGATTTTAAGACTAAAAATTCCCATCTTTTACACTTGCACACCGGGGACTCCAGTAAACGCAAGAGCTACGAAGAGCGTGTACTTTAGATCGAAAACGAAACATTATTAATCCGCAATATTCTGGTGTGGGGTAACAATGGGGTGAGGGTTCAGTTATCGAAGTTAAAACTGCAAGAACTGAAGTGAGAATTTGCAGAGAAGTTTGGAGTAAAGGTGTTGTTTGCATTGAAAGATTGCTGGCCATATGTTGGAAGTGCATTTTGTGCATTTGAAACGGAGGCCACTGTAGAAGTGGCCAAGCATGTGGGATTTTAATCTACGACGGGATATGTGAGCGTAGACAGGGATTTACCGGTTGATTTCTCTAGAATGTCGACATTGTTAGGTTGAGATTCAATCATGTGATTGGACATGAACATTATGTGCCGAGCTTCATGCTTGCTATCATTCAAATGTAACACAAAAAAGCAGATAGGTGTATATTTTTACTCTACGTCTGATGCAGTGCTAATATCTCTTTAAGTTTAAAAATGGTCGTTTTAAGTTAAGCAAGGAGTTTTGTAGTTTTTATATCATGTATTATAGTTTTAACTAATTAAGAGTTGATCGTGTATTTCCCTTGTATATTCATAAAAAGCATGTAGCTCATTTTTAAGCTTTTTCGATCGACAAACAAAGCATGTGAAATGGACAATTTACACTTGATGTGGCATAAATAAGTTTCTGGAACATATTTTTGATGCGTGCCAAATCCAACTTGTGAAATTTCTGTTACGTTTCGTAAATCTAATTTCAATTAAAATTTACATCTGCGAGACAGGAAATTAATTGACAAATTGTACCATTACCACATTGTCTCAAAATAATAGGGGATGTAAGCAGCTTTGTCAATGTAGAAAAAAATTTTCATAATATCTGATTGTTTAAAAACTTTTTTGTGGTTTGTTTGTTTTGACGGACCAGTTCTTGTCCGTTTTTTCAACAGGCCACCGAAAACACGATATGATTTTTTAAACTTTGTCTTTGAATTTCAACCAAGTGTCTATTTATGTTATCAAATTTGCAGTTATGAGAATTAGAGAAGGATATTGAAAATATATTGAAATGAAAACAATAAATTTTTTCTTCTTTTTAAAGCAAAGTAAAAGAAATGTAAAACATGATTCAATTTGATTTTTTACTACTTACTTTAACGATTTACCATTAAATTAAGCATCAAACTGTTAGTAACACGAACTTTGGTGACAGGGGGATATTGTCATGTCTTGTGTGATTAACTATTTCTTTAGTTCCAAATTTACAAGTCCTATTATCCTATTTAACTGTTTCATATATGGGTTTCTTTTCTGCATGGTTATAATACATGTTGCTGATTTATTTCATAATGAATCTTCTTATTTTCTGCAAGTTGTGCACTTACAGACGTTAATGACGACGTTACCTTACTTTGTTACCTGACAGATTTTCCTGTAATTTTTAGAAACAAAATTTTTCAAAAGTTTTTTTTTTCTATAACCTGTCTTTTTTCTTTATTTTAAATCAAATCATTTTTGACAAAGATTTACATGATAAAAATTGAAACAGATATTTTGAGACACCATGTATCTATACTTTTTCTTAACATTCTTATTGTGTTTTAAGTAATCTTTTTATTATATCTATTGTTATCTTAATATTTTACAATGATTGATTAAACGAGGTTTTTTATATTTTTTTATTGTTCTATAAAGGATATGTTTGCCTTTTCTCTGTTAGTTATAATTTGTAAACAAAAATATTTTTTCAATAATCTTTGAGAAATTAGACTTTCAAAACGCTAATTTTAATTTTACATTGTATTTTTAGTTATAATAGAAATAGTAGTTTGCAACCGAACACATCATAAGAAGTCAAAATTCATAATTAGTAAGACTAATTTCCATTTATACAGCTACTATTATACGTGTAAGAATTCGATATCATCCTGTTATAAATCATATCAATTCAATATCTTTCTGAGTTATTAGTAATGCATATAAATTAGCCGTTTTATATTTGATTAATAAAAAATAACTCGAAAATAACTGAATAACTGTTTTCCTAAAGGAGAAGCAACGAAATGTAGGTTCTATTTAACAAAACTGAAAAGGGCTGTCTACTTGGAGAGTTTTCTTATGAATACATGTAGTGCAATTATTGATTGTAGAACAAATCAAATGATGGGTGATGCACTGGTGTAGAAATTTAAAACCAAAGATTTCCTTCAACCAAATAGGTAAGTGTAAATTATTATACGTTATCTTTTTATGCTTACAAGAGAGAGAGAGAGAGAGAGAGAGAGAGAGAGAGAGAGTTTATTTTTGTGTTTTTATTTTGTATATTGCACGTTTTGGTCAATAAGTCGGTTATAGTTGTCTTCCATAAAAAAAACCTTTTCAAATGACACAAAAAATTTTTTTATTGTTTGGTGTACTAGACCCCTAGCGTACAATGATTAATAAAATGTTCGTGACAGTTGCTACCGATATTAATATAACAATCTTGTTAACATTGCGAATATGATTAAAGATCTTGAAAACAAATTTACTTTGATTATTCAATTATACTTTACTTTAAATAAGTTTCAAGACATTAAAATACATTACTAAAAAATGGGGTCATTTTACTCTCAAAATACTTCAATTTATAAATCGATATCATGTCTCTCACGAAGGTTTGCATGTCATATAATTGTAATATCCACGTAAACAAAGAAAAGTTCTGTATACAAATCAACCTGTCCGTCTGTCTGTCCGTATATTTGTCTGTTTTTTTTTAATTTTGCGAACGGTCCATAAATTCCACGTCTATGAATAAACTTTGATAAAACTTGATACAACTGTATACAAACGTGATACATTGTGCGTTATAAACGTGTTGAGGTCAAAGGTAAAGGTAACGATTTGGCCCCGTACCGATGTTAGAGAGAAGGAGGTATTGTTTCTCGATAAACTGCTCTAGTTTTTTTAATCTTTCGTTTTCCTTATATTCAAGCTTAGATTCTTTAACAGATATCCCTGTCATAAGTAAGCTTCTTCAGAACGATCTAATTCCCCAGACAAGGCGATCGTCAAATCGATATAGTAAAAGAATCAACTTAAATAATATAATAATAAAGTGCACTGTGATTTAAAGCGCTTTAAAGAAGCCATTATGTAAGATTATATAAATAAGTCTGACCAATTATCAAATGACCTTTTTTCAATTTTGACAATCTTGTTGTTTTTCTTCGTTAAGGTCCTATAGCCTCTCTAACTTAAGTACAATTTGCGAAAAATAAAAAAAAATAAATATTAAGATGAAAACTAAAGAATTAAGAAAATATTATTAGAAAAAAGAAAAATACTCGTAGAAATATGAATAAAGTTACTTCAATTTTTGAAATAAGAATAACACAATCGTTTAAACCACACACTCAAGTTACGTAGTTAAGCCAGCATTACAACATAATGTGTTTTTTAACAAATAAAAACTGCGCATCATTTCGATTATTTTTGTATTTATTATTCTGATTTATTTTTTTACTTTTGTACTGCTTTCGTCTTTCTACTTTTTACCATCTTTCTTATGCATTGCTTAAAATCCGAGCTTTGCTCGGTGCTAAGTTTATGTTTTGCTACGAATTGTTTAAAATCCATCTTATGCACAAGATGATCGTCCGCGAGATATTTTAACCGTTATTATTATTTTCTCTATTTTATTATCATGGTGGATGTGCATAGGCTCTAGTAAGTTATCAATACAAAGCTTTATTCAAGTTCATTGGATATTTAAGAAAGTTTTAGTTGTACAGTTATTAACAGGTCTTTAAATTATGACACGCGATGGCACAGAAAATATCTAAAACATCTTAAAGAAAAAAACGAAACAGCCAATAAGCGATTAAAAAGATGGTAACAAAAATAACGGTCAGAAAACGATCTTCAGGAATCTGACACCAAAATGACATAGTTAATTACACAACCAGTAATAATATACAAGATTACATATTTTATAATAAAAAAGTTACCAAAGGAAAACAAACCCGAAAGTTGAAATAATTAAAAATGCTTCTATACAAATTTAGAAATTAACTTTTTAAAATGCAAGTGTAAAATGTCACTTTGTACCTGTAGTTAAAAACCATAAAAGGTATCCAGTACCGGTGGATTTAGATATGGGTTTAGTGGTATACTTGTATTACTATTTTCATTAGAATTTTACTACTTGTCACTAAAAAAATTGTCAAACCTGTAAAATATAAATTATAGATACGCATTAAACTAGTGATATAAACCGTCAAATTATACTTAAAAAGCCTCGGTGTTGCAGTATATGAATAAAATGTAATTCCTGCTGACTAAATATATGTGGACGAAGCCAAAGATAGACTAAATGCATGAATGAATGATCATCGGTTAAAAATTGATAACACAGGTATTCAACTCCTTTACCAATATTTTAAGCAACCAGACCATTTCGTGTTGTCAATCAAAATTAGAATTTTGGAAAAAAGAGTTTACCACCAGAAATTGTCCTGTTTTAAGCACAACATACCGTTTACCTGATGAAATAACTAATAATATGATATGACAAAATTGTAAAATTAGGAAACTTCTTAAGTCCGTGTTCTTAAAATATCAATGATTTACACTTGTTCTACCAAACTATAAGTGACAATATAAGTCATGTACATGATTTCTCCTGGTACATTTGTATAACAGTTAATACGGTATAATGGAGTTTGTTTACACTAAGAAAATTGTATACAATAAAGCAAGCTGCTTACAAAACATTGTTGATCGGGATAATGCAAGCCTATGCTTATCAAGGCTTACAAAAAGTTGTATTCAAAAATTTTTCCTGGATTTTTTATATTGACTTTCCATAGCCCTATGTTCTTTTCATTATCAAAAGATTTTACTTTGATTTGAATATTATGATTTGAAATGGACCAGTATGTTTGTGTTTAATTATAAAATATATTGACGTTATTTTTATATTATCTTATTTTGGATTTGTTCTTGGATGAGTGGTTTATAAATCAAATGTGATACACTCGTATCCTCACAATTATAGAATTATCGAATTGAATTAACTACATTTTAATTTCTTTAATGTATATGCAATAAAAAAAATTTTAGTTTTTTTCCAAATTTAGATTATAATCAGGATGTTGTATAATTTACAATTTATGATATTTAATATATCTTTGTTAAATGGAAATGTTTGTTTACCCAACTAAAATCATGCGCTTGTGTTATTCGAGAAAAATGTATTCTGAAATATGAACTTTAAACTCTTTGTCACAAAAAATCGATAAAAAGTGGCTAGATATGGGTCGTAATCGAATAACTTGTGAAAGTTACAGAATAATGCTGAAAATTTACATTAGAAGAAGAGTATTTGGGAATTAAATAGATATAATTTAACATTTTTTTAGTCTCAATGCTGATAAGCCAGCAATTAACAATGCTCTAAGCGCATTGCAAAGGTCATATATTCTGAAACTTCACTATAGTCCCGATATAGATTTTACATTATTGATTGAGACATAAAACTCGCTTCAATCATCAATCAATCGACCAATCAATCAAATCAATTCTACTAACAGTACCCTCGGAACTTTGATTACTTCTTTCTTTTTGAATTAAGCGATATTTTTATTGTCAATTGTGTTTTGAATGACTAAAACTGACGTATATGATCGACAGAAGGATTTTTATCGTTAAGGGTTAAAATGATGACATTTTTTTAAATTTGAAATTAAAATTATTTAAGCCAAAATTATACCATTATGTATAAAGGTAAAAGATAATTATTGGATTTATATTAATTTTGTTAAGGATGATCTAATTTCTTTACATCATTATAAAACGACTGTGTGTTATAATCATTGTGTTCAGTATATCTATTTATCCACACAATCTATTGTTTTACTTTTTTTATTTTGTAGTTTATAGCAATAAAACGACGAATTCTATATTTTTTGAATTTAATACTGTTATTGAATCGATTATAAATAGCAGGTGGTAAAAATAAAATGTATTGAAAAACGTTTAATTCAATTTAATTTGGTCCCTTTTTTAAAAATTAAATCATAGGTATATCAAAGAGATTGAAATGTAACTGTTTAACTCAGTATCCGGTGTAAAATGTTATAACGTGATAGTCCAATACTGTATGATGTTACATAATTATGTCTATATTGATCAAAAAAGCAAAGCGGAAACTATTATTTAAATATTCACTAACGATGAATAGAAATATTCTTAAGCTTCAATGAAGCATTCATTTTATGTTTTCAATATAAAAATATTAAACATTTATATCCGTTTGTCGTGTAAGGGTATGCTTGCATGATCAGTTACTTAACGTGAATTATGTTTTCATGACAGATGAGTTTTGTAGCTTTTTATCATCCCGAAACCTGCGAGAATCGGTTACTTATGAATATGTATTGAGAATCAATCTATGAATGAGGTAAAATTAACCATCTTTGCAAAAAAGGTTGGTATATTTCTATAGATTTTATTTTTATGTTAAAACTTTGTAAAAATTGAATTTGGTCGTGCATAACTTGTTAATTTTGGACAAGGGTTTTATATCATGCGTTCTATCGCTTTTAAAAGTGTTTCTTGAATAATTCTGTTCAGAAATAAGGATAAGGTAAGAAATTATTCTTTTTTAGTTATCTGACTTGAAAATGTGATTGTTATAATATGTTGTTTTTACATGTATTTGCGACATCACGTCACCCGGGTTTACGACAGTACGTCTCTGGGTAACGCATTTAATTTTTTAAATTTGATATTTGCTGCAGGTTAACGCGTTTAAATTGGTTAAGTTTGATATTTACGGCTACCAGTTTACGCGTTTAAGTTTGTAAAAGTTATTTAAACGGCATCACGTCTACCGGGTTATGCGTATAATTTTGTATATTTTACATTTGCCTTGTGAAATTCCTTGAGAGCTTTTGTGTTCATATCAGCTATAAATCACAAGAACCACTTGATTCCGTGTATGAATACATATTAAATGCAATTCATTGCCCGGAACTACATTAATATACTGCCATAGGTAAACAAACATGGCTACCACGTCATTTTTGTTAATATTTGAGATAAACTTGAAAATCGCATTTACGAGATTTTACATGAACTGTTCAATGGTTAAAATGCACAAAATAAAATCAATAAAATAGAATTTTATAACATAAATAGACACCTGGCTGCTATTTACCGTAATATTGACATTGTGAAAGACATTTAAAAAAAATAAAATGGTGTTTTTGATGACGTTGAAAGAACGGACAAGAGCTGGTCTGTCAAAACCAACAAACCACAATAAATTTTTGAACAATCAGATCTTATAAAATTTTCTTCCTACCTTGTCAAAGCCGCTACACCCCATATTATTTTGAGACAATGTATAATGCTACAATTTGTCAAATAATTTTGTGTCTCGCGGAATGTTTATTTCATTAACAATTGAAATAAGATTCACGAAACACAGCAGAAAAAGGACAAAGGGGATTTGTTACCTACCCAAGATATATCCCAAAAACGTATGAATGTCGCATCCAGTAAAAATTATCCATTTCACAAGCTTCATTTGTTTATTGGAAAAAAAAAATCAGCTATATGCCTTTAAATCAATATAACAACATATTACAACTCCTGAAAACCATAATACATGGTTTAAGTACTACACAACTTGCTAAACTTAAACAATCGTTTTCTAAATTTTAAAATATATATGCACCGCATTAGGCGTAGAGAGTAAGTTTACTTCTCACTGCTTTGCTGTGCAACATTTGAACGATATACCGAGTATGTAGCTCGGCACATAATGTTCAAGTCCAATCACAAGAATGAATCTTACCCTCATAATTCCAGAAAACAATCTCAGTAAATCCCTGTCTATGCTCACATACTAGTATTTCGGCGCAGATTCGAAACCACATGCTTGGAAATGATCCCCCTGCTACAGTTTTCTTCTTTTCAGTTGCACAAATTTTACTTCCAACGTATAGCCAGAAAATTTTAAATACAAATAACACTTTTACTCCAAACTTCTTTGCAAATTCTCAATTCAGTTATTGCACTTGACTTTCATAATTGAACGACACCACACGGGGGTACCTGATTTTTTACCGAAAAATAGTTCACAAATAACAACAAATTCATTTTGGTAATATTCATCTTTTTGTTTATTATTATTTAATATCAGGTACTCTCCAAAAAAACCATTATACTATAAATGAAAAATCGAGAAAATACCATCAAAATACCTGATAACGTGTCGTTCTCGGTCTAAAATACGCGTTCTTCTCAGCTGTTGCGTCTATTGCAGACCCCTTAATGTACATGTGTTATAGAATGAAATTTTTGAGTCTTGAAATCAATGAATAATTTTTAAAAATATTTGAAAGGAAATATAAAAATTGAACTTTTCAAATAATGTCCATTGTCAATATTAATGCGAAATCTTTTCCCCAAACAAAAAACCTGATACAATCAATAATCATATAATCTCATCATATATAATTTTTTTATATCACTACGGTAGCTGATTTGGTAGAGTGATCTCTTCGTATGGGGGAGGGTGAGATTTCGAACTTCGGCTCTGACCAAAACTTAATCGGTAGTGACTGTTAAAGTGAAATTAAAGTCACGGTGTCCTTTGGATCAGACCTTAAAACCGACGCCCCGCGTCAAACCAGCCTAGGCACACTAAAGAACCCTTCGTAAATTGCCCTAGGCGCAAAGCCAAGGTCAGAATTTTTGTCACTTCATAGCTTGTGACGCCTCGATATAAGTGAAATATTATAAACTGGGACGTAAAACCCAAATTAAATCAATTAAATCAATAGATTCATATATATATATATATATATATATATATATATATATATATATGAATAATTACAAACTGCGCGTGATGTCCGTTTTTATTCTGTTTAAATTGGTCGATGTTTTCTGTATGACGTCATTTTTGACAATTTTTTTTCGTATAACTTTGCACTTTTGCCGAACTACTTTCGGTTTTTTCCGCTGTTATTGAAAGACCAATGTTTACAATTGCGACACACAAACAGGAACGTGAGTCAACATGTTGGTACAGGTATTAGGAAGTTTGATAAGAATTTCAATATATAATTACTTGGTAGTCCTGTGTTGATCATTATAATAACTATGGCAGTCCTGTCTTGATCAGTATAATTACTTGGCAGTCCTGTGTTGATCATTATAATAACTATGGCAGTCCTGTCTTGATCAGTATAATTACTTGGCAGTCCTGTGTTGATCATTATAATAACTATGGCAGTCCTGTCTTGATCAGTATAATTACTTGGCAGTCCTGTGTTGATCATTATAATAACTATGGCAGTCCTGTCTTTATCAGTATAATTACTTGGCAGTCTTGCTTTAATTGTCTTATTACTTGGCAGTCCTATCTTGATTAGTATAATTACTTGACAGTCTTGTCGTGATTAGTATAATTACTTGGCAGTCCTGTGTTGATTAGTATCAATACTTGGCAGTTCTGTCTTTATTTGTATAATTACCTGGCAGTCCTGCGTTGATTAGTATAATTACCTGGCAGTCCTGTGTTGATTTGTATAATTACTTGGCAGTCCTGTGTTGATAAGTATAATAACTTGGCAGTCCTGTCTTGATCAGTATAGTTACTTTGCAGTTTTGCGTTAATGGTCTTATTACTTGGCAGTCCTGCGTTGATTAGTATAATTACTTGGCAGTCCTGCGTTGATTAGTATAATTACTTGGCAGTCCTGTCTTGATCAGTATTATTACTTGGCAGTCCTGCGTTGATTAGAATAATTACTTGGCAGTCCTACGTTATTAGTATAATAACTTGGCAGTCCTGTGTTGATTTGTATAATTACTTGGAAGTCCTGCGTTGATTATTATAATTACTTGGCACTCCTGCGTTGATAAGTATAATTTCTCGGCAGTCCTGCGTTAATTAGAATAATTACTTGGCAGTCCTGCGTTGATAAGTATAATTTCTTGGCAGTCCTGTGTTGATTAGTATAATAACCTGGCAGTCCTGCGTTGATTATTATAGTTACTCGGCATTCCTGCGTTGATTAGTGTAATTACCTGGCAGTCCTGTGTTGATTAGTATAATATTTGGCAGTCCTGCGTCAATCAGTATAATTTCTTGGCAGTCCTGCGTTGATTAGCATAATTACTTGGCAGTCCTGCGTTGATTAGTATAACTACTTGGCAGTCCTGTGTTGATTTGTATAACTACTTGGCAGTCTTGTGTTGATTTGTATAATATTTGGCAGTCCTGCGTCAATCAGTATAATTTCTTGGCAGTCCTGCGTTGATTAGCATAATAACTTGGCAGTCCTGCGTTGATTAGTATAATTACTTGGAAGTCCCGCGTTGATTAGTATAACTACTTGGCAGTCCTGCGTTGATTAGTATAACTACTTGGCAGTCCTGTGTTGATAAGTATAATATTTGGCAGTCCTGCGTCAATCAGTATAATTTCTTGGCAGTCCTGCGTTAATTAGAATAATTACTTGGCAGTCCTGCGTTGATTAGTATCAATACTTGGCAGTTCTGTCTTTATTTGTATAATTACTTGGCAGTCCTGTGTTGATTTGTATAATTACTTAGTAGTTCTGTTTTATTTGTATAATTACCTGGCAGTCCTGTGTTGATTTGTATAATTACTTGGCAGTCCTGTCTTTATTTGTATAATTACTTGGCAGTCCTGCGTTGATAAGTATAATTACTTGGCAGTCCTGTCTTGATTTGTATAATTACTTGGCAGTCCTGCGTTGATTAGTATAACTACTTGGCAGTCCTGTCTGGATTTGTATAATTACTTGGCAGTCCTGCGTTGATAAGTATAATTTCTTGGCAGTCCTGCGTTGATAAGTATAATTTCTTGGCAGTCCTGTGTTGATTAGTATAATTACCTGGCAGTCCTGCGTTAATTATTATAGTAACTCGGCATTCCTGCGTTGATTAGTGC
The DNA here is from genome assembly GCA_029721355.1 of Tegillarca granosa. Taxonomy (NCBI): domain Eukaryota; kingdom Metazoa; phylum Mollusca; class Bivalvia; order Arcoida; family Arcidae; genus Tegillarca; species Tegillarca granosa. Next base: position 27,598,508 of record CM056600.1, read on the forward strand.
AATTACCTGGCAGTCCTGTGTTGATTAGTATAATATTTGGCAGTCCTGCGTCAATCAGTATAATTTCTTGGCAGTCCTGCGTTGATTAGCATAATTACTTGGCAGTCCTGCGTTGATTAGTATAACTACTTGGCAGTCCTGTGTTGATTTGTATAACTACTTGGCAGTCCTGTGTTGATTTGTATAATATTTGGCAGTCCTGCGTCAATCAGTATAATTTCTTGGCAGTCCTGCGTTGATTAGCATAATTACTTGGCAGTCCTGCGTTGATTAGTATAATTACTTGGAAGTCCTGCGTTGATTAGTATAACTACTTGGCAGTCCTGCGTTGATTAGTATAACTACTTGGCAGTCCTGTGTTGATAAGTATAATATTTGGCAGTCCTGCGTCAATCAGTATAATTTCTTGGCAGTCCTGCGTTGATTAGCATAATTACTTGGCAGTCCTGTGTTGATTAATATAATTACTTGGAAGTCCTGCGTTGATTTGTATAATTACTTGGCAGTCCTGTGTTGATTAGTATAATTACTTGGCAGTCCTGCGTTAATTGTCTTGTTACTTGGCAGTCTTACGTTATTAGTATAATAGCTTGGCAGTCCTGCGTCAATCAGTATAATTTCTTGGCAGTCCTGCGTTGATTATTATAATTACTTGGCAGTCCTGCGTTGATAAGTATAATTTCTTGGCAGTCCTGCGTTGGTTAGTATAATTACTTGGCAGTCCTGTGTTGATTAGTATAATTACTTGGCAGTCCTGCGTTGATAAGTGTAATTACTTGGCAGTCCTACGTTATAAGTATAATAGCTTGGCAGACCTGCGTCGATTAGTATAATTACATGGAAGTCCTGCGTTGATTAGTATAATTACTTGGCAGTCCTGCGTTGATTAGTATAATTACTTGGCAGTCCTGCGTTAATTTTCTTGTTACTTGGAAGTCCTACGTTGTAAGTAAAATAGCTTGGCAGTCCTGCGTCGATTAGTATAATTACTTCGAAGTCCTGCGTTGATTAGTATAATTAGTTGGCAGTCCTGCGTCGATTTATATAATTACTTGGCAGTCCTGCGTTGATCAATATAATTACTTGGAAGTCCAGCGTTGATTTGTATAATTACTTGGCAGTCCTGCGTTGATTAGTATAATTACTTGACAGTCCTGTGTTGATTTGAATAATTACTTGGCAGTTTTGCGTTAATTGTTTTGTTTCTTGGCAGTCCTGCGTTGATTAGTATAATTACTTGGCAGTCCTGCGTCGATTAGTATTATTACTTGGAAGTCCTGCGTTGATTAGTATAATTACTTGGCAGTCCTGCGTTGATTAGTATTATTACTTGGCAGTCCTGCGTTGATTAGTATAATTACCTGGTAGTCCTGTGTTGGTCATTATAGTTACTTGGCATTTCTGCGTTGATAAGTGTTATTACCTGGCAGTCCTGTGTTGATTTGTATAATTACTTGGCAGTCCTGTCTTGATTTGTATAATCACTTGGCAGTACTGCGTTGATTAGTATCAATACTTGGTAGTTCTGTTTTTATTTGTATAATTACTTGGCAGTCCTGCGTTGATTAGAATAATTACTTGGCAGTCCTGCGTTGATTAGTATCGATACTTGGCAGTTCTGTCTTTATTAGTATAATTACTTAGAAGTCCTGCGTTGATTAGTGTAATTACTTGGCAGTCCTACGTTATTAGTATAATAACTTGGCAGTCCTGTGTAGATTTGTATAATTACTTGGAAGTCCTGTGTTGATAAGTATAATAACTTGGCAGTCCTGTCTTGATCAGTATAGTTACTTTGCAGTTTTGCGTTAATGGTCTTATTACTTGGCAGTCCTGCGTTGATTAGTATAATTACTTGGCAGTCCTGCGTTGATTAGTATAATTACTTGGCAGTCCTGTCTTGATCAGTATTATTACTTGGCAGTCCTGCGTTGATTAGAATAATTACTTGGCAGTCCTACGTTATTAGTATAATAACTTGGCAGTCCTGTGTTGATTTGTATAATTACTTGGAAGTCCTGCGTTGATTATTATAATTACTTGGCACTCCTGCGTTGATAAGTATAATTTCTCGGCAGTCCTGCGTTAATTAGAATAATTACTTGGCAGTCCTGCGTTGATAAGTATAATTTCTTGGCAGTCCTGTGTTGATTAGTATAATAACCTGGCAGTCCTGCGTTGATTATTATAGTTACTCGGCATTCCTGCGTTGATTAGTGTAATTACCTGGCAGTCCTGTGTTGATTAGTATAATATTTGGCAGTCCTGCGTCAATCAGTATAATTTCTTGGCAGTCCTGCGTTGATTAGCATAATTACTTGGCAGTCCTGCGTTGATTAGTATAACTACTTGGCAGTCCTGTGTTGATTTGTATAACTACTTGGCAGTCTTGTGTTGATTTGTATAATATTTGGCAGTCCTGCGTCAATCAGTATAATTTCTTGGCAGTCCTGCGTTGATTAGCATAATAACTTGGCAGTCCTGCGTTGATTAGTATAATTACTTGGAAGTCCCGCGTTGATTAGTATAACTACTTGGCAGTCCTGCGTTGATTAGTATAACTACTTGGCAGTCCTGTGTTGATAAGTATAATATTTGGCAGTCCTGCGTCAATCAGTATAATTTCTTGGCAGTCCTGCGTTAATTAGAATAATTACTTGGCAGTCCTGCGTTGATTAGTATCAATACTTGGCAGTTCTGTCTTTATTTGTATAATTACTTGGCAGTCCTGTGTTGATTTGTATAATTACTTAGTAGTTCTGTTTTATTTGTATAATTACCTGGCAGTCCTGTGTTGATTTGTATAATTACTTGGCAGTCCTGTCTTTATTTGTATAATTACTTGGCAGTCCTGCGTTGATAAGTATAATTACTTGGCAGTCCTGTCTTGATTTGTATAATTACTTGGCAGTCCTGCGTTGATTAGTATAACTACTTGGCAGTCCTGTCTGGATTTGTATAATTACTTGGCAGTCCTGCGTTGATAAGTATAATTTCTTGGCAGTCCTGCGTTGATAAGTATAATTTCTTGGCAGTCCTGTGTTGATTAGTATAACTACCTGGCAGTCCTGCGTTAATTATTATAGTAACTCGGCATTCCTGCGTTGATTAGTGCAATTACCTGGCAGTCCTGTGTTGATTAGTATAATTTTTGGCAGTCCTGCGTCAATCAGTATAATTTCTTGGCAGTCCTGCGTTGATTAGCATAATTACTTGGCAGTCCTGCGTTGATTAGTATAACTACTTGGCAGTCCTGTGTTGATTTGTATAACTACTTGGCAGTCCTGTGTTGATTTGTATAATATTTGGCAGTCCTGCGTCAATCAGTATAATTTCTTGGCAGTCCTGCGTTGATTAGCATAATTACTTGGCAGTCCTGCGTTGATTAGTATAATTACTTGGAAGTCCTGCGTTGATTAGTATAACTACTTGGCAGTCCTGCGTTGATTAGTATAACTACTTGGCAGTCCTGTGTTGATAAGTATAATATTTGGCAGTCCTGCGTCAATCAGTATAATTTCTTGGCAGTCCTGCGTTGATTAGCATAATTACTTGGCAGTCCTGTGTTGATTAATATAATTACTTGGAAGTCCTGCGTTGATTTGTATAATTACTTGGCAGTCCTGTGTTGATTAGTATAATTACTTGGCAGTCCTGCGTTAATTGTCTTGTTACTTGGCAGTCTTACGTTATTAGTATAATAGCTTGGCAGTCCTGCGTCAATCAGTATAATTTCTTGGCAGTCCTGCGTTGATTATTATAATTACTTGGCAGTCCTGCGTTGATAAGTATAATTTCTTGGCAGTCCTGCGTTGGTTAGTATAATTACTTGGCAGTCCTGTGTTGATTAGTATAATTACTTGGCAGTCCTGCGTTGATAAGTGTAATTACTTGGCAGTCCTACGTTATAAGTATAATAGCTTGGCAGACCTGCGTCGATTAGTATAATTACATGGAAGTCCTGCGTTGATTAGTATAATTAGTTGGCAGTCCTGCGTCGATTTATATAATTACTTGGCAGTCCTGCGTTAATTTTCTTGTTACTTGGAAGTCCTACGTTGTAAGTAAAATAGCTTGGCAGTCCTGCGTCGATTAGTATAATTACTTCGAAGTCCTGCGTTGATTAGTATAATTAGTTGGCAGTCCTGCGTCGATTTATATAATTACTTGGCAGTCCTGCGTTGATCAGTATAATTACTTGGAAGTCCAGCGTTGATTTGTATAATTACTTGGCAGTCCTGCGTTGATTAGTATAATTACTTGACAGTCCTGTGTTGATTTGAATAATTACTTGGCAGTTTTGCGTTAATTGTTTTGTTTCTTGGCAGTCCTGCGTTGATTAGTATAATTACTTGGCAGTCCTGCGTCGATTAGTATTATTACTTGGAAGTCCTGCGTTGATCAGTATAATTACTTGGAAGTCCAGCGTTGATTTGTATAATTACTTGGCAGTCCTGCGTTGATTAGTATAATTACTTGACAGTCCTGTGTTGATTTGAATAATTACTTGGCAGTTTTGCGTTAATTGTTTTGTTTCTTGGCAGTCCTGCGTTGATTAGTATAATTACTTGGCAGTCCTGCGTCGATTAGTATTATTACTTGGAAGTCCTGCGTTGATTAGTATAATAACTTGGCAGTCCTGCGTTGATTAGTATTATTACTTGGCAGTTCTGCGTTGATTAGTATAATTACCTGGTAGTCCTGTGTTGGTCATTATAGTTACTTGGCATTTCTGCGTTGATAAGTGTTATTACCTGGCAGTCCTGTGTTGATTTGTATAATTACTTGGCAGTCCTGTCTTGATTTGTATAATCACTTGGCAGTACTGCGTTGATTAGTATCAATACTTGGTAGTTCTGTCTTTATTTGTATAATTACTTGGCAGTCCTGCGTTGATTAGAATAATTACTTGGCAGTCCTGCGTTGATTAGTATCGATACTTGGCAGTTCTGTCTTTATTAGTATAATTAGTTAGAAGTCCTGCGTTGATTAGTGTAATTACTTGGCAGTCCTACGTTATTAGTATAATAACTTGGCAGTCCTGTGTAGATTTGTATAATTACTTGGAAGTCCTCCGTTGATTATTATAATCACTTGGCAGTCCTGCGTTGATAAGTATAATTTCTTGGCAGTCCTGCGTTAATTAGAATAATTACTTGGCAGTCCTGCGTTGATTAGTATCAATACTTGGTAGTTCTGTCTTTATTTGTATAATTACTTGGCAGTCCTGTGTTGATTTGTATAATTACTTAGTAGTTCTGTTTTATTTGTATAATTACCTGGCAGTCCTGTGTTGATTTGTATAATTACTTGGCAGTCCTGTCTTTATTTGTATAATTACTTGGCAGTCCTGCGTTGATAAGTATAATTACTTGGCAGTCCTGTCTTGATTTGTATAATTACTTGGCAGTCCTGCGTTGATTAGTATCAATACTTGGCAGTCCTGTCTGGATTTGTATAATTTCTTGGCAGTCCTGCGTTGATAAGTATAAATTCTTGGCAGTCCTGCGTTGATAAGTATTATCTCTTGGCAGTCCTGTGTTGATTAGTATAATTACCTGGCAGTCCTGCGTTGATTATTATAGTTACTCGGCATTCCTGCGTTGATTAGTGTAATTACCTGGCAGTCCTGTGTTGATTAGTATAATATTTGGCAGTCCTGCGTCAATCAGTATAATTTCTTGGCAGTCCTGCGTTGATTAGCATAATTACTTGGCAGTCCTGCGTTGATTAACATAACTACTTGGCAGTCCTGTGTTGATTTGTATAACTACTTGGCAGTCCTGTGTTGATTTGTATAATATTTGGCAGTCCTGCGTCAATCAGTATAATTTCTTGGCAGTCCTGCATTGATTAGCATAATTACTTGGCAGTCCTGCGTTGATTAGTATAATTACTTGGAAGTCCTGCGTTGATTTGTATAACTACTTTGCAGTCCTGCGTTGATTAGTATAACTACTTGGCAGTCCTGTGTTGATAAGTATAATATTTGGCAGTCCTGCGTCAATCAGTATAATTTCTTGGCAGTCCTGCGTTGATTAGCATAATTACTTGGCAGTCCTGCGTTGATTAGTATAATTACTTGGAAGTCCTGGGTTGATTAGTATAATTACTTGGCAGTCCTGCGTTGATTAGTATAATTACTTGGCAGTCCTGCGTTAATTGTCTTGTTACTTGGCAGTCTTACGTTATTAGTATAATAGCTTGGCAGTCCTGCATCGATTAGTATAATTACTTTGCAGTCCTGCGTTGATTATTATAATTACTTGGAAGTCCTGTGTTGATTTGTATAATTACTTGGAAGTCCTGCGTTGATTATTATAATTACTTGGCAGTCCTGCGTTGATAAGTATAATTTCTTGGCAGTCCTGCGTTGGTTAGTATAATTACTTGGCAGTCCTGTGTTGATTAGTATAATTACTTGACAGTCCTGCGTTGATTAGTGTAATTACTTGGCAGTCCTGCGTTAATTGTCGTGTTACTTGGCAGTCCTACGTTATAAGTATAAAAGCTTGGCAGTCCTGCGTCGATTAGTATAATTACATGGAAGTCCTGCGTTGATTAGTATAATTACTTGGCAGTCCTGCGTTGATTAGTATAATTACTTGGCAGTCCTGCGTTAATTGTCTTGTTACTTGGCAGTCCTACGTTGTAAGTATAATAGCTTGGCAGTCCTAAGTCGATTAGTATAATTATTTCGAAGTCTTGCGTTTATTAGTATCATTACTTGGCAGTCCTGCGTCGATTTATAAAATTACTTGGCAGTCCTGCGTTGATCAGTATAATTACTTGGAAGTCCAGCGTTGATTAGTATAATTACTTGGCAGTCCCGCGTTGATTAGTATAATTACTTGACAGTCCTGTGTTGATTTGAATAATTACTTAGCAGTCCTGCGTTAATTGTTTTGTTACTTGGCAGTCCTGTGTTGATAAGTATAATTACTTGGCAGTCCTGCGTCGATTAGTATAACTACTTGGCAGTCCTTCGTTGATTAGTATAATAACTTCGAAGTCCTACGTTGATTAGTATAATTACTTGGCAGTCCTGCGTTGATTAGTATAATTACTTGGCAGTCCTGCGTTGATTAGTATATTTACTTGGCAGTCCTACGTTGATTAGTATAATTACTTGGCAGTCCTGCGTTAATTGTCTTGTTACTTGACAGTCCTACGTTATTAGTATAATTGCTTGGCAGTCCTGCGTCGATTAGTATAATAACTTGGAAGTCCTGCGTTGATTTGTATAATTACTTGGCAGTCCTGCGTTGATTAGTATAATTACTTGGCAGTCCTGCGTTGATTGTCTTGTTACTTGGCAGTCCTACGTTATTAGTATAATAGCTTGGCAGTCCTGCGTCGATTAGTACAATAACTTCGAAGTCCTGCGTTGATTAGTTTAATTACTTGGCAGTCCTGCGTTGATCAGTATAATTACTTGGCAGTCCTGCGTTGATTAGTATAATTACTTGACAGACCTGCGTTGATTAGAATAATTACTTGGCAGTCCTGCGTTAATTGTTTTGTTACTTGGCAGTCCTGTGTTGACAAGTATAATTACTTGGCAGTCCTGCGTCGATTAGTATAATTACTTGGCAGTCCTACGTTATTAGTATAATAACTTAGAAGTCCTGTGTTGATTAGTATAATTACCTGGCAGTCATGTCTTGATTTGTATTATTACTTGGCAGTCCTGCGTTGATTAGTATAATTACTTGGCAGTCCTGCGTTGATTAGTATAATTACTTGGCAGTCCTTCGTTGATTAGTTTTATTACCTGGCAGTCCTGTATTGATTAGTATAATTACTTGGCGTTAATTAGTATAGTTACTTAGCAGTCCGGTGTTGATTAGTCTTGTTAGTTGGCAGTCCTCCATTGTTACATGTATTTTGAATTTCAGTGCCGAGTAATTGGAGTAATCTAGTCAAGACTTTGTAGATAATGTGACATTTAGTTTTACAGCACAAATTTCATATTTTCATTTTAAAAAAATACAATACTTATAATTCTGTTTTATCTATTTCAATTTTGTTATAATTACACAAATAAATACAGCTACAGCCCCTTACAGCAACAGAATCCTTAAATGTACAGATCTGAAAATGATGAAAGTAAAACTAAAAGAAACATTTAACTTTATCGATATATGGATATTTTAATCGATATATTAATTCTGAAATTTCCATCAATGATAGCTAAATGTAAAATCAATTTTACGTATTGGTCATTTAAATAATTGTTTTAGGTTATACATGTCAACTTTTGAAGTTTATTATTATTATTATTATTATTATTATTATTATATATAGGTTAAATTGGTATTTTTGTTTAAGATTTCAATGCTTTGGGGCTGTGAAAACGATGCAGTCCCCATCCTAAAATTTACAATATAAAGCGCACAACAAAAACCCAATATCTGATTTAACATATGTATATTATCATACTGTAATTAATAATTTAATCCAAACTAGTCTACATCAGAAAGTAAAACTTTATAATAACATTATATAAACACTTCTGATATAATGATTGATGTCTTCCTTGTTGATAATTACTTTATATATGTAGGTAAGTAAAAATATGTTCACAGTCAATCACAAACTAATTAATCTTTTCAACAGCCTTCCGAGAAGTTTAGCTTGCTTTGGTTGCACACTTCAAAGTTTCACGTAAAGCCATAACATTTCTAACTTTTTTCAGATGATAAAACCTTGCTTCTCGTTCGTGTGATTTCGTGAATATCTTGACACAGTAGTGCCCAGCCACATGAAAACTTTGAAAGTTATTTCCTTTTTAGCTCACCTGACCGAAAAGTCATGTGAGCAAATGGCATGGTGCGGCGTGTGTATGTGCGTGTGTGCATGTGTGCGTGCGTCGTTAACACCTACTTTCTACTTTTCCTCTGAAAATGATGGACAAATTTTAATAATACTTGGCCAGTAGCATGTATGGGCAGGTGCAATTCAGATTTGTTCATGACGTTGCCATGGCTACCAAAACTAGGTCAAGGTGACCCAGGGGTACAAAAAAATTTTAAAATATCTTCTTCTCCGAAATCAATGATTGTAGAAAAAATCTGATGTGATATCTGGCTTTTCTTGGGTCTTAAGCCTATAGTTTGATTATTTCGTGAAATAAGGTTGAAAAAATGAGTAATGCGTTTATGCGTTTTATTTTAAAAAAAATGGTAAAATGATCTCAAATCGTTATAACTTCCATATTTGAACAGGTAATTACATGAGGTTTTCGGTTTTGACTTTTTGTGAAATGATCTTTAAAATGAGGTCAAGCTCACGAATAAAGGTCATGACCTAATTTGTGATTTGTGCAGTTTTAGGCAGTTTTCATGCAAAAATTAAGGTATATATATATATATATATATATATATATATATATATATATATATATATATATATATATCTGTGTGTGTGTGTGTGTGTGTGTGTGTGTGTGTGTGTGTGTGTGTGTGAAATAAAACATTGTCAATATGTTCAGCATGACAAAATTTAACAAGGTGCCAAGTTTTGTAACTATAAGATAATCCATATTGGAGTTGTTGCCTTACAAATACATAATTGAGCATTAGCTTGAACACTTTAAACTTTTTGTATAGGCATGTATATCAGAGTATTGTAGGTATTGACATGACGATCATTTTGATATATAGTTCAAGGTAATACGTTCAAAGGTCAAAGTCATAGCAGCATAAGAAAACTTAAATTGCTTATTTTTTTGATTTTTTTTTACTTAAAACTATTACTTTTTTGTATAGGCATATATATTTGAATATTGTAAGCATTTATATGACTGTAATTTTGATATATAGTTCAAGGTCATATGTTTTAAGGTCAAGGTCATAGCAGCAAAAAAGATTTCAATTGCTTATTTTTTGAAAACTATTAACTTTGTATAGACATCTATATTAAAATATTGAAGGTATTGATAATATAATTAGTTTGATACATGTATGTGGTTTAAGGTCATATGGTCAAAGGTTAATGACATAGCTGCATAAGTATATTGAAATTGTTAATGTTCTGGAAATAATTCATTGTACTAGAGTTACTTAGACGCATATGATGTACTAATAAATGAAATATGGATTAAGTTTTGTGGCATTTCTTAACTTGAGAGAAGTTTCTGTAGTTAATACATGTATATTGTCTATTGCATTTTGCAAACCATTTTGGACATATCCTTGGGTGAGCGATAAGGCCCATGGGCCTCTTGTTGATGTGAAGGTGACGTGTTGATATTATAAATTGTAGTTGGGTTCTATATTCTAGAACTTCAACTAGTAGTTTTGATTATTATTGTGATTTTGAATAAGTTAGTCGCATGTTGTATTTTTTCTACCAGTTGCTAATTTAGGAGTATAAAAATAATACTCATACAGTGAAATCTTTAAAAGTATAGATGGTGCTATTTTAATTACTTATCAAATTTTTAATAGCCACTCTATGAGCTTATACTACTAAATTTTTATTGTTTTCTGCCGGGGTGAATATGCTCACGTGGTGTTTATTGCAGCAAAATGGATTTTTTTCTTTGTGAAAGCATGAAATTTGGCGTGATTATAGTTGAACTTAATCCTGCCAAATTTCATGCTCTTAACAAAAAAAAAAAAAAAAAAAAAAAAAAAAAAAAAAAAAAAAATTAAAAATTCACAATTTAACCAGTTTCTTGACCCAATCTCCTGCACTAGATTCTATGGAAAGAAGATTATTACCATGTAATCGCCAGAAAATATATCTTATAAAGTAAAAATGTAGTCACTCAAACGTAGTTATAATAAAAGGTTATTAGTCGAATTGACGTAACTTTAATTTGTTGACTAGTTTTAATATTAATAAATTGGGACTAGATTTTGTATTTTTTCTACACAGCCTTGAGACTTTTTACACTAAATGTGTTTTGTTTAGCTCAGTTAATTCAGAAAAACTTCAACACCAAAGGTGTCATTTGGCCACCCAGTTTCAGAGAAATACATTAAGTCTAAGCACACAAGATAATTAAGCTAAAATGATTTAATGGCTTTTTAGTTAAAATTAAAAACCAATAGGAGTCATCCTGTTTCTATTATGTTCGTGTGTTGAGAGTATATTGCGACACCTTTCTCCATCTCAAAGATGCATTAATCGGCTTCAAACACGTAAAGGTTTTGCCTACATGTAGTTTTCATCTACAGGAAACAAAAAAGTTTCATTTAGATAAAAATTTGATGGTTCTTCAATATGACTGTAATTCTCGGTGATAAATCCTTGTCTTTATTTTTATAACTTTTTATTTGTTTTGTACGGAAGCGTATTGCTGCCAACTAAAAAAATATTAAGTCGTACGTACGACTTAGTATCTCGTACGTACTTCATACCACCTTTTTGATCCATATCGAAGATAATTAACGGATTTAAAAATGATATTTAAACTTTTATATCGCTTAATTAATTACTAAAGAGATTAAAGTAGAGTATTTCTTCCGTTTCGTAGCAACGAAATAAAATACTGAAACGTTTGCGTCCCTTCACAAGTAAACCAAGGTTCGAAAAAGGCCAAACATTTTAATGGCCAGGTTGCCTTTTTTAAGCTTTGCTGAATTTCTGTAAAGTGTAGGAAAATTTGGGACTAATTTCCAATATATATAGGAACAATCTGTGTGAAGTTGTGATTTTCTGGTGAAAAATGCAGTAGGAGTTGATTTCAAGATTAAGGTGCCCTCTTTTCCGAGTGAATGCCAACCCATCAGACCAACATTCACCATATCATAAGCATGATTTCACTATTGAGAACAACATCAGTGCACTCACCTACAAAGTTTTAATTTACTTTCGAGAAAACCCCAGGTATTTGACTTAATATTTTTAACTGAAAAGGTTTGAGATAAATCGGACAAACCATGAATCTCTATCAATGTAATAGAATAGTTATAGTAAACCTGACCTAAACCTTTCACCTAGTGACCTAGTTGCAATTGCAGTGCCTCGCCAAAAAGATACGTTTACAAAGTTTGAGATCAATCGGTCAAACCGTGCTTTTTTTAACTCAAGGACACGAATTTCTGTTGATAGTAACAGTGACAGTGACCTTTGACTTGGTGACCGGTTTGCAGTGCCATGCAATATCCTGCCAAAGTATCTTGTACGTACGACTTATTATGTCGTACGTACGACTTAGTATCTCGTACGTACGACTTAATATTTTTTTTAGTTGGCAGCAATACGCTTCCGTAGTTTTGTTATATCAATCAGATAAATGTTTTATCGTGTGTTTATTAGTGACGCGCATGTGATGATATTACATCAGTTGAACATGTACGATAAATAACAGACAACTTTTTTTATATTTGCACATACAATTTTAAGCCGTAGTTATGTATTTTAAAAATGTATCCCCATTTAGCACATGTTAACCTCTGTTTTCGAATATTTCGAAGTTGTCGTAAAAATCACGTGAACGAAATTTGTCTTTGTTACTAAAAATTATGAGTGTTCAAGTAAATCAATAAAAGTAAAAAAAAAACTCTATGTTAGACACGCATCTTTGTAAGTCATTAGGCATAAATCATATTGCCAGCAAGAGAGAATAAAATCTGACAAATAAAGAATAAATGATGAGCTTTTACCGTGATTTTTTTTTTCAAATCAAGAAACTTTGTCTTTTTTTATAGAGATCCGCCCCCGACTTCTTTTACTTGATATTTCTAATATAAATGTTATTTCACATGAAACCAAATGTGAGAACGGTTATTATTGATTATCTTGTTACGTCATACATAACTCTAATCGGCGTCGGATACAATAAATATGATCTTTCAATTCAGATGCTAAAGATTTTTGTAATTTTGCAGACATTTATATATCTTGACTAAGTCCGTGATGATTTTATTACACTGTGTGGTTTTTTATTCCGTGACATTTTCTTTTATTTCTATATATTTTAATCACTTAATTTTCTAGAAGGTTTAGAGTTCGGCGAAAAATAACTACGTGATGTTTGCTATTGATCATTTTTCTATTTCACAGAGAGGTCAAAGACCCAAGTCGAAAATGGATCGAAAACGTTGTAATAAAAAGCTTTATCATATAGTTATTCACTCCAAAAGAATAGAAATATACGATGCCGATGATAGCATTTTCTAGATATTTGTTTAAATTAAATAAATCTAATAACATTGAAAGTAAAGAAAAAAACAATTTATTCTATTAAGGTAAATTGGTAACATTAATAAGAATGCATCGAATGACTGGGAAGCCTTAAACGTTGAAGGCAATAATGCAATTAAACAAACCAAAGTAAAGTAGTCTCGAAATTAATGTCCAAAATCAAATCATGACATTTTACGAAGATTGTCATCAATTCCCTTACAATTATACTACATAGAAAAACTCTATCTATTCTATCAGAAGATCTCGTTAAAACACTTCTAGTGATATAAAGGATTGTATATTGCCCAGAGCGGTATGTAGTTTAATCATAAGCTTAAACTGTGAATAAAGGAAGTTTAGCAGGCATGCTGCTAATAAACACAACTGATTTCCCGTTTAGAGTGTTTTTGTGTTATAAGTTTGCGTCTTGCACTAAGTCACCATAATGATTGTTAGAACATCTATCTGATGGAGTATAAAAATACTTTTATTGAAAAATTTGTATACTGAATGCATTAATATATGTTAATGAATTTTAATTATATAAGCAAAATAATTACCCTAATTACCAGCATGCGTCGAATCCTAGATATCGAGTTACAGAAAACATAAGCTTCCAACAGTTTAAAGCTATGTACATGCACTAATTAGTATGATAGTAAGTTCAAAATTAAGGTACTTAACTTAATTTAATGTATTCCGAAATCTGATTTTCGAAACGCACCTGCGAAACCATTATAAATATCGGTTTGTGTTAATAGCAGTGATTAATAAATTTGCCACATATTTAAATATAACTTTTTACTTTGAACAAGAAATAAAATCCACTTTATGTAAAACCAAGGTTCCATTTATCTTGCTGACACTGTTTTATTGAAAATATTAACTGATATTTTTTATTAAATTACCTGTTGATTTTTCTCTATTGGAACTTATTGGTTTGTATAATGTATCTTTTAACGTCACATGTAGTTGTAATTTGCTTCTGGTCTTATTAATATTATATTTTCAGAAACTATTTGTCATTCAAGTAGTCGACGAGAGACTATTTTTACCACATTTCTTTATAAAGAATGTTTTGAACCTAACCTATGGGTGACCTTTCAAAGCAACAGTGTAAATACTGATACAATACAAGAAAAGATTGAATTTGATATGCAAGAGAAATAGCATATAGTAATTACAAAGGACTTTGTTGTGTTCTTTATCATTGACAATATTGATAACCTGTATTTTAATGTATAAATTACTGGTTTTAGTGAGAAATAGAATGCATAATATTAATAGCCAAAAGCATTTACCTACTAAAAGTCAAAGCAACCAATAACGCGAAACAACAAACTAAAATAAAAACACACAGTGTGTTAAACAAACAAGATAAACAAGCAAGATAAACGGACGTTTAGACAGCTAGTTACTTAACAATTGAACTGTTTTAAAATGGTGTTCATTTTCAATATGAATTAAAAAAAAACTTTGCAAACAAATTGAATAGTGCGCTAACGCACGTTATGATTATTTTGCCTTGCAAAGTTTTTGCGTTCATGTTGCCAATGAACATTATTTTAAAACAGCTCAATTGTTATATTTTCGTTAAGTTTTTTTAAAAAAATATATATTCATTGACGAAGAGCGTGCATTGTAGATCGAGAACGACACATTATAAGTCCGCTATATGATAATGAATTTTTATAATAAATGTGTTGTAATTTGTAGACTTCGGCCGAATTTATTTCGGTCGAAATTCAGGTACATCTATGTGTCGGTATTTCATTTATAGAAGTTAAAGTACAAGAACTTAAGTAAGAATCTGTAAAGAAGTTTAGAATAAAAGTGTTTTTTGCATTGAAAGATTGCTGGCTATATGTTGGTGAATCTGAAAGGGAAGAAATTCTAGCAGGGGCAATTTTCAATGGCCAAGCATGTGGGTTTCGAATGCGCGCAGGGATATGTGAGTATAGGCAGGGATTTACCGAGATATGTTTTTACTAGAATGTCGACATAGTTAGGTTGATATTTATTTACTCATGAATGCGATTGGACATGAAAATTTATGTGGCGAGCTTCATACTCGGTATCGTCCAAATGATGGACCAGCAACGCAATGAGGAGTATAGCTATTCTCTTCGCCTGATGCGGTGCAAATATCTCTTAAAATTTAGAAAATGATCGTTTTAAGTTTAGCAAAGAGTTTTGTAGTACTTAAACTATGTATTATAGTTTTGAAAAGTTGCTGATGCATCCCCGTTATATTGATTAAAAAGCATGTAGCTAAGTTTTTCAAATCAACAAACGAAACATGTAAAACGGACAATTTTCACTGGATGTGTCATAAATATGTTTCTATGACATATTTCTGATGGGTGACAAATTTACCGTTTGATTTTTCTGCTGTGTTTTGTGAATCGTCCGTGGTGCGTAAACTTTTTTACATTTTAATCTTCTCCTTCAAAACCACTGGGTCAAATTTAATGAAACGTGGCTACCATCATGCTTGGGTGAAGGCCTTTCACATTTGCACAAATGAAAGAGTTGTGTCCCCTTGGGACCCCATAAGGGGGAAATACTGTAAAACTTAAAAAAATTTCTCCTTTGAATGTACAGGAGTATACCTTAGTTATTTCATTTATAACATCCTTAGGTCATCTAGTTTCAGATTTGCATAAATGGTGGTCATGGGGCTCAAAATGGGCAATTGACAAGGCACTTAGTGGGAAAATTGTCAAAAATTATATATTGTCAATATATGTTGAAAACTATTAACTTTTTGTTTAGGCATGTATGTTAGAGTATTGTAGGTTTTGTCATGGTGATCATTTTGATGTATGGTTCAAGGTCATATATTCAAAGGTCAAGGTCAAAGAAGCATAAGAAGAAATTATTAATTATCTTGAAAACTATGAATTTTTTTAGGCATGTATATCAGAAAAATGTAGGTATTTTCATGACGATCATTTTGATATATGGCTCAAGGTCATACATTCAAAATTCAAGGTCATAGCAGCATAAGAAGAAATTGTTACTTATCTTGAAAACTACTAACTTTTTGTATAGGCATGTAAAAAAGAATAGTGTAGATATTAATATGATGATCACTTTGATATATGGTTTAAGGTCATACGTTCCAAGGTCAAGGTCATAGCAAGATCAGAAACTATAATAGTTAATTATCTTGAAAACTATTGACATTTTGTATAGGCATGTTTGTAAGAATATCGTAAATATTGACATATCGATCAATTTGATTTATGATTCAAGGTCATTCGTTCAAAGGTCAAGGTCATAGCAAGATAAAAATATGAAATTGTTAATTATCTTGAAAACAATTGACTTTTTTCAAGGCATATATATTAGAATATTTCAAGTATTGTATAGGCATGCATATTAGAATAATGTAGGTATTAACATGATGATCATTTTGATCTATGGTTCAAGGTCATATGTTCAAAGGTCAAGGTTAAAGTAAGATTTGAAGGGTCAAGGTCATAGCAAAGTAAGACAACTGAAGTTGTAAATTATCTTGAAAACTATTGACTTTTTTCATTAGCATGTTTATTAGAATATTGTAGATATTGATATGATGATGATTTTGATATATGGTTTAATGTCATAGGTTCAAATGTTAAGGCCATATCTGCATAACAATACTTAAATTGCTAATTTTGTTGAAAGCTAATATTAACCTTTTGTATATGCATGTATTCAAGAATATTGTCGATATTGATATGACAATTTTGATTTATGTTTCAAGGTCATACATGTAGGTTCAAAGGTCAAAGACATAGCTGCATAAGTATGCTGAAATGGTTAATGATTTGAAAATTTTTCATTCTACTACAGTTAATATATGGATATTGGGTACTTAAAAATGAAAGGTGACTATGTATATCTGATTGAATGTTATGGCAGTTCTTAACTTGACAAAACATGGAATGTTTCTGTTCTTTATATATTGTCTATATTGCACTTTGCAAATGATTTTGACATTTACTCAGGTGAGCGTTAAGGCCCATGGGCCTCTTGTTATAAGATCTGATTGTTCAAGAATTTTTTGTGGTCTGTTGGCTTTGACAGACCAGTTCTTGTCCGTTCTTTCAACAGGTCATAAAAAAAAAATTTTGATTTTTTAAATTCTGTCTCTCACAATGTCAATATTACAGTTAATATCAGCCAGATGTCTATTGATATCATTAAATTTTTATTTGATTCCTTGGTTTTATTTTGTGCATTTTAATCATTGAACCGTTCTTATAAAATTTCGTAAATGCATTTTTCAAACTTGTTCCGAATATAAACAAAAGTTACATAGCAGCCATGTTTTTTTTTACCTATGGTAATGTAGTTCCTGATTGTGTTTTGCGTTTTATATGTATTCATTTACGAAGTGACAAGGTTAACGTTTTTGTTGTTCGTTCATAGTCGATATGAACACAAAGGCTCCCAATCTTGCAATGGGAATTTTACAAGCCAAATTAAAATATAAAACTATAAAAATTATCAGCAAAAATTGTTTCCCCTGAAAAAAAGCAATGTGCACATATAAGTATAATTCATATAATAACGACTGTTTTGTCCTTGTATATCAACATTAAGTGTATGTCACATCTTGGTAATTGTTTGCTTTCAAGATTATCTACTGTCTGTTACTGTTTAATCTACTATATCGAAAAATAGTTATACAATGAAACTTTAAACAATGAATGATGTCCAGAATAAATAGAAACTCTGTGTTACATAAAATATTCCGAAAGTTTATTTTCGCGGATAGATTGGTTGTCCACTTGTACTGAACGTTAACAGCAGAAGCTTTTTGTGTTTTTATTTATTTTTTACTCATCTTTATTGCATAACAACTAGACTACAATGCAATGTAGTTGTTGTTAATATAGTAAAGGTTTGGGTGGAATACAGTTTGTGCAAAAAAATTAAAAAAGACCAATTTTTTTATTTTTTATTCCGTCAACATTAGAAAAGATTAGGCTGAATGTACAGCTGATACCTTTAAAACGTTTGTTTATTCGTCTCGACATGCTGTGGACAAGTTTTTCAAGTTACTACTCGGTATATACCACTCCCTGAAAACTGCTTTGAACATTCCTTCTGATGTTGTTGGCATCGATTTTTGAATCCTAAATGTAATGAAATTCAATACATTTTCAATAGAATTTAAATCGGGACGGTTTCCTGGCCATGGAAGTACTTATATCCTGTCGTTGGAGAAATGTCTTTTGAATCAGAATTGTGCGATGGAGCAAGATCTTGCTTAAAATATAAACACTTTTGTTTCAAAATCACATTATCCGACTAGTTTGTTTGTAAGTAGTTGTTGCTATAGTATAGATCTAGATTATATATATAAAAGTTTCTTTTTAAAAAAGTAATTAGGTTTTTTTATATCTATAAGTTGTTTGGAAGCAAATTGTTGCTATATTGTTTGTAAGTAAGAAGTGTTGTAGCAAACCTCAATCGAAGTTCTTTTATCTGAATAATTTGGTGAGTTATCAAGTTATTCAAAACAAAATTTCTTACTTGTTAATGACAGTTTGTAAAAACCTTGGTTTCGTACTTGAACAATGCCAGGAAAAAAATACACCTATGCTCAAATTTAAAGTTTTTAATAGTACCTACCGAATACTTATAAGATTGGAATATCTCATTATAGTAAGCTCAAGTATAAAGGGTTATAACAACTTTATAATTGATTTAGAATTTAGTTGGGTTCTGAAACTTTTTTCAGGGATAAGTCAGACTTTTTTCTTAGCATGAGCTTTTTGGCTAATTGTTCTACAGACCAAATCTGTATTACATAACCCACTAATTAATAAACGTAGTTAAAGTTGATTTTTTAAATCTCAATATAAATGCAAAAAATCTCTTGAAAAAGAAAGGACTATCCTAAAAGAGAGCCTGCATTGATCCTTTTGACATTTTTAAATTTTCATAGATAAATAATTTTAAACAAGTGTGAAATATTGAAATACCACCATATCACACTACCTTTTTACCTTTCCATCGATCTGTATGGTCATCAATTTAACACAAAAAGACTTTGACCTGCCTAACTTGTTTTTGATTCCAAAACTTCACATAAACCCATACAAAAAATGTTAAATAACAGGTAACATTAAATGTACCACTTAATGATTATCAATGATTCTAACACAATTTTTGACAGTAAAGAATGCTTTCAGTCTCTTTCAGAAACAGTCTATTTAACATCTGGCATCAATTAAATGTGTATTTTTAAAAGTCCAAAAATATCTTGAACATCTTGCTTTTAAATTTCTTTTCTTCAGTAAAGAGTATAAAAACGTTTGATTTTCTGAACTTTACACCAATATCCCTCACTCTAAATTAAAAGAACTTCTTAAACAAATCATTTATTTGTCATTTTTTATAAAAACGATAAGCCAACATTAAAGGAAACACTACTTCTGGTTCCAGATAGGGAAATCTCAACCAGAGTTCTAATATATCTGTTTCAGAACGAGGCTTGCCGAGTTCTGGACCAGATTTTTTAAAACGAGGGATGAGATTTGCCTATTTGACATCATAAGTAGTGACTGATTCTATTTCTTGCACCACTATTAAAAATCAAAATTCAACATATGATGGAAGAGGCGTGTGCTGAATACACAAGACAGGAACAAGCGTGGCGCCATAATTCATATTAACATTTAGTCATATAAAAAATTAATGTAATATGAAATAAACTTGTTTTTGATTTAGAAAAAAAGTTTTTAAAATTAAATTTAAAATTCAAACTGCAGTATTAACCTGTTCTGTTTATTTGTTTGAGGGGAAGTATGCCAGATTCTTGGGTTATCAAGCGGTTCCCAAAGTATCGATACACCTCTGATTTCATAGATAAATCTTCTCGGAAAAAAGAGCGTGTTAGCTATCTTGTGCAAGGAGCTGCAAGATTTAAATTTTCCATATCTGCTCATGTTAGATAGGGTTTTCTCCTTTTTGAGAATATAAGAATCCATTATGAGTATCCATGTAGGATAGGGAAATCTCACCCGAGGGGTTGAATATTTCAGTCAGAGACGAGGCTTGCCGAGTCTCTGATATAAATATTCAACCCCGAGGGTGAGATTTCCCTATCCTACATGGATAAACTCATAATGGATTTTTTTCTTCCATTTTAATGTCAATTTTTGGCTACAAATATGATTTACATATCCATGGGCGCCATGTTTGAAAAATCTAACTCTGTTTTTCAACATTCTATATAAAAATAAATATGACCATCGGATAGACTATACTTAATTTTGGTTTATACAAAATGTATAAACTTGAAGAAAAAGTTATTTATTATAAAATCTGAGTATTAACATTTGAAACGCATTTAAAATTTCTAAATTTTGGAGGTCCGGCTGCCATTTTCCCGCAAGATGACGTCATTTACTAAAAGGATGACATCAAGTGATTGTCACGTAACTGTGACGTCAAGCCCATGTGAGATTAATACAATCTGTCACCTGTTTGTGACCGATGCCGGATGATCTCAGTCAAGGGTGATGTGATGTAACATATCCCAATTGAGGCTGTGCCGAGATTGGGATACGATACATCACATCACCCGAGACTGAGATCAACCTGTATCGGTCACAAACAGGTGACAGATTCTATTTCTCGTACCATTCAAATGTTTATAACTGCGATACGTACAAAACAAAACACCCGTATGGGACCCCTTGCATTCCTGTGGCCACTTTATGCATTGTAAAAATCCGCCCATTGAAAATAATCCCATCGACAACACTTCAAAAGTTTAGGATATCAAAGATTTGTATTTATTCAATGCAAATATAAAACAAATTTAACAATAAAATATTTTGACAAGAAACAATAAAAGCACATATTTGAAAAATAAATAAATAAACCTATTGTTTTGATGACGTCAAGCACAATGATCGGATACGTCATCCTGAGTAATACTAAAGGCGTCAATCGTCGCGTGAGGCGGTACCAGACAAACTGGACGAGACAGAAAAATCTAGCACCGGTGTGCGCGTGGGATTTTTCTGTTTGAGGTACGAGAAACACATATCTCACATAGGGGAAAACCCTTATCTCACATGAGCAGATATGGAAGAAACACATTTCTCACATAGGGGAAAACCCTATCTCACATGAGCAGATATGGAAGAATAATAGAATCTATCATATGCGGCAGTGGTAGATAGAGGTATCCCATCCGAGTGGGCAGATTTTGTGTCTGGAACGAGGCTTTGCCGACTTCCAGACACAAAATATCTGCCCACGAGGGTGGGATACCTCTATCTACCACTGACACATATATGATTGATTCCTTTTTCTCCCATCCCATTAACAATTTTGGGCAAATTTAACCCAAAACACGAATGGCTGACAGAAATTCCTATCTTTTAAATGACCGTCTAAATCAGAAAAAGAATACCACCAATAAAAAGACCAGCTTCGAATCCTAGCATACCTGCAGTATGCTGAAAAAACGGGAATTCTTACATATCACTTTAAAAAGGAAAAAACAATCAAGATCTTCATGTTATGATCAGCTGTCGGGGAGTATTTTTAGAAAATGTATTACTCCGCAGCTTGACCTATATAAGATAAGCTATACTTAAAAGTACATCTTATTCGCAAGTAGTATGTAGTGCATACATAACGTGAAAATTAGCTTGGCTGCGACATGAAAACAGGATAAAATTATAAACAGAAAAATATTTTAATAATATTATTGAAATAAATTGTGATTAAACCTGCTCCTGTCAGTGGAGGAAGTTACGAGTAGTTAAAAAAGTAATTCCGACCGCACGAGGAGGTGAAGATAAACAGCACGAGGAGGTGAAGATAGAAATTTCTACCACCGTTTCTTCCATTGGAAATTATTATCTCAAACGTAGGGGGATGGGAGAAATGTGTATCTCACATGACCACCGTGACCATTCATTTCCGGTATTATTTTCGTCTGCTTTGTTGACAAACAAACAAGCATGGCTTCCCGTTTCCAGTGCAAATGATTTCACAGAATTTATTGAGCAAAACGAAAACCAAAACACTTTGAGGAAAACATTTGCGCATATAAATGTTTATTCAAAATTATCACCAGTCTCAACCGAAACGTCGACGCATCATCTACGACAGTGACACAGATTCTGAATAACATGTGTTTACCGGATAACCGGGTGTATATACATCCGAGGAAAGAAAATAGTGCGCGATATATATTTACAGATGGAGAATTTGAATGATTCAATGTGGGCAGTATTAAACATGATTTTGTTTTGTTATTACCTTATTAAAGTGTTAATTTTTTTTTTTTTTTTTTTTTTTTTTTTTTTTTTTTTTAGTTGTAAATTACATTATATGTCATAGTACCAAAAATAGCATTGCCCGCGGAATGATGATTTCTTAACGATTTTGCGGTGGAATTTAAGTTGCTTTTTTAACAATTTTAGGAAACAAAGCAAATCGCCATATGTTTTAGTGGTACCTACACTCTGTAGGTACTTTAGAATCGCGGTTTTTTTGGCATTTTTAGGTCATTTTTATGAAAAAAAGTCAAAATAAAAAGTTAGATTTTTTATGTGCCAGACCCATAGATCGCAAAAGCGTAAATATCTCAATTATATGGAAGAAAAATAATCCAATCGGCAAGTCCCGTCTCTGACTGAAATTTTCAACCCCTCGGGTGAGATTTCCCTATCCTACATGGATACTCATAATGGATTCTTATAATCTTGCACCGCTCTTTATATGAAAATTTCTATCTGGGGTGCAAGAAATAATTATCTAGTATTCAACGGGTATTTTGGTTATTTTGTAAAACACAATACAGACTGCAACCAAAAATACCATCAACAAAATAATTTTGAAACACAACATGTTTGTTGTAACTTGATCGGCCAATTTTTTCAGTTTTAACTTAACTTAGGGTTTATGATTTGGACATAGACTGGTACTTTTGGGTTTTTTTTCATCGCATTTTAATGAGGGTTTCAACAGAAGTAAGTTTTGTCTTTGGTATAATTAGGCAGCAAATCTGACCGAAGATTGAGTTGAGTTGAGTTGAGTTGAGTAATGGTGTTTAACGTCTGGCTGTTGGTAAGTTCACTTTTAAATTTATCTGATCCAATCAGCCACTTTTGATTTGGCCTGAATTCCATCATCATACACTTGGTCATTTAAAGGCGAACTTCGTTTCTATTCACCCGCTTCTTTTGCGAGGAACCTTTTTTCACCTTAAACTCGACATTATGACTTTTAAAAATCTTTTTTGACGGTTATTAAGTTAGAAAGACTCAAGGAACAAACAAATACGCTTATGACAATTTAACCTTATATGTTTAAAGTATCGATATGTTGTGGTGGCTAAATAATCAGGATATTTTGTGTTATGCTTGGCTGAAACGCGGATCCCTGTTTTCTCTATTTGTCTTACCATTGATATTGTGTGGTAAATGAAGATGCGTAAACTTAATGCCTGTCCTATCCATATAAAATTTTCAGACCTAATGATATACGGTTCAGATAGACTTTACAGTAGTTATATAACAAGACGATGTTTCTATCTTTATGTTCTCACAGTTCTTTCTTACAATATATAAATGTACAAAAGCATTTTAATGGGAGACGCTTAACTAAATGTGATTAAATTCGTTACAGTAATTTAGTCTTTTTTTGAAAAAAACATACAAAGAATTCACTAACAGTTTCGGGTCTTTTATTGAGTAAGATGAAAACAGTTTGACGTTAAATGTTTAAGTAGTGCAAAAGAAGGGAATATTGGGTATGTTTTTGTTCTTTTTATTTCCTTATAATTTAATCAGTTTTATATACAAGTTACTTATAAACCTTGTATCTAGTAAATAGTTTCACACAGTAATGAATCTTATATTATATGTGTAAGATAACTGCAGTCAGTTATAGACTTTGAAATGTGGGTAATTAACTGTTTTCTGTTCTTATGTCGGATTTTGTACATTGCATTTTAATTCTTTTCCTGACATTATCAGTTTACTGTGAATCTCCCAAAACCGTAAAAAAAAAAAACATAATACAGTGTATAGTTATATACCGACTCATTTCCACCAATTTTTCTGATATATTGTGTTTTTGCAATGTGTGGAAAGAAAAACGTAAAAG
Source organism: Tegillarca granosa (assembly GCA_029721355.1). Classification (NCBI taxonomy): domain Eukaryota; kingdom Metazoa; phylum Mollusca; class Bivalvia; order Arcoida; family Arcidae; genus Tegillarca; species Tegillarca granosa. The sequence continues at coordinate 27,622,781 of CM056600.1, forward strand.
GAATATTCTTTGAAATTAAAATTTCTATGTGAAGAACAGGCATTGTATTGTCACTATGATGTCGCATGTCAAATATTTTAAAATAAATACGAGTCCAAATTTGAATTATACTCAGTTATTTTTTCATTTAAGAGTTTCAGCTTTCATCCTGAAATACTAAAAGTGTTGTAACGTCTATACACAGTTACACTGCAAATACTTATAAAATAACGAATAAAATTTAACATGTTTTTCTTTCTTTATTTCAATTCTGCAAAATAGATCAGATTATACTGTTGTTTATAGCTTTTTCGTGACAATTAAATTGAATTTATCTATATATTTTAATGTTATTACTTATTTTTATGTAATACAGTAGACAGATAATGACGTTGAAGAGAGGGATTTTAACATTTAATAAAATGTTTGAAGGTAAAGGAGATAACGTTTCATCTATTGTGGATGGTTTGTTGCATTTTGTTTTTACGAGTAAAATGTTTACCAGGCGAAACACGTTTGATGGAGAAATGAATTTATAAATTATTTTACTATTTTTTGTCCAAAAAAATCCCTATTTACCCCCTTTTATCGCGTGCTTTCCAGGAAGCTAATTTTTAGCCTCTAAAGGACATAACTTTTGACATTAACTTATGATCTCTGATGGTTAATAGTTTGTTCTCTATATAATTTGTCAAATTTTTTACGTTCTCTCTGTACATATATAAACGCATGCTCTTACATATATCTGATTTATTTCTATTGTTTAGAGAATCAAGACGACCTAATAGCTAAGATTGAGTCTGGATTATTGACGAGGGTTTCGTGTGTGGCTATGAAAACTAATGTCTCTAAAGAAACTCGAAAAAAATACGTTTTCTAGATCAAATTGGTCATGACCTGATCGGGAGATTTTTCTTTCGTTTTAAATCATATGTACATTCATTGCCATAACAACTGATTTTTATTTTAAAACAATGCTGGTTTATATGGAAGTTTTTTTTGTAATTTTGATTGTTTTTTTATTATTGGATAAAGGTAGAATCCGTGCCAATAAATGTAAAAAAAAAACAGGAAAAGTTCTTACATTTGATTGTCTTTATAAAAATATAGAATTAATGATAATTTACCATTTTTATTTTAATAAAATACATTTTAAACAGGCAAAAAATAAACATTTAGAAAATACATGTATATTATTCTTAATAAGTTAAGTTAATGTCTGAAAGACTTTTAAAGTTCTAACGCAAATATTTAATTTAATATATCTAAGATTGATTTTGATTTAACATCATTATTTAAAGCTTTAGATGAATAAATTACGAAGATAAGATGCAGCACTTATAACTTTCAATTTTAGATAAAGCTAAAGATGCATAAAGTGTTTGACATTTTTTGCTTGTTTTTTCTTGTAAAGTAGTTAAAAAATAACGATTATGTGATTTACAACAAGACGACATTTTATGAATACCAAATTCAATTTATCGTGTCTAAAAAGGTAATAAATTTTTAAAAAACCAAGTTGAGACAATCGTTTTTCTTGGCAAAAATTAAACGTTAAAAAATTAACAGATAGTTATGTTGCTTCTAAAAAACATCAGGCTTGATTTCAGCTAATTATTACAATATACTTATTTCGTTAATTACCAAGAATAATCAATACAGATTTTAAACAAAATCTTATTACGACATCAAAATGTCATCATAATATAAAACTTTACGTTACACATTGATTATCAATTCTTCTCGCTTTGTCCTGATTATCAGACTTTTGTGTCACAAGATAGGTCTGATACCAATACCAAACAGGAAGGCAATTGAGTATATCCGAAAACGACCACAGGACCCAATAGAGCGAACTCTCAATTACCCGTTCTGAATGGTTTTCTGTCTATGTTTTATGATGCATTAAAGTGTCCTCTATTAATTAGATTGTTCAGAAGAACATGTACACTTTCCCTCGTAAGTGTTTCTTTAGATCACAAAAAACAAAATTAAATCAAGATATGTTTGTGTGTCGAAAGCTTAACCTTAAGCTAACAAATTAGTGCCCAGCCTGCCGCACATGTAGACTCTTCGTTACCTTAATCTTGGTGGTTTTTGGCAACTGTTATCTATCTCTCGACAGCTTTTTGGCCACTGGACTATTAAGTTCTTGGCCCTTAGTTAGCTTTTAAGACCGACCGCTCAAATTTTAGCTATGAAATGACGGCATAATTAATCTTTAATGTCTCCGCTCCTTGTCAGGTATTGCTTGAGCTCGACTGGGCCGAATGAGCTTCCGAGCTGACAACAGCTTAACCTCCAAGGGGCCAAGAAACGAATAGCTTCCCGGTTAGCTAAGTGTTTAACGGGTCTGTATTGTAAGGTTAACATATATCATATGCTGTTTCTTTGTACATTTAGCGAATTGAGTAATTTCAATGGAAGACAGTCGACACACTAAGGCCTTCATATTCTGTCACGTAAAAAGTAAAACATACACACACACACACACACACACACACACACACACACACACACACACATTTGTTATTGATATGTTAAACATGTTTTCGTAAACATGATCATTATTTTAATATCTTAAGTTACCTTTCTCGTAGAAAAGTTCTACTCAATAATTTCGGAGGTTACTAATTGCAGAAATGTTAAAGAATTTAAAAAAATATTTGAAACACTGATAATTTTTTCCAGATAATGTTACCGCCAACACTCGTCTCAGTGCAGATAGATCAGTTTCAGTCGCGATTAAATCTAAACCGCACTTATCGCTCAGAAACAACAACAGCATTGTTAACATAATAAATCTATAACTCATGAATCGAGATGTTTTGATGTATCGACATCGTATACACCAGACATTCTCTGTAAATGTTTTATATTTAAGTGTTTGATTTTTACGGGGATCTTCAAAAACGCCGAAATTGTCTAATTGGTGTTTAAGGCCGCTGTAGCTGATTACTTTGGATTGTTCATATCAATGCTAGAGATCCCATTACCATCGACTACCTGAACATCGGCAATAAAACCGGAGATTGCAAGATTTTAAAGTTTTTTTCGAGCCAATCAAACATTGAACCGCCTTTCTAAAAGATGCATTTTTATATAACGTAACAATATCCATAAAAGAGTATTTTAAACCGTATACTTTATTGACTGCTAACGCTATTAAAACAGTATTAAATAACACTAAAATCACTAAACTGTATCGGTGTAATGAAGTTTTATTCTATCATATTGGATATATCAATCTCCGACAACTATACAAATAAATTTTATGTTATATAAATCCTAAAAACTACGTATTTATTTTGTTTTAAGTAATAATTGACACGCACAATTATAAAAAAAAACTAATGATATACTGTAACTGAAATTGTTAAAGTGGCAAGAATAAGACAGCTGCCGTGTTACATACCATGTCACCAAACAATATTACAGATTGCTCAGAAACAGTGTACCAATCCATTACGAAAGGCTCCATCTAACAAATTATGATATGATACTTTGTAGCATTAGATGATTTTACATAGAAGTCTGACATATTTTGGAGGAAATTGTAATCCTTGACACAGACAGAAACCTTTTTAGCGACTAACTTATATGTTGAATGCTTGGACGATTTATAGGTCTTCTGTCAATAGTTGTCAGAAATACTGCAGAAAATGATAAGTAAAAGACATTAAGACCATGACAACGATATCCAGCACTATGTTTTAATTGAAATTTCAAGATTTATTCAAAATTATTCGATTTATGATAATCGGTAATTTATAACCACTACAAAGTAATTGGCCGTATTCTCGCGTCAACATCCTTACATAGACATGCTCATTTCAAACATTAATTAAATTGTAACAGAATACTGAGTGAAAATATAATGAGTTTAGCGAGATATCTTTGGAAATATGCTTCTTAAGAAATGCATTAATTAGTCTTCTTAAGGAAAGGAGTGTAACGCACACCGCTTTTTACAATCATTCCTACAATAACTCGACACAGTTTGGTTTTCTGTATGTTTTCAGGCTGTTATTTCCAGTTTACTACTGTGATCAATATACCGTTACAGTCGCTGGAGTTATAATACTTTATATATATATTACGTTCGTGTTCGGTGGACTTCTAGCTGTTGAAGGTAACATTTTTTTGTTTTTTATCAATTTAGTCATTTATAAAACTGGAATTTTTTGACAAATTTTGTAATGCGATAGCCTTAATTGATTTAAGCATTATTTTATTAATTAGCAACAGGAAATAAATATTTTCAGTGAAACTTTATTTTCAATTTTTATAAGAGTTTATTTTCCGGTAGTTTTCTTTTCCCTTTTTTATGGTGATAATTGTTAATCCCTAATTTTTTAATTTCTTTTTTACTATGTACATCCTATTATTATTATTATAGCCGACAACTCCATAATTTCTCTTTATTTCAGGAGCATTTATTCGTGATAAGATTTATAATCTTTGTTCTGGAATGTATAAACTTCTGTAGCATGGTCAATTAGGAACGTTATTTATCTGTTATTTAAAGTAACAAGGTAAGACAAGATTTGATTTTATTATAACATTAAATCAATAACTTTTGTATTGTTCATTTTATAACAGTATGTACTTCCCCTCTCTTTTTGAGATGATTTTAGTAATTACTGTCTTGAAAATCTATATATGTGACTCAAACAAGAAATACCTAGTCTCAGGTTAGAATAACTACATGTAGGGAATAACAAGCAAAAAAACAGTAAAAAAGTTAATTTTTACACAAAAGACGAATATAAGAAAGAATCACTGGTGATTGCATAATTTTATCCACATATTACTTGCAAAAACTATAAGCGGTGACAGCACCATCTAAACCAGTCGCAATGAAGGTGCTGTATTCAGACAGCGACTGGTGCTTCGGTTTTGTTCCTTCTCAATTAAGATACTTAATTTAAACAGTGATAAGTATTTATGCCAGATACAGGCGACTGGTATGTACTTCTACTGGTATTTCCAAAATTCTCACACTTGAAATACAAGATATACACAGCGAATGATATTTTCAAAAAAAAATTAACAAATGATAAGCCAATTATAGGCAGTGACTAGTCTTTCCAAAATATTTATAGATAATATTTACGGCCCAGATATAGGCAGTGACTAGCCTTCCCAAAATATTTTTAGATAATATATTCGGCCCAGATATAGTCACTGACTAGCCTTCCCAAAATATTCATAATTTACGTCCCTAACATAAACAGCGACTAGTCTTCCAAAATATTTACAATTTACGGCTCAGATATAGGCAATGACCAGTTCTTCCTAAATATTCACAGTAAAGATGTCAGGGAACGACTAATTCCCTTTTAAAATCACAATTAAAGATGTCAAATTTAGGCTACAAGTGCCATTTTGCAGTGCGCGCGCGCGCGCGCGTGTGTGTGTGTGTTTCATGGCTTGATTGTGTTTTTTCTTAGTTAACATATCAAAAGAAAGTATTGTAAATACGGGAAATTAGTTTGTCAATCAGTTTAACCAGCTACACAGACAAACCTTTGAACATTTAATGAATGAGTTTTATCCGTTTTCATTTATTGAAATGAATAATTTATAGTGTAAATTGTGATATATGTAAGGTACTATATGTTACCTGTCATTACTGTATTACTGTAGATATATCCATACATCTTTATACCTTTTATCTTTACATCTTTTTAACCTAAGTTATTTTTGTAGAATTATTTAGTATTGGGGGTGTTTCTATTGTTATCGTCATTATTGTCATGTGCTACTTTTGAATTTTTATTAAATAATACAATTCAAAAGTAGCACATGACAATCGAATTGTCATGTGCTACTTTTGAATTGTATTATTTTATAAAAATTCAAAAGTAGCACATGGCAGTATTAAAATACAATCAAAATACATACGAACGCATATATATATATATATATATATATATATATATATATATATATATATATATATATATATATATATATATATATATGAGAAAAAACAAAAACTCTTAGGGAAAGCAGTTGCTGTGAACATCTTATTGCATTAAGGGTTTTTAAAGCTATAACTTTAATTATTGCTTTTTGCGTTATGTACATTTGACGTAAAGGGGGGATGTAGTTCATCGTCCGTTCAGTATATTTCTTGATGGATTTTAATTTAAATTCAAAGACGTTAAATGCATAAAATAAATGTTTTAGACCATAAGTGTTTACTCTGTGGGATTTGGCGGGGTTCTACACGTTATAATTGTTATTTATGTATTCGGACTTATCAGTTTTGTATTTCCGGTTTATCTATCAAAATGTTCATGATGAACAAGTGTTGCAATATTTCTAATTTGCTGATTTTCTGGTTTTTTTTTTCTCCAAAATCGAATTATGCTTTATTGGGTTTTTTTTCAGGTTTATCCGTTGTCGACGGCTATAAATAATGTCAGAATGTTTTAAGACTTATATAGAGCGAACAATTTTATTTTTGTCGCATTGGAAACAATGTTATATTTGGATTGTCGCTATTTTTAACGTTTGTTTGTCGCATTGGAAACAATGTTATATTTGGATTGTCGCTATTTTTAACGTTTGTTTGTCGCATTAGAAACAATGTTATATTTGGATTGTCGCTATTTTTAACGTTTGTTTGTCGCATTGGAAACAATGTTATATTTGGATTGTCGCTATTTTTAACGATGGAAAAAATAAGGTTTTGATGAGTTTCAGTTTTTTATCGATAACACTTTTTGTTTTTTTTTAATAGCAAGAAACGACAATTTATTTTTATCAATCGTGAATATTATTTATTTATTTATTTATTTATTTATTTATTTATTTATTTATTTATTTATTTATTTATTTATTTATTTATTTATTTATTCAAATAGAGAACCATGCATCGATTTAACGACGCAAAATACTCGATTTCTACAGTTTAATTATCAAGTGATTAAATGATCCAATGTTTAAATATTTGTTTATGAGATTTTATGTTTGATGTTGTTGTTAATTTATTAGTGTGATTGTTTTTCTTGTAGTGCTCTTCATTATTTAGATGTTCCATAGTTGTTTTTTTTACCATTAATCAATATCCCTAAAGACTATGACGCCGTCTTTATTCTGTTTTTTAATGATTGTTTGTTCTTTTTGAACTCTCATTAGGACTACACATTCTATACTTATATGTTTTTACTTGATAAGTCTTATATATAAGAATCTTTCTCCGGTTCCGGGGAAACCTATTTCTAACTAACGAGGGATCATGAAGATTTTTTTGCAATCTCAGTTTTTGACAGAAGTATATAATGTGTGGGTTATTTTTTAAGTCTTGTCTAGTAGAATGAAGAATTTGGAGTCCCTTTTCAATATTTTCTTGTCATCTTCATCTAGTTTTCTACTTGACAACTTGCTCGTTACAGAATTTTTCAAAGGAAAGTTATCATTATTTTTATGAGGTACTGGTGTCTGTTAATATTCTTCTTATAAATATATCTAAATATTGAACGCTAATCCATATTTGTATTTTAAAAAATGTTAAAACATTTTCAGGACACATTAAATTAAAAAAGCAAAATAGGAAAATAAAATAATGCGGTAATTGTTGTTGTCAAAATTTTACCTTTTGAATGGCGGCCTTTAAAATGTTCAACTTAGAACAGGCGAAATAAAGGTTGAGAAATGTGTCAAAGTTTCGTTGACTGTTTTGGCATTGTAATATATATATCTTTTTTATAATAATAGAGATATGACTTCTGCTGTGTAATTAGGTATAAGGTAACGGGTGGTTGCTAGGAAACTATTTTGTTAATTCAGGAGTATCCATGTTCCTATCCATTTAATGAAAGGACTTACAGGAAATGACGTTAACCGTTAAGGTTAAAACACGTAAATCATACATCAAACTGTAGAAAAATACATCTCTCATTGTATCGACGTAACAGTTAAAAGATAATGTTGAACATGGTTTAATAATAACAATAGTTCATTAATCGTTGAATATGTTATATGTGTACAATATTTTTCACCAACTACTGGATATCTTGGGAAACACAAATAAGTATCTCAGGTGTAACAGTGTTTCCTACATATATTATTGGAAGTCTGATTTTTATTTTATTTTATTTTTTTTTTTTTATTAATTTTTTTTTTTTTGGGGGGGGGGGTCTCTTGTTTCATTTCTGTAAGTTCCGTTACTCTTGTGTTACCCTAAGTATTACCCAGCTATACAACGTCATACATATTTTAATTAAGACTGAAATGAGAAACCAAAGATTAATATGGATAAGTATTAATAAAAGACAACATCAGCTCTTTATTCTTCTGCCATTAAAAGGGAAAACAGCTTACTAGAAATTGTAATCCAGGCATAAAAATGCATTATTAAAGAAACGAAACAACTCATGCCTAATGTTTGCTACATGTAACGTCCAATAAACCTTGTAAAGCGACCGAGAAATCATTAAATTTCAGCAGTAATATGTTGGCTATATTTAGCGGGTAAAACTACAATTATTATTAATTTATGTTAAGTCGTTACTGGCTCGTTACAGTATAGTATAATATTTCAAACATTGCTAAACAATAGACAAAATATAGGTATAATATGATGTCTTCCCACTTAGCCAACATTTTAAAATTTCTCATTCCCACTTAGCCAACATTGTTAAATAAACAATTAAGATCTCACCTGCAAAGTTTTTGCTATAGTCTTTTCCAGGATAATTCTATGATAATATGGTGAAATTATTTTAAAGAAAAGTAATATTATTTATAAATTTTATTCAAATTAATTTTTATTCTTCGGGGTAAATAAGACTAAACATTCTTGTTTTTATTCAGATTAAGACACTGTTTTTCTATTTTTCTTGAAAATATCATCTTGATGTGCACAAAGTCAAATTTTCTTTTTAAAAAGAATTTAATCCTGATATTTAACATGTGAAATTATAACGTGATACATGTTCCTCTTAAGAATATGAAGCATCAATATTTTCATATTTTCCAGAAACAGACTATACCCTCACCTGTAATTAAAACCTATTGTTTTGCTTAATCCTACAACTGACAACAATTCCCACTTAGCCAACATTTAAAACCTTACCTATAGGTACAAAATTTCAAAATGTTGGCTAAGTGGGAATGAACCGTATAATATATTGCTTAAAATTCGATGTCGAATTTCACGAGTGAAATAAGCAACTTGATACCATTCTAAACAAACCTAAACCTTATTCTATGCGACATCTGATAATGACATTCCCGCCATTAGATATGTCATACATACTTATATGACATTTCTATTACAAATCAATGAAGCTTCATTAGAATTATGTGGTGTTTTCTTGGATCAGAATGTCAATCAGTTGTCACGAACGCCTTCTATGATATCCTTAGGTGCTTATAGTTATACATACCCCGTTAACATTCATGACATAAAGTCATTTAAACATTATAGAACATTAGTGTCATGAGATTTAAGACCCACGTAAAATAATCGCATTTTCACTATGAGAAATTCACTAGAGACTAATGTGTCAACTTTGTAATTAACTACTCTCTCTACAGCCCGGAGAATGACGCCATTCTTTTTAAAATAAATATCATCACAGCAGATTTTTTAATGTTCTATTAATGAATTTTACCAAAATTTTCTAAACGCCATATAGTATTATGATATTATATATAAAATTACGACATTGAAATGACTACTTGATATACCTCCCCAATTATAGGGGTTGGTATCCTATAACGTTCATATTTTAACTATGGTTCTGCTTCACCAAACGTTTTTCGGAACCACCTTTCTTAGTTATTGTAAGGCTGGAATTTTAACTGTAATATTTTCAGATTGCTGTAACTAAAAAGCAATTGGTTTAGTATGACAACATTTCAAATCAGGACTTGATTACAAACACAATAAAGGGGCATGAAAGATGTTAACTTTTGAACAATAGTTCTTTAAGTAATCTCACAAATATTTAACCATTGTTGTTCCCAAAAAAAATTGTAACTAGTAAAGTGATCTTATACGTAGCCAATAAAGCCCCAATAACCACCGTCTATATAAACACCAGTAGACGCCCTACAGCCAACATCGCAAATATACAACAATTATTGATCTATAAATATTGAATATTCGTTAACATGTCAATTGAGGCATTATAATAAACAATTAATTGAAAATTTTAAGAAATGGAAAAATGTCTTTAATGTTCTATCTGCTTCATACTTTTCCTTTCATTACTTCTTCACATTTCTATTGTGTACAAAAACACATTAACCTGCTTAAGAAACATTGTTGATCATTTAATAATAATGTCTTAAGTTAATTTTAAAAATCCATTAGACCTTTTAAAAAGTATCAAATGAAGGTAAAATAAAACTGTTTCAGACAATAAAATTTCTCAGTTTGTTGACTTAATTATGTGCTTGCGGTGTTTATATCTAAACGTCTTTTAAATATTAGTTCACCACTTAACTCAGTTGTTTGTTTAAAAGACAATTTATCTAATAGTATTAGCCGCGGTTATCAATTTAAATATACTGGCACAAATAAATGACAAGTCGTTGTGCGAAAAAAACTACCGTACTTGATGCATATCGAAAGTATATCCAACAACAACCATAACAACAACAACAAAAACAATAATAATAAGAAGAAGAAAAAGAAGAATGAAAAATACTAGAGTGTGTTTTCTTATTCTTCTTTGATAAATAGAATATAAAATGGCTGTTTTGTTTGGTAAAAATAGGACTTGTTATTTTATTTTATGATTGAAGTTTTACACCACTGATTGGAAAATAAGCGAGAAAACAAATTGTCCTGTATGTAACACTAAACAACAAACTATTACAGGTTGTATTGTATATGTCTATCTGCTTCCATCTTATCTTGTAGCTTTTGTTTGTTAAATGTAAACGGATTTTGCTTTCTTTAGTTTTTGATTTCTTTTATCGAGATATTTTTTTTATCTATACGCAAACAATATCTGGATCTATACAACGTTTGTAATAATCTTTAAGCTCTTTTAATTTTTTCTAACTAATATAAAACGTCGTTTTTTAACTATTGCTCTCATTAAAACTGTAATACTTGGTTTCATGATAAAACTTTTACTTACATTGAAAATTGCGAGGAAACTAAAGATCTTATTTCACAAAACTGATCACGTGATTTTCATCGAATCTGAGGCGTCAACAAACACAGCAAAGAAGCATGATTTCTGACAACAGAAGCAGCGTTACGGTAGATAAACGCAAAGTTGATAAAATATATCGTATATAATTGCATGAAGGGATAAATAACATGATTGTATTCAGTTTGTCCCAGTTGGTCCTTGCTCTTTTCTTTGCAGAATCTGTTGTCGATCTCGCACGAGCACATTTTCTGTCTGTCGACTCCAATGTTTACTTACAAGTAGGACTTCCGCGCATGCTCCAAGCTGATAATTATAAAAATTATCTAGTTGTCCCAAGCATTCAGGATTTCTATTTATTATGGGCTAATAAAAGTGAACTTAAGAAATTGAATGAAACAGATCGTAATAACAACCAATTTATATTGATGAGAATATTTTTAGAATTTTTTTTCAATAATGGATATTAAACATAATACAGCATTTTTCCAAAAGAGAAATGATTATTTATATATTTTATTATTATTATTATTTATTTATTTTTTATTTTTATTTTTATTGTCTGATTAATATTTAACTGAGACGTTATGACATCGAGGTCTTTCTGTATCATTAAACGGCAAACCTTATTAAATCAATGCATTGTAAGACAGATTACTAAATTCTCGAGATTTGTCTTGTAATTTACACTATTGATTTTGTTATTCAGTTCTGAATTCAATACAATCAGATAATTCTGAATTTGTTTCCTAAATCATATTCCCGAGCGTAGTTCTATATCAAGTAAAAGTCCCGTATGATTTACAAATTACCTAACATCTTATACTACGTGTTATTCTCACGTTATTCATGAAAAATGTGTGTACATAATTTGACGTTTTAAATCTCAAAGTGATAGACAATTATAAAGATGTCGCCGATATCCATTTAACGTGAGGAATTTAAACATAAAATAATTGTGAATCTTGATAAATTTCTTCATAAACAAAGCCCGATAATCACGCATGTAAATAGAAAAATTTAATCTTTCTATCTGTCTATCGAAAATCATGTCTATTAAGACCAGCGTGTGTAACAAACAAATTTATTGATAGATGATCTTTTATATGTGGTCGAAATATATGCAACATATTTGTCTTTAATGCCAGACTGCTACTTACTGTCTAGAGCAGAAAATGTAACGATGTTATATGGACATACGATGAGAAATCGTCTCAAAAAACGAATTTAATGTAAACCATTACTCGGTGCAAAACATTTAGGAATTTCAAGTACAAGGATATTTTTCTAATTAAATGTAGTTGTGCACATAGTATTAATTTTTAATTGAACTTTTCCTTTATAACGGAAACATGGATGCACATCTGCCGTCCGAAATTCTTTTAAACTATTTATAGGAATTCAATCAGATTTCCGTTAAATCATTTAAGAGCAACGGGTTAGGGTAGAGTAGTTCAAATTTTCGTTAGGTAATGTGAACTGGTGATATTTGTAGCTTGTGTAGCTTAACTTATTTTTTTTTGCAAGAATTTTCAAAAATAAACATGATTAAAGTAGGTTTTCCATTTCACTAGCAAACTCGTTAATCTTACGAACTTTTGAAGAAGCAATATTCGGGATTTTTGTGTTTGCTGTGATTTAACTTTTCAGAACTATGTTGATGTTAGACATTAAGTTAGGGGTATTTGTTGTATATATGCTATCTACAAGGGAACCAGAAATAATTACTTGTGTAGGAATTTCATTGAACTTCCGGGATATCTTGTCTTATGAAGTTTTCTACCGAATTTATATTTTTCCTTTCAATGGTTTCCCTATTTAACAAAAATCAACGTTATCAAGAGGGGTTTTTGTGATTTAGTCCTGTAGAGGTTGAGCTGAACCTTAAATATTGGTCTATAGTTTTTTCTCTGTATATATATAAAGATTATATGGTCCAGTTTTAGAATTCAGTTGATGCCACTCTGTCCGCCTTGAGCATTTTGTTAAATTAAAGATGGCGTCCAAGATGGCTGTCATAACATGAAAATGGGCCTTTGTGAATTAGTTGTTTGAATAAAAACTATTATTGAATGGTATTTTCAACAGTTGTTATTGCCTGTTGAGAAACTGTTTAATAAGATATAGCAATGCCTTCCGTCCGTCCGTTCGTCCTTCATTTTGTCCGTCCGCTCGTCACATTTTTATGTTCGTCACAGTTTTCCTAAACCGTCCATTGAATAGTCATGAAACTTTAAAGGAATGATCACTGGGGGGTGCAGTTGTGCATATCACAAACAAGTTCCAATTTAATGATTTTAAAGAAGTTTTGACACTTTGATGGTTCTTTTGGGGGTCTAGCTTTTACTGAAAGCTCTAGTTGAATTTATCGCTATTTTGGTATGGTGAAGGTTACTAAAAAATAAATGAATAAGAAAAGAAAGAAAAGAAAAAAAAACAAAGTAAAAGTAAAAACTGTCCAATTTAGTTATACACATTAACTTCCAGAGAGGCTCCGGAAGGATATGCACCTTCTGTCTAGCTAGCGATACCCGCAAAGTGAAAAGTCAAATTTAAGAATAAAAGGATCAAAGAACTATGGTAAGTCAAACATATCCAGTATAAGTTTGAATACAGCAGCGCCATACTCATCGACAATATTGTGATGATGGCCATAAAATTTTTAAAATCTTGATAAGCCTAGGCTTGCAATATCCTTGAGTCAACAGTTTAATTGTAAGCAGTTTGCTTCGTTGTAGAAAGTCCCCGTAGTGGGAATAAGCGTATTAACTGTGAAACATATACGCTGTACGCAGGCGAAGCAAGGATATTACTGCAAAAAAAACCCAGAAAGTTGACAATTAAAAAATTGAAAGTCATCATGTTTGTCGTATAGCTTCAGATGTAACCTTTCGTGGGTGTCATAATTTGGGTATAAGTCCAAATATAAAGCAGACCATGAAGAATTCGTCATATCTTTCATTATTTTAAGCTCACCTGAAAAGATGACATTCACATATTCTCTAAATTTGGGATTATTTAGAGATAGAACGTCATCTATATACAAATAACCAGAATCCGAACACTAGATATTTATATCTTCGTTAACTTTTTTTTTTTTTTTAATTTTTATTTATTTATTTATTTTTTTTTTTTTTGTAAAAGAATGACAAGTGATTCATTCATTTGTTTTAGATATTCTTTTATTTAAGATGATAGATAGTGTTGTAAAGGGTAGGATAATCAAAAGTGTTTATACTTTTTACCGAAGATAGAATATTAGAAACAAGATGGTGAAGTACTTCTTTGGAATTTTTGAGGATCCACATTGTTGATGTCAGATGTAGAATATACTTTTTTGAATAAGTCTGAAGGTCATCTTTGACGACTGTTAAAATTTGTGTTCAAATTACTGATTATTATTTTATGAAGTTTTGAAATCCAAAACAAGTAAGGAAGGTCAAGTTCTTCCTGTTTAAAATTGATACTGAAAAACTTAAGAACTCCCCTATGATTGGAAAGAAGTTCATTTTTGGTACAATCAGTTTTTGTGTAAATAGGTATGATATAGTATCTGATCTTGAATCAAGATGATGACACTATGTAATCTTTGAGCATTTTGTAAAATCGAAGATGGCGTCAAATATGACTGAACAATGGGAAAAACTTTTTAATATTTAGTGTTATCTTTAATAAATTATGCTTTAGATGTATGGTCGTTTTGCCAATAAAGCTCACTCCTAGAAAAAAGTGCATGATAACTTGCTTCTAGTACATCTACATATCTTGGTCGTACATGGAGAATCGCCAACGCATGAGCACTTTGTCAGCTTAAGTATATATATATAACAAATACAATGTACCAGTTAAATTTTAATGTACCAGATGTGCACATTTCGGAAATTAATTCCTCATCAGTAACACTTAGACCGAAAAGTTTGATATATAAAAAATATATAAGCCAAACAGTTGAAAATAATGAAGAAACTCAGTGAATTCCAGATGATGCAATAACAGGAAGACAGCACATTTTTCCTTAATCTTTATCCAACTGAAATCAGTGGAAGGTGGCTCGGTATCTAAGGCATACTCCCATATACATGCTTGCAAATGTGCACGTTTAACATTTTCTTGAATGGCTCTTTATGTTTGTGGAAGGGAACAGAGTTTTGGTGCAGCTGAATATTTTGCTAATTTTGCTACCCATACTTTCTGTCAAGCCTTCGACATAGATGCAAAGTCAGGTTTGTTGAAGCAAGCAGAAATATATAAAGTTGACTCCTTGACGACTGTCCTAATAGCAGATTCAGAGTTTCCTACAGAAGAGAGAGATAGATGCTTTATGTGACTAAAGAAATTTTATCACTGTACCCTTACCGATACTATGGTAACAGGCAACCGTATTCCAGAAGCAAGTTATCATGCACTTTGTTCTTTTGATGTCAGGGCTAACTTCATCGGCAAAACGATCAAACTTCTAAAGCATAATTCATTAAAGATAACCCCTATATTTGTATCTACCGGGTACACTTTGTAGTAAATATCAACCTCTCACTGTTTTTATCTACCGGGTACACTTTACAGTAAATTAATCCTCTTACTGTTTTTATCTACCGGGTACACTTTACAGTAAACTAAACCTCTTACTGTTTATATCTACCGGGTACACTTTACAGTAAACTAAACCTCTTACTGTTTTTATCTACCGGGTACACTTTACAGTAAATTAAACCTCTTACTGTTTTTATCTACCGGGTACACTTTACAGTAAATTAAACCTCTTACTGTTTTTATCTACCGGGTACACTTTACAGTAAACTAAACCTCTTACTGTTTATATCTACCGGGTACACTTTAAAGTAAATTAATCCTCTTACTGTTTATATCTACCGGGTACACTTTACAGTAAACTAAACCTCTTACTGTTTTTATCTACCGGGTACACTTTACAGTAAATTAAACCTCTTACTGTTTTTATCTACCGGGTACACTTTACAGTAAACTAAACCTCTTACTGTTTTTATCTACCGGGTACACTTTACAGTAAACTAAACCCCTTACTGTTTTTATCTACCGGGTACACTTTACAGTAAACTAAACCTCTTACTGTTTTTATCTACCGGGTACACTTTACAGTAAACTAATCCTCTTACTGTTTTTATCTACCGGGTACACTTTACAGTAAACTAAACCTCTTACTGTTTATATCTACCGGGTACACTTTAAAGTAAATTAATCCTCTTACTGTTTATATCTACCGGGTACACTTTACAGTAAACTAAACCTCTTACTGTTTATATCTACTGGGTACACTTTACAGTAAACTAAACCTCTTACTGTTTTTATCTACCGGGTTCACTTTAAAGTAAATTAATCCTCTTACTGTTTTTATCTACCGGGTACACTTTACAGTAAACTAAACCTCTTACTGTTTTCATCTACCGGGTACACTTTACAGTAAATTAATCCTCTTACTGTTTTTATCTACCGGGTACACTTTACAGTAAATTAATCCTCTTACTGTTTTTATCTACCGGGTACACTTTACAGTAAACTAAACCTCTTACTGTTTATATCTACCGGGTACACTTTACAGTAAACTAAACCTCTTACTGTTTTTATCTACCGGGTACACTTTAAAGTAAATTAATCATCTTACTGTTTTTATCTACCGGGTACACTTTACAGTAAATTAATCCTCTTACTGTTTTTATCTACATGGTACACTTTACAGTAAATTAATCCTCTTACTGTTTTTATCTACCGGGTACACTTTACAGTAGATGTAAACCTCTTACTGTTTTTATCTACCGGGTACATTTTAAAGTAAATTAATCCTCCAACTGTTTTTATCTACCGGGTACATTTTAAAGTAAATTAATCCTCTTACTGTTTTTATCTACCGGGTACACTTTACAATAGATGTAAACCTCTTACTGTTTTTATCTACCGGGTACACTTTACAGTAAACTAAACCTCTTACTGTTTTATCTATCGGGTACACTTTACAGTAGGTGTAAACCCCTTACTGTTTTTATCTACCGGGTACACTTTACAGTAAATTAAACCTCTTACTGTTTTTATCTATCGGGTACACTTAACAGTAAACTAAACCTCTTACTGTTTTTATCTACCGGGTACACTTTACAGTAAATTAAACCTCTTACTGTTTTTATCTATCGGGTACACTTTACAGTAAATTAAACCTCTTACTGTTTATATCTACCGGGTACACTTTACAGTAAATTAATCCTCTTACTGTTTTTATCTACCGGGTACACTTAACAGTAAATTAATCCTCTTACTGTTTTTATCTATCGGGTACACTTTACAGTAAACTAAACCTCTTACTGTTTTTATCTATCGGGTACAATTTACAGTAAATTAATCCTCTTACTGTTTTTATCTACCGGGTACACTTTACAATAAATTAATCCTCTTACTGTTTTTATCTACCGGGTTCACTTTACAATAAATTAATCCCCTTACTGTTTTAATCTACCGGGTACACTTTAAAGTAAATTAATCCTCTTACTGTTTTTATCTATCGGGTACACTTTACAGTAAATTAATCCTCTTACTGTTTTTATCTATCGGGTACACTTTACAGTAGATGTTATCCCCTTACTGTTTTTATCTACCGGGTACACTTTAAAGTAAATTAATCCTCTTACTATTTTTATCTATCGGGTACACTTTACAGTAGATGGAAACCCCTTACTGTTTATATCTACCGGGTACACTTTACAGTAAATTAATCCTCTTACTGTTTTTATCTATCGGGTACACTTTACAGTAGATGTTATCCCCTTACTGTTTTTATCTACCGGGTACACTTTAAAGTAAATTAATCCTCTTACTGTTTTTATCTATCGGGTACACTTTACAGTAAATTAATCCTCTTACTGTTTTTATCTACCGGGTATACTTTACAATAAATTAATCCTCTTACTGTTTTTATCTACCGGGTACACTTTACAGTAAATTAATCCTCTTACTGTTTTTATCTACCGGGTACACTTTACAGTAAATTAAACCTCTTACTGTTTTTATCTACCGGGTACACTTTACAGTAAATTAATCCTCTTACTGTTTTGTCTATCGGGTACACTTTACAGTAAATTAAACCTCTTACTGTTTTATCTACCGGGTACACTTTACAATAAATTAATCCTCTTACTGTTTTTATCTACCGGGTACACTTTAAAGTAAATTAATCCTCTTACTGTTTTTATCTATCGGGTACACTTTACAGTAAATTAATCCTCTTAATGTTTTTATCTACCGGGTACACTTTACAATAAATTAATCCTCTTACTTTTTTTTATCTATCGGGTACACTTTACAGTAGATGTAAACCCCTTACTGTTTTTATCTACCGGGTACATTTTACAGTAAATTAATCCTCTTACTGTTTTTATCTACCGGGTACACTTTACAGTAAATTAATCCTCTTACTGTTTTTATCTATTGGGTACACTTTACAGTAAATTAATCCTCTTGCTGTTTTTATCTACCGGGTACACTTTACAATAGATTAATCCTCTTACTGTTTTTATCTACCGGGTACACTTTACAGTAAATTAATCCTCTTACTGTTTTTATCTACCGGGTACACTTTACAGTAAATTAATCCTCTTACTGTTTTTATCTACAGGGTACACTTTACAATAAATTAATCCTCTTACTGTTTTTATCTACCGGGTACACTTTGCAGTAAATTAATCCTCTTACTGTTTTTATCTACCGGGTACACTTTACAGTAAATTAAACCTCTTACTGTTTTATCTACCGGGTACACTTTACAGTAAATTAAACCTCTAACTGTTTTTATCTACCGGGTACACTTTACAGTAAATTAATCCTCTTACTGTTTTTATCTACCGGGTACACTTTACAGTAAATTAAACCTCTTACTGTTTTATCTACCGGGTACACTTTACAGTCAATTAATCCTCTTACTGTTTTTATCTATCGGGTACACTTTACAGTAAATTAAACCTCTTACTGTTTTTACCTACCGGGTACACTTTAAAGTAAATTAAACCTCTTACTGTTTATATCTACCGGGTACACTTTACAGTAAATTAAACCTCTCACTGTTTTATCTACCGGGTACACTTTACAGTAAATTAATCCTCTTACTGTTTTTAACTATCGGGTACACTTTACAGTAGATGTAAACCCCTTACTGCTTTTATCTACCGGGTACACTTTACAGTAAATTAATCCTCTTACTGTTTTTATCTACCGGGTACACTTTACAGTAAATTAAACCCATTACTGTTTTTATCTACCGGGTACACTTTACAGTAAATTAAACCTCTTACTGTTTTTATCTACCGGGTACACTTTGCAGTAAATTAATCCCCTTACTGTTTATATCTACCGGGTACACTTTACAGTAGATGTTATCCTCTTACTGTTTTTATCTACCGGGTACACTTTACAGTAAATTAATCCTCTTACTGTTTATATCTAACGGGTACACTTTACAGTAGATGTTATCCCCTTACTGTTTTTATCTACCGGGTACACTTTACAGTAAACTAAACCTCTTACTGTTTTTATCTACCGGGTACACTTTAAAGTAAATTAATCCTCTTACTGTTTTTATCTATCGGGTACACTTTACAGTAGATGTTATCCCCTTACTGTTTTTATCTACCGGGTACACTTTAAAGTAAATTAATCCTCTTACTGTTTTTATCTACCGGGTACACTTTACAGTAAATTAATCCTCTTACTGTTTTATCTATCGGGTACACTTTACAGTAAATTAAACCTCTTACTGTTTTTATCTACCGGGTACACTTTACAGTAAATTAAACCTCTTACTGTTTTATCTACCGGGTACACTTTACAATAAATTAATCCTCTTACTGTTTTTATCTACCGGGTACACTTTACAGTAAATTAATCCTCTTACTGTTTTTATCTACCGGGTACACTTTACAGTAAATTAATCCTCTTACTGTTTTTATCTACCGGGTACACTTTACAGTAAATTAATCCTCTTACTGTTTTTATCTACCGGGTACACTTTACAGTAAATTAATCCTCTTACTGTTTTTATCTACCGGGTACACTTTACAGTAAATTAAACCTCTTACTGTTTTTATCTATCGGGTACACTTTACAGTAAATTAATCCTCTTACTGCTTTTATCTACCGGGTACACTTTACAGTAAATTAATCCTCTTACTGCTTTTATCTACCGGGTACACTTTACTGTAAATTAATCCTCTTACTGCTTTTATCTACCGGGTACACTTAACAGTAAATTAAACCTCTTACTGTTTTAATCTATCGGGTACACTTGACAGTAAATTAAACCTCTTACTGTTTTTATCTATGGGGTACACTTTACAGTCAATTAATCCTCTAACTGTTTTTATCTACCGGGTACACTTTACAGTAAATTAAACCTCTTACTGTTTTTATCTACCGGGTACACTTTACAGTAAACTAAACCTCTTACTGTTTTTATCTACCGGGTACACTTTACAGTAAATTAAACCTCTTACTGTTTTTATCTACCGGGTACACTTTACAGTAAATTAAACCTCTTACTGTTTTATCTATCGGGTACACTTTACAATAAATTAAACCTCTTACTGTTTTTATCTATCGGGTACACTTTACAGTCAATTAATCCTCTTACTGTTTTTATCTATCGGGTACACTTTACAGTCAATTAAACCTCTAACTGTTTTTATCTACCGGGTACATTTAACAGTAAATTAAACCTCTTACTGTTTTTATCTACCGGGTACACATTACAGTAGATGTAAACCCCTTTCCCTTACTGTTTTTATCTATCGGGTACACTTTACAGTAAATTAATCCTCTTACTGCTTTTATCTACCGGGTACACTTTACAGTAGATGTAAACCCCTTTCCCTTACTGTTTTTATCTATCGGGTACACTTTACAGTAAATTAATTCTCTTACTGCTTTTTTCTACCGGGTACATTTTACAGTAGATGTAAACCCCTTTTCCTTACTGTTTTTATCTATCGGGTACACTTAACAGTAAATTAATCCTCTTACTGTTTTTATCTACTGGGTACACTTTACAGTAAATTAAACCTCTAACTGTTTTTATCTACCGGGTACACTTTACAGTAAATTAATCCTCTTACTGTTTTTATCTACCGGGTACACTTTACAGTAAATTAATCCTCTTACTGTTTTATCTACCGGGTACACTTTACAGTAAATTAATCCTCTTACTGTTTTTATCTACAGGGTACACTTTACAGTAACTTAATCCTCTTACTGTTTTTATCTACCGGGTACACTTTACAGTAAATTAAACCTCTTACTGTTTTATTTACCGGGTACACTTTACAGTAGATGAAAACCCCTTTCCCTTACTGTTTTTATCTATCGGGTACACTAAACAGTAAATTAAACCTCTAACTGTTTTTATCTACATGGTACACTTTACAGTAAATTAATCCTCTTACTGTTTTTATCTACCGGGTACACTTTACAGTAAATTAAACCTCTTACTGTTTTTATCTACCGGGTACACTTTACAGTAGATGAAAACCCCTTTCCCTTACTGTTTTTATCTATCGGGTACACTTAACAGTAAATTAAACCTCTAACTGTTTTTATCTACAGGGTACACTTTACAGTAAATTAAACCTCTTACTGTTTTTATCTACCGGGTACACTTTACAGTAAATTAAACCTCTTACTGTTTTTATCTACCGGGTACACTTTACAGTAAATTAAACCTCTTATTGTTTTTATCTACCGGGTACACTTTACAGTAAATTAATCCTCTAACTGTTTTTATCTACCGGGTACACTTTACAGTAAATTAAACCTCTTACTGTTTTTATCTACAGGGTACACTTTACAGTAAATTAAACCTCTTACTGTTTTTATCTATCGGGTACACTTAACAGTAAATTAATCCTCTTACTGTTTTATCTGCCGGGTACACTTTACAGTAGAGGAAAACCCCTTACTGTTTTTATCTACAGGGTACACTTTACAGTATATTAAACCTCTTACTGTTTTTATCTACCGGGTACACTTTACAGTAAATTAATCCTCTTACTGTTTTTATCTACCGGGTACACTTTACAGTAAATTAAACCTCTTACTGTTTTTATCTACCGGGTACACTTTACAGTAGATGAAAACCCCTTTCCCTTACTGTTTTTATCTATCGGGTACACTTTACAGTAAATTAAACCTCTTACTGTTTTATCTATCGGGTACACTTTACAGTAAATTAAACCTCTTATTGTTTTTATCTACCGGGTACACTTTACAGTAAATTAATCCTCTAACTGTTTTTATCTACCGGGTACACTTTACAGTAAATTAAACCTCTTACTGTTTTTATCTACAGGGTACACTTTACAGTAAATTAAACCTCTTACTGTTTTTATCTATCGGGTACACTTAACAGTAAATTAATCCTCTTACTGTTTTATCTGCCGGGTACACTTTACAGTAGAGGAAAACCCCTTACTGTTTTTATCTACAGGGTACACTTTACAGTATATTAAACCTCTTACTGTTTTTATCTACCGGGTACACTTTACAGTAAATTAATCCTCTTACTGTTTTTATCTACCGGGTACACTTTACAGTAAATTAAACCTCTTACTGTTTTTATCTACCGGGTACACTTTACAGTAGATGAAAACCCCTTTCCCTTACTGTTTTTATCTATCGGGTACACTTAACAGTAAATTAATCCTCTTACTGTTTTTATCTATCGGGTACACTTAACAGTAAATTAATCCTCTTACTGTTTTATCTGCCGGGTACACTTTACAGTAGATGAAAACCCCTTACTGTTTTTATCTACAGGGTACACTTTACAGTATATTAAACCTCTTACTGTTTTTATCTACCGGGTACACTTTACAGTAAATTAATCCTCTTACTGTTTTTATCTACCGGGTACACTTTACAGTTAATTAAACCTCTTACTGTTTTTATCTACAGGGTACACTTTACAGTAAATTAAACCTCTTACTGTTTTTATCTACAGGGTACACTTTACAGTAAATTAAACCTCTTACTGTTTTTATCTACAGGGTACACTTTACAGTAAATTAATCCTCTTACTGTTTTTATCTACAGGGTACACTTTACAGTAAATTAATCCTGTTACTGTTTTTATCTACAGGGTACACTTTACAGTAAATTAATCCTCTTACTGTTTTTATCTACAGGGTACACTTTACAGTAAATTAATCCTCTTACTGTTTTTATCTACAGGGTACACTTTACAGTAAATTAAACCTCTTACTGTTTTTATCTACAGGGTACACTTTACAGTAAATTAATCCTCTTACTGTTTTTATCTACCGGGTACACTTTAAAGTAAATTAATCCTCTTACTGTTTTTATCTATCGGGTACACTTAACAGTAAATTAATCCTCTTACTGTTTTTATCTACCGGGTACACTTTACAGTAAATTAATCCTCTTACTGTTTTATCTACCGGGTACACTTTACAGTAAATTAATCCTCTTACTGTTTTTATCTACCGGGTACACTTTACAATAAATTAAACCGGGTACACTTAACAGTAAATTAATCCTCTTACTGTTTATATCTACCGGGTACACTTTACAGTAAACTTAACCTCTTACTGTTTTTATCTATCGGGTACACTTTACAGTAAATTAATCCCCTTACTGTTTTTATCTATCGGGTACACTTAACAGTAAATTAATCCTCTTACTGTTTTTATCTACCGGGTACACTTAACAGTAAATTAATCCTCTTACTGTTTTTATCTATCGGGTACACTTAACAGTAAATTAATCCTCTTACTGTTTTTATCTACCGGGTACACTTTACAGTAAATTAATCCTCTTACTGTTTTTATCTACCGGGTACACTTTACAGTAAATTAATCCTCTTACTGTTTTTATCTATCGGGTACACTTTACAGTAAACTTAACCTCTTACTGTTTTTATCTATCGGGTACACTTTACAGTAAATTAATCCCCTTACTGTTTTTATCTATCGGGTACACTTAACAGTAAATTAATCCTCTTACTGTTTTTATCTACCGGGTACACTTTACAGTAAATTAATCCTCTCACTGTTTTAACTTCCGGGTACACTTTACAGTAAATTAATCCTCTTACTGTTTTATCTATCGGGTACACTTTACAGTCAATTATTCCTCTTACTGTTTTTATCTACCGGGTACACTTTACAGTAAATTAATCCTTTTACTGTTTTGACTTCCGGGTACACTTTACAGTAGATAAAAACCCCACATTGGTTTTATATACTGGTTACACTTTACAGTAGATGTAATTTACAGAGATGAAAACCCCTACTGTAGATGTACATTGCTACGAGATGGTACATATACTGGATCAATTATTCAATTCCTAACACTGCTACGAGATGGTACATATACTGGATCAATTATTCAAATCCTTACACTGCTACGAGATGGTACATATACTGGATCAATTATTCAAATCCTTACACTGGTACTAGATTTTACATATACTTGATAAATTATTCCAATGCTTACACTGCTACGAGATGGTACATATACTGGATCAATTATTCAAATCCTAACACTGCTACGAGATGGTACATATACTGGATCAATTATTCAAATCCTAACACTGCTACGAGATGGTACATATACTGGATCAATTATTCAAATCCTAACACTGCTACGTGATGGTACATATACTGGATCGATTATTAAAATCCTTACACTGCTACGAGATGGTACATATACTGGATCAATTATTCAAATCCTTACACTGCTAAGAGTTGGTACATATACTGGATCGATTATTCAAATCCTTACATTGCTACGAGTTGGTACATATACTGGATCAATTATTCAAATCCTTACACTGCTAAGAGTTGGTACATATACCGAATCAATTATTCAAATCCTTACATTGCTACGAGTTGGTGCATATACCGAATCAATTATTCAAATCCTTACATTGCTACGAGTTGGTACATATACTGGATCAATTATTCAAATCCTTACACTGCTACATGTTGGTACATATACCGGATCAATTATTCAAATCCTTACACTGCTTCGAGATGGTACATATACTGGATCAATTATTTAAATCCTTACACTGCTAAGAGTTGGTACATATACCGAATCAATTATTCAAATCCTTACACTGCTACGAGTTGGTACATATACTGGATCAATTATTCAAATCCTTACACTGCTACATGTTGGTACATATACCGGATCAATTATTCAAATCCTTACACTGCTACGAGATGGTACATATACTGGATCAATTATTCAAATCCTTACACTGCTACGAGATGGTACATATACTGGATCAATTATTCAAATCCTTACACTGCTACGAGTTGGTACATATACTGGATCAATTATTCAAATCCTTACACTGCTACATGTTGGTACATATACCGGATCAATTATTCAAATCCTTACACTGCTACGAGATGGTACATATACTGGATCAATTATTCAAATCCTTACACTGCTACGAGTTGGTACATATACTGGATCAATTATTCAAATCCTCACACTGCTACGAGATGGTACATATACTGGATCAATTATTCAAATCCTCACACTGCTACGAGATGGTACATATACTTGATCGATTATTCAAATCCTAACACTGCTACGAGATGGTACATATACTGGATCAATTATTTAAATCCTTACACCGCAACGAGATGGTACACATACTGGATCACTCAAATCCTTACACTGCTACGAGTTGGTACATATACTGGATCACTCAAATCCCTACACTGCTACGAGTTGGAACATGTACTGGATCAATTACTCAAATCCCTACACTGCTACGAGTTGGTCTTATACTGTATCGATTATTCAAACCCTTACACTGCTACATGTTGGTACATAAACTGGATCGATTATTCAAACTCCTACACTGCTACGAGTTCGTACATATACTGGATCAATTATTCCAATCCTTACTCTGCTACGAGTTGGTACATATACTGGATCAATTATTCCACACCATACACTATAATTCCAATCCTTGCACTGCTACAAGTTGGTCGCTATACTTGAGCGATTATTCAAATTCTTACACTGAAACGAGTTGGTACATTAACTTGAAGGATTTTTTTTTTAAATAATTACATCCTTACGAGTTAGTACATATACTAGATCGGTTATTCAAATCCTCACATTGCTACGAGTTGGTACATATACTGGATCGATTATTTAACTCTTACACTGCTGGGAATTGGTAGATACGCTGATTGCTTTTGAATCTATTGCACAACGACTGATACATAAATTTTTTATAAAATCACGCGTTATTTCTGGACAAATACATATAATGTATTATTTATCATACTTCTCGACATACTGATGGACCATGTAATGATTCATTTATGTAACAATTGTAGAGCCGTTACTAGATCGCTTGTATTGGTATATGACGGGTATATATACCATACCTTTACACAATCACAATCTACTTTACACACCGATACAATAATGCAGGAAAGACCAGTTTGTTGAGTAAACATTTCTTAAGTCATTTAAAACCCCACAGGAAATTATAAAACAAAATTTAATGTGTAAGTTTTGTTATGTTAAAATCACGAAATAAAATGACATCTTCAAAACCTGGTATTAACGTTTAAACGATAAAATATACAATGTTAAAGGACCTTATATCAAGAGATGCTCAGTAAAAGGAATTAACAGATATTTGACAGTTTGACACATAGATACAATTACAAATAGAGATCTGTGATATAATGATGTGTTCTATGAACACTTCTGTAAATTGTTACTACTTAAAATGACACAGTAAGTCTGTGATATATTGGTGTGTAGCGGCAGATCAGAAATGTTTAAAACATTTATGGACCGGACTGATGTTACAAGCAATAATTTAACAACTTATAGGCAGTGCTTTTAACGTTTTCAAATCAATGTTAAAAACCTTTTACTTTTTTTAGTATTATTTACTTTCAAGGCAGTTCAAGCCATTAACAATTTTTAAGCAGATGTTCAATTTTCCGACATTTTTATGCCATTTATATATCCAAAGTGCGGGTATAGTTAACACTCCGGGTTCTGGTATAGTTTTATAAAAAAAAAGTTTCTGCGGACATAATATTTGAAATGAATAGTTTGAAATGATTTTGGAAGGCTTGAAAGATAAACATTTCTAGTATGTTCATGCAATTTGTAAACCAGTAAGTATGTTTTTGATATTCTTGGTCGCCTGGCCCCAGTTTCACAATCATTCACTCAGCTGAGTGTACACTCAACTCAAATATTCCCATTTTTCTCTCATCAATATTTTAAAAATGTGAAGTTTTATTAGACAGTGTTTTGTTTTGTTCAACAAATCTACATAAAACTGTTTAAATATAATATTTGATCTTCAATTTTAACTGTTTCATGTCTTAAAAATCGACGTTGAAATATTACCAAATTTGAGTTGAGTGTACACTCAATTGAGTGAATGATTGTGAAACTGGGGCTTGGTCTCTCGGTATCGTTTCTCAATTCAAAGTATGAACATGATCTCTCTCTCTCTCTCTCTCTCTCTCTCTCTCTCTCTCTCTCTCTCTCTCTCTCTCTCTCTCTCTCTCTCTCTCTCTTTAGTACTTGTAGTGTTATTTCTCCTAAAAAAAAGAAAATTATTGAAACTCTACAGAAATGATCGTGAAATAGTGTTACATATTTCTGCAATGTAATTTATTCCGTAACTGATAATTTAACATTTTAGCATATACAACGGGCTTTGCAAAAACACCGTTGGCTTATATCAACAATTTTTGCAAATTATATTAAACTCAGAACTTAACTGAATTTTGTTAGATTTGTAGTTACTTATGTGCTTGATTTTGTCAAATCTGTCACATATTTATCAAGAAGTTAACTGTACATTTAACAAGATAACAAATGACAAATGATCGATTAGTTCAAATATGGTATTAAGGTAAAGTGTGTGTGTGTGTGTGTGTGTGTGTGTGTGTGTGTGTGTGTGTGTGTGATTAACCGATTAAAAACAGCAAAAATGCTTGTCATTTCGTGTTGTATCCGAGGTGTCTATCTACTTATTATGGCCCTAAAGCAGCTCATGTCATTAATGTTCGTCATTACAGGACCCTAAACATATATCTCCAAATTCCGAAAAGTTTTACTTTAAATTTATTGCTGCATGGATAAAAATGGCGTACATAAAACCATAATCTGACATTAAAATTTTTAACAAAACTAGTTTAACCTTCATGAGTGATAAAGAATTACTTATATATATATATATATATATATATATATATATATATATATATATATATATATATATATATATATATATATATATATATATAGATAGATAGATAATATATGTGTGTGTGTGTGTGTGTGTGTGTGTGTGTGTGTGTGTGTGTGTGTGTAAAACTACATAATTGCAAGTATTCTTGTAATAATATAATTTGTGAAAAATTATATGTAAAAATAAGATCATTGATTGACTATAATATACAGAATCAAAAGTACATTGCGCATCCACCACGTCATCAAATTGTATCCGGTATTATATTGTGTTCAATTATACATAACTTTAAAAAACACAGTGATGTTTGAAATGTGCACATGTGTTTCCCTAGATATCATTAATTAAGCAAAAAAGGAAAAGATTTTTTTTTTTATATTACGTTGAAAAACCAATTAGAGCCAAAAATCAATATTATACAATTTTAGGAAAGTTAATACATAGAATGAAATTCAAAAGCAGATTGTCATATCAGATTCTCAGAATCGAACCAGCTAGGGCCAAAGAGATTACTGGTCAAAAATTGACCAATACATGAACATCACATACAAATAGTTTGTAAGCGGTTTTTGATTAATAGTACGCAAAGGGAAAATGCTTCTTAAGTAGCCTTTAAATATTAATGACTGAAATCAAATGATTGCTAGTTTGAAGATATTTTCATAGATAATATGATAATTAACTTTAGTGTGGAATTTACTACTATTAATTCCTGTCCTTGATTCCATGCAGAAATCAAATGATGGCTAGTTGAAATATTATCATAGACGTTTCAATGAATTTAGGGGTGTGTGCATTTATTGGATCAAGCATAAATGTATCAATTATTATTTGTGTTCATCGTAATGATGGAATGCATGATACCGACATTTATAAGTTTATATTCCTTATCAATATTATGAATGTTATTTTGTATACAATATAGTTGAAAAAAAATGTCTCCCGCTTTCATAATTATCTGTTAAGTTATGTCTTGAAAACTTGAAAAGAATGTGCTATGCTGGATTTAATGATTTTATGTTATAAACTCAAACACTGAGTAAGTCATAATTGATTTTGCTAAAACATATGGTTTTATCACTTCTCTAGCTATTCTAGACAAATGTAAACACGTTATAATTAGTTTGTCTGGAATAGCCACAGAAGTGGCTACAACACAACGAGACTACTCGTGTGATATCAAAAAAAAAAAAAAATAAAAAATATATATCAACTGACAGATATCCAGAAAATTGAAAACATTGCTATAGACAGATATCCAGAAAATCGAAAACATTGCTATAGACAGATATCCAGATAATCAGAAACATTTCAAAAAAGATATCCAGAAAATAAAAACCTATCAAACCTATCGACAAAGATATCCAGAAAATAAAAAACATATTTACAGATATATCTACAAAAATATTCAGAAAATAACAACCTATCAAACCTATCGACAGAGATATCCAGAAAATAAAAAACATATTTACAGATATATCTACAAAAATATCCAGAAAATAACAACCTATCAAACCTATCGACAAAGATATCCAGAAAATAAAAAACATATTTACAGATATATCTACAAAAATATCCAGAAAATAACAACCTATCAAACCTATCGACAGAGATATCCAGAAAATAAAAAACATATTTACAGATATATCTACAAAAATATCCAGAAAATAACAACCTATCAAACCTATCGACAGAGATATCCAGAAAATAAAAAACATATTTACAGATAAATCTACAAAAATATCCAGAAAATAACAACCTATCGACAAAATTAAAGATGACGAGAAAATAACAACCTATCGACAGAGATGTAAAGAAAATAAAAAACACATCTACAATAAAAAATACCGACAGATATCCAGAAAATCTTACAAAACATATCTACAGAGATATCCAGAAAATCTTCAACAAATCTACAGAGATGTCCAGAAAATCAAAAAAGTATCGAAAAAGTATATATAAAAATCTAAAATATATACAGAGATATCCAGAAGGTCTGAAACACACACACACACACACACACACACACACACACACACACAGATATATATATATTACGAGAATCAAAAACGTGTATATATTTCAAGAAAACATTGTTAAGATTTATATCTCCATCTGGGTAGTTATGGTTATTACAAGAAAAAAGAAATATGTTACTTAATATATTTCATAAGGGTTCATTTCTGACAACATATTTTCACAAAAACAGCATTATTAGATAAAAAATTGCTTTGTTAAAATTAAATTGTCAAGATGATATATGAATACAAGATTTCAGGTTGCATTTTTGTTAAACTGTTGTCATAAACAAAAAACAAAAATATCCATCTTCTCGTTCTGATGTCAACAACATTCCAAACTTTATAGCGTTTCACAATCGACATCTTCATAAAAGGTACAACATATACGTGTACATGTACCTAAGATTTTGATTTAAATCTTTATAAAGTCACTATGGTCAGACATGGGTGGACAGGCGAACATGCTTCTAAGTTTATACAGTTGATAATGAGGTGAGTGAAGTATTTTACTTAATGTTGGAAACAAAAAAAAGGTCGATGTTTACGTTCTCTACGTCTTTTAATATTTCTGTAATAAATTGTATTTGTATTATCAGACCATAACTGGCGACTGTGAACGATCGTTTAAACTAGCGTGAACAAAACGACACGTCACGAAAACCTATACGACGTTATAACGTAGTCGAGTGACTTTGTAAATAGAATGGCGGTAATATATGGCAACGTATTTGTTCTGTTGTACGACTTTGTAAATAGAATGGCGGTAATATATATGACAACGTATTTGTTCTCTTGTATACGACTTTGTTTAACAGAATGGCGGTAATATCTTATGGCAACGTATTTGTTCTGTTGTAAGATGGAAATTAAAAATTTTGAAAAAAATGCGATCAAATGGATTAAGACCAATATAATTGTAAATTAAAAAATAAGGCTGTTGTATAAGGTAATTGTCGTCGTGTAACCGCCATTAATATACCAATACTTTTTTATATTCCGATTATGTTTTTATTATATTAGTCTAATACTTGGAACAATTGGTTCATTGGTTCGCAAATGTTAAACATACGTTATTAAACATTATTCAAGACATGTTCTACTAAATAATCTACTAGATAAAAAGATACTTAGCATAACATGGTAAGCACTGGTTTTGAGTTTAAAAAAATTATTTACCCTGTGACGTTAATCAAATACGTCTTTAATTAAATAAGGAGTGATTTTCAGCTCTCTCGCACACGTCATCCGTTTAGCGACTGAAGTTGCCGGTTACTTAACCGAGTTTTCTAGACAGAATTCATTGCAGAAACATGCCAGTTTATCGTAGAGCAAGTGTACAAGAATATGTCGCTGGCATGTTTCTGAAAATATACATCTGGGACGAAGACTTAGTTATACTGGGACAATGTTATTCAATGTCATAAAACAAACATTATATATATATATATATATATATATATATATATATATATATATATATATATATATATATATATATATATATATATATATATATATATATATATTGTACATTATTAATATGTTAAAGGCAGTAATATATAACTAGCATATTGAAGGACATTTTCATAGTAATGTACAAATGAGGTATTTTATTTATTGATTGTTTCCAACAAAAAAAATTATATTCTAACATCTTGTCAATCCTGATGTTTCTATTAAAACATTGGACAGAACACCTTACATTTTTATGAGAATGTGAAAAAGCGTTAACTATGAAATTATTTAAATTACGGTATAAATATTTCCTTAAGCGTGGAATATAAATGTTAGTATGAGAATAACTGTGATTTTCTAGTGTCTGTAAACTTACATAGTGTTGTAGGATGTCTATAGAGACAAATCAGATTTAAGAAATGCTTGAGTTTGTAAGCATATAAATTGATGACCTATCATTTGTTTGTGTGTAGAACAATTATTTCCAGTGAATATGAATCGTATCATTTGACGTTTTTCATAAAAACAACAAATATATTCAGGGAATTTGCGATGTTTTCCAATAATAAAATATAGAAATATAAGTGGTATATGTAACACGTGGTCAACTTTCACTTTATAGAAAGCCCGGATGTTCAATGGTCATTAACCAACCTTCAGGACAATTAAAAAACCATTAGGTCATCATCTATGGTGTAACTTAACATTAAAAACTGACCAGTTTAACATCACTGAGGATTTATACAATTCTAACCAGTTTTAAACTAAAATAACTGTTTTTTATCTGTGACAAAATTAAATTTCAGAAACCTAAGTCTGTTTCTCAATAAAACAAATCAAAGTACTTAAGTACTGATGAGAAGTGGATCTGAGTTTTTTTAAATCTACAAACATTTTTTTTAATCATATATAATGTAACTTACCCATCAAATAATTCTATCAAAGTATTTATTATATTTTATTAATATTAAATCAGTCTTGTATGATGTGTTTTTAAAATAAAAGATGGGAAAATAGCTTATAGTAAACATATAAACCTGAAAAATCTGAAACTGAATTAATACATTTACTTAAGTTTTATTCTTAGACACTTAAAACAGAGTTCTAGCAAGGCATCAAATGTGTACGACAGAAATAGAAATCACTGAAGGCCTCAACTAAGCAGAAACATTTTAACTGATAATTTTTTCTTTTGAAATATTAAGTTTCATAGTTTCTAATTCATTTTAATAGACTCTTGTTTGATGTGTTTTTACACCTGACAATGAGGTAGGACTTGCCTTTGGTATCTACAAAAAAGTCTATTTCATATTCTTAAAATAAAAAATGTGATAAAATCAGTTTTAGGCTTATTCAAGTTTAAAAGGATGTACAAGTGCAAGTCCTTTGGACAAAGATGAATAATTTCATTTTCAATATACATACTCGACACTTTGTTGTTTAACTTGTAGTTTTAAGTGATGTGAAAATAGAACAATCTATCTTTTGATTGATTAAATCAACATAGTTACAGCTTGTCTTTACAATGATTCACTTACAGAAGGTACCGCATTAGTAAGTAAGTAAATATTTTATTATAGTGTCACAATCTATAAATGCAATAAAATATACAACATAAAATACATAAAACTACTTATAGATTCCAGCCATATTTGGCTTATGAGACACTTTTAAGACACATAATAAAACCAATTTACACATTACTTAAAAATACATATATATCAATCATATCTTACAAAAATTATTTTAGGAAAGTAAAACTACGCCTTTTGTACATTTTCTTTAACACACTGGCTAAAAGTGGTTGTAAATCTATATTTTCCATTAAAAATAAAAATTTATCACTGTTATTAAAAAAAACTAAAACCCGGATAAGATAAACATACTTTAAAATAAAAATCATCACGGATATCAGAATAAAAATCACATTGTGTTAAAAAGTGTTGTTCGTCTTCCACAGCCTGATGATCACAGTATATACAAAGTCTATCACAGATATCTTGCTTGGCATAGCGACCCGTCTTAGTGGTAGAGCATCCACCTTGAGAGCAGGTGAGTGTTGTTTGGAACCCTTCACTAGTCATGCATAAGACTTAAAAATTAATTGCTTCCTCGCCTAGCACTCTGCATTAGGAGGATAGACTATATACTGGTTCACCACATTTGGCTGGGGGAATTGTATGCTTGTCTGGAGCAAACTGACTTGGTGAACTAGCACCTTTCCAAAAAGTACACGGTAGTATCGACGAACTGATTAATACTCAAGTATCTGATGTAACTGACAAACAGGTAAATACACATGTATCTGATGTGACTGACAAACAAGTAAATACACACGTATCTGATGTGACTGACAACAAGTAAATACACATGTATCTGATGTGACTGACAAACAGGTAATACACACGTATCTGATGTGACTGACAAACAGGTAAATACACATGTATCCGATGTGACTGACAACAAGTAAATACTTACGTATCTGATGTGACTGACAAACTGGAAAATGCACATGTATCTGATGTGACTGACAAACAACAAAATACATACGTATCTGATGTGACTGACAAACAGGTAAATACACACGTATCCGATGTGACTGACAACAAGAAAATACACACGTATCCGATGTGACTGACAAACAAGTAAATACACACGTATCCGATGTGACTGACAAACAGGTAAATACACACGTATCTGATGTGACTGACAAACAAGAAAATACACACGTATCTGATGTGACTGACAAACAAGAAAATACACACGTATCTGATGTGACTGACAAACAGGTAAATACACACGTATCTGATGTGACTGACAAACAGGTAAATACACACGTATCTGATGTGACTGACAAACAAGAAAATACACACGTATCTGATGTGACTGACAAACAAGAAAATACACACGTATCTGATGTAACTGACAAACAACAAAATACACACGTATCTGATGTGACTGACAAACAAGAAAATACACACGTATCTGATGTGACTGACAAACAACAAAATACATACGTATCTGATGTGACTGACAAACAAGTAAATACACACGTATCTGATGTGACTGACAAACAGGTAAATACACACGTATCTGATGTGACTGACAAACAAGAAAATACACACGTATCTGATGTGACTGACAAACAACAAAATACATACGTATCTGATGTGACTGACAAACAACAAAATACACACGTATCTGATGTGACTGACAAACAACAAAATACACACGTATCTGATGTGACTGACAAACAGGTAAATACACACGTATCTGATGTGACTGACAAACAAGAAAATACACACGTATCTGATGTGACTGACAAACAAGTAAATACACACGTATCTGATGTGACTGACAAACACGTAAATACACACGTATCTGATGTGACTGACAAACAGGTAAATACACACGTATCTGATGTGACTGACAAACAAGTAAATACAAACGTATCTGATGTGACTGACAAACAGGTAAATACACACGTATCTGATGTGACTGACAAAACAAGAAAATACACACGTATCTGATGTGACTGACAAACAGGTAAGTACACACGTATCTGATGTGACTGACAAACAAGAAAATACACACGTATCTGATGTGACTGACAAACAAGTAAATACACACGTATCTGATGTGACTGACAAACAGGTAAATACACACGTATCTGATGTGACTGACAAACAAGAAAATACACACGTATCTGATGTGACTGACAAACAAGTAAATACAAACGTATCTGATGTGACTGACAAACAGGTAAATACACACGTATCTGATGTGACTGACAAAACAAGAAAATACACACGTATCTGATGTGACTGACAAACAAGAAAATACACACGTATCTGATGTGACTGACAAACAAGTAAATACAAACGTATCTGATGTGACTGACAAACAGGTAAATACACACGTATCTGATGTGACTGACAAAACAAGAAAATACACACGTATCTGATGTGACTGACAAACAAGTAAATACAAACGTATCTGATGTGACTGACAAACAGGTACATACACATGTATCTGATGTGACTGACAAACAACTAAATACACATGTATCTGATGTGACTGACAAACAAGAAAATACACATTATCTGATGTGACTGACAAACAAGTAAATACACATGTATCTGATGTGACTGACAAACAAGTAAATACACACGTATCTGATGTGACTGACAAACAGGTACATACACATGTATCTGATGTGACTGACAAACAACTAAATACACATGTATCTGATGTGACTGACAAACAAGAAAATACACATTATCTGATGTGACTGACAAACAAGTAAATACACATGTATCTGATGTGACTGAAAAACAAGTAAATACACACGTATCTGATGTGACTGACAAACAAGAAAATACACACGTATCTGATGTGACTGACAAACAAGAAAATACACACGTATCTGATGTGACTGACAAACAAGTAAATACACACGTATCTGATGTTACTGACAAACAAGAAAATACACACGTATCTGATGTGACTGACAAACAAGTAAATACACACGTATCTGATGTTACTGACAAACAAGAAAATACACACGTATCTGATGTGACTGACAAACAAGAAAATACACACGTATCTGATGTGACTGACAAACAAGTAAATACACACGTATCTGATGTTACTGACAAACAAGAAAATACACACGTATCTGATGTGACTGACAAACAAGAAAATACACACGTATCTGATGTTACTGACAAACAAGAAAATACACACGTATCTGATGTGACTGACAAACAAGTAAATACACATGTATCTGATGTTACTGACAAACAAGAAAATACACACGTATCTGATGTGACTGACAAACAGGTAAATACACACGTATCTGATGTGACTGACAAACAAGAAAATACACACGTATCTGATGTGACTGACAAACAAGAAAATACACACGTATCTGATGTGACTATTAAACAAGTAAAAACACACGTATCTGATGTGATTGACAAACAGGTAAATACACACGTATCTGATGTGACTGACAAACAAGTAAATACACACGTATCTGATGTGATTGACAAACAGGTAAATACACACGTATCTGATGTGACTGACAAACAAGTAAATACACACGTATCTGATATGTCTGAGAAACAAGTAAATACACACGTATCTGATGTGACTGACAACAAGTGAATACACACGTATCTGATGTGACTGACAAACAAGTAAATACACATGAATCTGATGTGACTGACAAACAGGTAAATACACACGTATCTGATGTGACTGACAAACAAGTAAATGCACACGTATCTGATGTGACTGACAAACAGGTAAATACACACGTATCTGATGTGACTGACAAA
The DNA here is from genome assembly GCA_029721355.1 of Tegillarca granosa. NCBI lineage: Eukaryota > Metazoa > Mollusca > Bivalvia > Arcoida > Arcidae > Tegillarca > Tegillarca granosa. The sequence goes on from CM056600.1 coordinate 27,659,982, forward strand.
CAAGTAAATACACATGTATCTGATGTGACTGACAAACAGGTAAATAACACGTATCTGATGTGACTGACAAACAAGTAAATACACACGTATCTGATGTGACTGACAAACAAGTAAATAACACGTATCTGATGTGACTGACAAACAAGTAAATACACACGTATCTGATGTGACTGACAAACAGGTAAATAACACGTATCTGATGTGACTGACAAACAAGAAAATACACATGTATCTGATGTGACTGACAAACAGGTAAATACACACGTATCTGATGTGACTGACAAACAAGTAAATAACACGTATCTGATGTGACTGACAAACAAGAAAATACACATTTATCTGATGTGACTGACAAACAGGTAAATACACACGTATCTGATGTGACTGACAAAACAAGTAAATACACACGTATCTGATGTGATTGACGAACAGGTTAATACACACGTATCTGATGTGACTGACAAACAGGTAAATACACATGTATCTGATGTGACTGACAACAAGTAAATACACACGTATCTGATGTGACTGAAAAACAAGAAAATACACACGTATCTGATGTGACTGACAAACAGGTAAGTACACACGTATCTGATGTGACTGACAACAAGTAAATACACACGTATCTGATGTGACTGACAAACAGGTAAATACACATGTATCTGATGTGACTGACAAACAGGTAAATACACATGTATCTGATGTGACTGACAAACAAGTAAATACAAACGTATCTGATGTGACTGACAAACAGGTAAATAACACGTATCTGATGTAACTGACAAACAGGTAAATACACATGTATTTGATGTGACTGACAAACAGGTAAATACACACGTATCTGATGTGACTGACAAACAAGTAAATACACACGTATCTGATGTGACTGACAAACAGGTAAATACACATGTATCTGATGTAACTGACAAACAGGTAAATACACACGTATCTGATGTGACTGACAAACAAGTAAATACACACGTATCTGATGTGACTGACAAACAAGTAAATACACACGTATCTGATGTGACTGACAAACAAGAAAATACACACGTATCTGATGTGACTGACAAACAAGTAAATACACACGTATCTGATGTGACTGACAAACAAGAAAATACACACGTATCTGATGTGACTGACAAACAAGTAATACACACGTATCTGATGTGACTGACAAACAAGAAAATACACACGTATCTGATGTGACTGACAAACAAGTAAATACACACGTATCTGATGTGACTGACAAACAAGAAAATACACACGTATCTGATGTGACTGACAAACAAGTAAATACACACGTATCTGATGTGACTGACAAACAAGAAAATACACACGTATCTGATGTGACTGACAACAAGTAAATACACACGTATCTGATGTGACTGACAAACAAGTAAATACACACGTATCTGATGTGACTGACAAACAGGTAAATACACACGTATCTGATGTGACTGACAAACAGGTAAATACACATGTATCTGATGTGACTGACAAACAGAAAAATACACTTGTGTCTGATGTAACTGACAAACAGAAAATACACTTGTGTCTGATGTGACTGACGAACAGGTTAATACTCAATTATCTGATGTGACTGACAAACAAGTAAATACACACGTATCTGATGTGACTGACAAACAAGAAAATGCACACGTATCTGATGTGACTGACAACAAGTAAATACACACGTATCTGATGTGACTGACAAACAGAAAAATACACTTGTGTCTGATGTAACTGACAAACAGAAAAATACACTTGTGTCTGATGTGACTGACGAACAGGTTAATACTCAATTATCTGATGTGACTGACAAACAGACTATAACGACAGATAAACAGGTCAAGGAAAGATTTAATGTAAGTAATAGACATGTAAATGCAAATATTTATGTTGATATTGATTTATATAATGTTAGTCCAGGTAATGACTTGTATAATTGTGAAAACAAGTCTGATTTTAATTTTTTTTTGTCACTAGTAATCCTATTAGAAACGTGGGAAAATCATTAAAATATGCTCTCTAAATATCTGTGGCATTAAGTCGAAACTGCACATTCCAGAATTTATCAATTTTGTTAACCAGTTTGATATAATTTGTTTCTCTGAAACAAAACTTTGTGCACTAGATGAAATCAAGATTGAAGGTTTTCGTTTTTATTCCAAAAGCAGTGAGAATTCAAAATCAGGGGGTATAGCGATATTTATAACATAGTTTATTTGGGAGTTTTTCAGCATAATAGAAATTAAAAGCGATTATATTTTATTAATTAAAGCTCGGAGAATATATAATAATGAAGATATTATATTTTGGGCGATTTATTTACCTCCTATTGATTCCAAGTACTCTAATATAGAAAGTTTTTCTGAAATAGAAGACGAAATTCTGAAAACTTCAAGTCATTGTAGTAACATTTGTCACATGATCCTAGGAGACTGAAATTCCAGAACTAAGAATTTGTGCGATTTTGTCGAACCTGATAATTTTGTTAATGAACTTATTCATAAGGACTCTAATTTTGATAGCTTTTTGTTTGGTTGTCAGTTACTTCGTAGTTTAGGTATTCCTTTAGAAAGATACTCGGCAGATAATAAAAAACCCAATGCATACGGATATCGTTTTATAGAACTATGTAAGAATACAAATCTATTTGTTGTTAATGGGGGGGTTGGTATGGATAAATATATTTGACAGGTAACTTCGCAAGGAGTAAGTTTAGTTGATTATGCTGTTTTCTCGCCGGATATTTTCGCAAATATAAGTGATTTTTATGTTTTAGATTTTTGTAATTTATTATCCGATAAACATTCGCCTATTGTTTTAAGTTTAGATTGTAATATAAATGTGTGTAATCAAAAAACTAAAATGCAGGAAACGAGTGTACATAAGAAATGGTCACAAGAGAAATCTACTTTGTTTGTTGATAATGTAACTAATAGTGGTGTGACAGAATTGTATTATTTATTAGATAAATGTACGGTTGTTAACGCAAGAGATGTTATTAACACAGCTGTAAATAGAATCACAGATATTTTTAATTCTGCTGCTAGGAAATCGTTTGGATTTAAAAGGTCACAACATTTTCGAAATAATAGTAAGCCTTGATTTAATAAAGACTGTCTTGAAAAGAGAAAAAAAAATTCATAATGCTAAGCGCATCTATTTGAAAAATCGTACAGATAATTCAAAGGAAAATTTAAACGTTGCCAGTAAAGTATATAAAAAAAAACTTTGAAAAAAACATTATGCTCAACACAAATATAATACAAAAATAAAGTTGAAAAATTTACGTACCAAATGTCCTAAAGATTTTTGGAAGATATTAAAAACAAGTTCTGGTCAAAAAACACATTCTTCTAAACATGTAGATATCAATGTATTTTTTGAACACTTTAAAGATTTAAATGAGTTAACTGAAAATGATAACGGAAACGAGGAACTGATTTCTAATAGAACAAATAGGGCATCCGAAAATGTAGAAATCAATTCCCCCATTACAGAAAATGATATTTTAGAAGCAATACGGAGTTTAAAAAATGAAAAGGCTTTTGGAGAAGACGGTCTAATAAATGAGTACTTTAAATCCACGTCTTATATTATGATACCTATTTTTGTTAAATTATTTAATGTTATTTTTGATACTGGAGTTGTACCAGACAAGTGGCTAGTAGGTGTTATAAAACCAGTTTATAAAAATAAAGGGGAAACAACCGACCCTAACAATTATAGAGCTATTACGTTACTCAGTTGCTTTGGTAAATTATTCACCTGGATACTGAACAAACGACTCACAACTTATGCTGAAAATGTTAATTTAATTACAATGTTCCAGTCAGGATTTCGTAAATCTTACTCAACAACGAATAATATTTTTATACTTCATTGTCTAATTGAGTTATTGTTTACTCAAAATAAAAAATTATTCTGTACTTTTGTAGATTTTCGTAAAGCGTTCGATACTGTTTGGAGAGGGGGTTTATGGCAAAAATTGCAGAAAAGCCAAATAAATGGGAAATGTTTTACTGTTATAAAAATATGTACAACGGGATTAAATCTTGAAAAAAATTGGAGAAGATATGTCAAATTATTTTATATGTAATGTTGGAGTGAGACAAGGCGAAAATTTATCTCCATTTTTATTTGCAATCTTTTTAAACGACCTGGAAACATTTTTATCTGAAAATAACAATATAGGTTTGCCTACTATAACGGATATGTTTACTCAAAATATGGGAGTATTTCTTAAAGTTTTCCTTCTTTTATATGCCGACGATCCTATAATTTTTGCTGCAAATGAATCAGAAATGCAAATTGCTATTATAATATATTTATACAATACTGTGATCTATGGAAATTGGAAGTCAATATCTCAAAAACCAAAATTATGTTTTTTTCAAAACAAAAGGTGAAAAAATTACCTATTATTAAGTTCAGAGATATAAACATAGAATATGTAGATGAATATTGTTATTTAGGAATCATTTTTAAATCCAATGGCAAATATTTTAAAGCTTAGTGGAACAAGCATCTAAAGCATTATTTTGTGTTTACAAGAAAATCAATAATTTGGACTTATGAATTGAATGTCGATTAAAATTGTTTGATCACATGATTGAACCTATAATAACCCATGGTTGTGAAGTCTGGGGATATGAAAATATTACAATGTTAGAAAGTTTATACTTAAAATTCTTTAAGAGAATTCTAAAACTTCGAAAATCTTCTCCAAATTACATGGTTTTTGGAGAAACTGGGAGATTTCCAATGATGATTAAGATCAAAAAAAGAATTGTCTCTTTTTGGGTAAAACTTGTTCATAGTCCAAACAAATTGTCAAATATATTTTATAGATTACTCTTAAATATTTTTCATAACGGATATGCTATAAATTGGACGAAAAATGTCAAGGAAATTTTTGATTCGTTGGGGTATAGTAATATTTGGATTACACAAGGGGCCGGGTTAAATGAGAGATGGGTGGTTAAAACTATTGAACGTAAATTACAAGACCAATTTATACAGAAATCGGAACATGATATAAATAACTCAAGTAAAGGCTTAACATATAGAATCATTAAAACTAAGTTTGGTTTTAAGCAATATCTTTCCTGTCTACCAGAATACTACTGGTCTTATATGCTTAAGTTTAGAACTTCAAATCATAACTTACCTATAGAAACCGGCAGATGGAACAAAACTCCTAGAAATGAACGTTTTTGTCTTTTTTGTCAAAATGTAATGGGAGACGAATTTCATTTTTTGTTTCAATGTCAAAAATTCAAAAATGTAAGTTTAAAATACATAAGGGAACGTTTCTGGAAAAAACCAAATATAATGAATCTTCAACATTTATTTAACAGTCAAGATATAGAGACACTTGTTAATCTTAGTAAATACATAAGAGAAGGTCTAAAATGTTTAGATAAATAAATACATATGATAAATAATGTGATAAATTTTAGATAAATAATGTGTACTTGTAATATATATATATATATATATATGTATGTATGTATGTATGTATGTATGTATGTGTGTATGTGTATGTGTGTGTATGTATATATATATATATATATATATATATATATATATATATATATATATATATATATATATATATATATATATATCTGTGTGTGTGTGTGTGTGTGTGTGTATGTATATGTATATGTATATGGGTATGTATGTGTATACGTATGTATGTATATGATTGTGACTTCTGATAAATACAAAGGCCTCGTTGGATGGTGAGCATTGCAGAAACTCGTTGGCAGGGACTGACCCAGCCACTTGTCACTCTGTTGTGCTTATTATTCAACTTAGGATTATATGTTTACTGTTTATTTATGGTACGAAATGGACTATACTGATATGTTTATATGTTTATATGTATAATTCTTGGTATGAAATATATATTTGTTATAAACGTATTGGAAGATATTTGTAATGCAGGCATCAAATTTTGTTTATTGTGTAAATACACCTCTTGTACCACATCCGGTGGTTTAGAGTGAATAAAGTTTGAATTGAATTGTAGGCCATAATACAAACTCGCACATTACACCCATACATGTTTTAGATTAATCCATAGATATTAATAACCTTGCTCTCATTGGGATAGCTAAACAATGGCTGATGCGATGTTAAAAAAAAACATTACAACATCATCAACAACGACAAAAACATCAACAGTAATGTGAATTTAATAAGTGAAAAAAAAAGTTTATCCCACTTCTGGTTTGAAAGCTTATAATATAAACTGGACAGGCAAATGATGTTCAGACAATTTTCACATGTGAACAAGAACCAGAATAAATAATTGCGGTTGTCAGTGTTACCTAGGAAGCCACAAGTTATAATGTTATCATATTAGTGTGAAGACAGCATGTGTTATGATACATTTGTCTGTCATGTGCTACCTTTGAAATGCATTATTTTATAAAAATAAAACCTAATGTCATCTATGTTTAAAATCATACATATTTAGAATTAAAAGAGTTTTAACAAAATGATATTAGCATACCAGCATTTTGACTGGTAGAGCTTTCCACAGCATGGTGGTGATGTTACTGCTTGTTATTAATATATTTTGACAGTGTTATTTTACTATTGTGTTTGTCTGGTTTTTTGACAACAATTGTTACATTATCTACATTCAGTGACAAAACATGAGGCAAGTTAGTAGTTAGTCAATTAGTGTCCCAAGTCATCAACTTTGGATATATATATCGATAGTTACTGCTTACAAGTGGATGTTTGTATGATTGAGAAAGTCATTAGTTAAAGATAAAAATAGTCAAACTCGACACAGGAGTATTTATTAAGTTTTGTTTTTGTCGCATTAAATGGATAGTTAAATGCTTCAACCAGACCCACGGGTTTCCTAATGTGTAAATTTGGATGACACATGGAGGTCATTTCCAGCGAATTCGGTAGCTTCTTTTTTGTCTTTTGAATAACATTTGCTTTTTAGGTTCAGGTCTGTTTGAAAGCAGTTAATCAGTAGCTCTGTCCAATAAGCTCCAATAGATAAGTTCCCTGGGACCTCTATATGCAAATATTGATATTTTATCAATTATACCGACATTGTGTGAATAAGAGATATTTTATAGAGTAACATGGTTGAAGCCACCAGAAAACTCATGTCATTCAAGGTTGTACCGAGTGCATATCTGGCTTATAGTATCGTGAATAATGGGCAGTGAGAGGGATCCCTTACCGCGAAATCAACTGCTCTTACAGATTTCATCCAAGATCCTTGAAAAATCACAGAGTGTTTCTATATGTACCAAACCGCAGCCGGGTCTGACCAAGACTTGAAAATTGATAGTGACTGTTCTTTCGCCAAGCACTCCGCATTTAGAAAGGAAAGTCACGGGGTCGATCGGATGAGACCTTAAAAACCGATGACCCGTATCACAGCAGGCGTGGCATGTTAAAGAACCCTCCCTGCACATTGGCCTAAGCGCACTGCAAAGTTCAGCCACTCCACCTGTAACTGTTGACATGTCGATATAGGTGACATATTATTTATATACTGTACGATACTGTTTCACCACACCATTAGTATACTGTTTTATTACACCATTTGGATATTTTTTATCACACCATTAGGATACAGTTTTATCACACCATTAGGATACCATTTTATCACACCATTACCATACTATTTTATCACACCATTACCATACTATTTTATCACACCATTAGGATACTTTTTGTCAAACCATTAGGATACTCTTATATCACATCATTAGGATACTTTTTTGTCACACCATTACCATACTATTATATCACACCATTAGGATACTTTTTGTCACACCATTACCATACTATTTTATCACACCATTAGGATACTTTTTGTCACACCATTACCATTACTATTATATCACACCATAAAGATACCATTTTATCACACCATTAGTATACTATTATATCACACCAATAGTATACTTTTTTATCACACCATTAGTATACTATTTTATCACACCATTAGGATACTATTTTATCACACCATTAGGATACTATTTTATCACACCATTAGTATACTTTTTTATCACACCATTAGGATACTATTATATCACACCATTACCATACAATTATATCACACCATTACCATACTATTTTATCACACCATTAGTATACTTTTTTATCACACCATTAGGATACTATTTTATCACACAATTAGTATACTTTTTTATCACACCATTACCATACTATTTTATCACACCATTAGTATACTTTTTATCACACCATTAGGATACTATTTTATCACACCATTAGTATACTATTATATCACACAATTAGTATATTTTTTTATCACACCATTAGGATACTATTATATCACACCATTAGGATACTATTATATCACACAATTAGGATACTATTTTATCACACCATTAAGATACTATTTTATCACACCATTAGGATACTATTATATCACACCATTAAGATACTATTTTATCATATGTTTACTAATAATATTACTATTTTTGTATGTGTGATAACTCTCGAATTTACACAAGTTGATATCAGCCCGAGTGATATCACACCCCCTAAAGTGATATCACACCCCCTAGAATGTGATATCACACCCACTAGAAAGTGATATCACACCCCTCATAAAATTCCGATAATGGCGGATTTTTAGTGTCGCTTCAGTTTGATACTGACTGTTTATAGTTAACATGATGAGCTTGTGTGCAGTACATTCATGTATCAGTTGTATTTAAATTAATTTTAAACAGAGTTTCGGAATTTGCAAACATACAAACACATCGGAGAGGTACAACTAGTTTACACTGATTGTGCACGACGGCACTTGAAAATATAAACGATGCTGGCTTCAAGCTGAGACAAGTATGTCAAGACAAAAATGAGACATCAGTTCGAAGCGGAACTGTTCACCCGTACAAAATATCAATTAATAATATGTTGTCATCACTATCATCAATAAATAAACTTACAAAAGCCAAAAATTAAATCATTCCAGCAAGTAGCCAATTCTTTCCTGTACTTGTGCGGTGACGTTTCCCTGTCATCAGTGTAACATATCCAAAATATGATGCACCTGCCGGTTCAAAAACTCAGATTCCCTGTTGTCATCACGATCATGATTAATAACTGCATGACTGCAGATCTTAAAACTAATTTGAACAACCTTCACTTTTTAATGAAAAAAAAAAACAAATGCCTCTGTCCACGTCATGTTGGACGAATATGGCGACTGACTGACTGACCTAGTTGTTGGAAGATCGACGTCAGCGGTTGCTTAGGGTAACATTGACGTATGACGTATGCGGTAAAAAATTATCTATGAGATCATGATAGATATAAAAAATAAAACCTGCTGACTGCTTAAAAATTTTATTATTATCAATTGTTAATTTTACTTCAAAGCAAACATATGATAAAAAGTTTATGATATGACCATTTTGATATCACACCCTTCATCAGCCCTCGAGTCCTGATATCAGCCCTCGGGCCTTCGGCCCTCTGGCTGATATCAGGACTCTCGGGCTGATAAAGGGTGTGATATCAAAATGGTCATATAATAATCTCTATTTATCGTTAGTTTACTAATGATATCACTATTTTTGTATATGTGATAACTCGAATTTACACAAGTTGATATCAGCCCGAGTGATATCACACCCCTAGAAAAGTGATATCACACCCCTCATAAAATTCCGATAATGGCGGATTTTTAGTGTCGCTTCAGTTTGATACTGACTGTTTATGGTTAACACGATGAGCATGTGTGCAGTACATTTATGTATCAGTTGTATTTAAATTAATTTTAAACAGAGTTTCGGAATTTGCAAACATATAAACACATCGGAGAGGTACAACTAGTTTACACTGATTGTGCACGACGGCACTTGAAAATATAAACGATGCTGGCTTCAAGCTGAGACAAGTATGTCAAGACAAAAATGAGACATCAGTTCGAAGCGGAACTGTTCACCCGTACAAAATATCAATTAATAATATGTTGTCATCACTATCATCAATAAATAAACTTACAGAAGCCAAAAATTAAATCATTCCAGCTAGTAGCCAATTCGTTCCTGTACTTGTGCGGTGACGTTTCCCTGTCATCAGTGTAACATATCCAAAATATGATGCACCTGCCCGGGTTCAAAAACTCAGATTCCCTGTTGTCATCACGATCATGATTAATGACTGCATAACTGCAGATCTTAAAACTAATTTGAACAACCTTCACTTTTTAATGAAAAAAAAAAACAAATGCCTCTGTCCACGTCATGTTGGACGAATATGGCGACTGACTGACTGACCTAGTTGTTGGAAGATCGACGTCAGCGGTTGCTTAGGATAACATGACGTATGACGTATGTGGTAAAAAATTATCTATGAGATCATGATAGATATAAAAAATAAAACCTGCTGACTGCTCAAAAAATTTAATTATTTTCAATTGTTAATTTTACTTCAAAGCAAACATATGATAAAAAGTTTATGATATGACCATTTTAATATCACACCCTTCATCAGCCCTCGAGTCCTGATATCAGCCCTCGGGCCTTCGGCCCTATGGCTGATATCAGGACTCTCGGGCTGATAAAGGGTGTGATATCAAAATGGTCATATAATAATCTCTATATATCACACAATTAGGATACTATTTTATTACACCATAACCATACTATTATATTACACCTTTACCATACCATTTTATCACACCATTATCATACTATTTAATCACACCATTACCATACTATTATTTCACACCTTTACCATACTATTTTATCACACCATTATCATACTATTTTATCACACCATTAGTATATTATTATATCACACAATTAGTATACTTTTTTATCACATCATTAGGATACTAATTTATCACACCATTACCATACTATTTTATCACACCATTAGTATACTTTTTTATCACACCAATAGGACACTATTATATCACACCATTACCATACTATTTTATCACACCAATACGATACTATTATATCACACCATTACCATACTATTTTATCACACCATTATCATACTATTATATTACACCTTTACCATACTATTTTATCACACCATAACCATACTATTATATTCCACCTTTACCATACTATTTTATCACACCATTATCATACTATTTTAATCACACCATTACCATACTATTTTATCACACCATTACCATACTATTTTATCACAACATTACCATACTATTTTATCACACCATTAACATACTATTTTATCACACCATTACCATACTATTTTATCACACCATTACCATACTATTTAATCACACCATTGCCATATTATTTTAATACACCATTACCATACTATTTTATCACACCATAACCATACTATATTTTACACCTTTACCATACTATTTTATCACACTATTACCATATTATTTTATCACAACATTACCATACTATTTTATCACACCATTATTATACTATTTAATCACACCATTACCATACTATTTTATCACACCATTAACATACTATTTTATCACAACATTACCGTACTATTTTATCACACCATTGACATACTATTTTATCACACCATTACCATACTATTTAATCACACCATTACCATACTATTTTATCACACCATTACCATACTATTTCATCACACCATAATCATACTATTATATTACACCTTTCGAATACTATTTTATCTCACCATTACCATACTATTTTATCACACCATTACCATACTATTTAATCACACCATTACCATACTATTTTATAACACCCTTACCATACTATTTTATCACACCATAAACATACTTTTTAATCACGCCATTATGATACTATTTTATCACACCATTACCATACTATTATATTACACCTTTACCATACTATTTTATCACACCATTATCATACTATTATATTACACCTTTACCATACTATTTTATCACACCATTACCATACTTTTTAATCACGCCATTATGATACTATTTTATCACACCATTATCATACTATTATATTACACCTTTACCATACTATTTTATCACACCATAACCATACTATTATTTTACACCTTTACCATACTATTTTATCACACCATTACCATACTATTATATTACACCATTACCATACTATTTTATCACACCATTACCATACTTTTTAATCACACCATTATGATACTATTTTATCACACCATTACTATACTATTTTATCACACCATTATCATACTATTATATTACACCTTTACCATACTATTTTATCACACCATTATCATACTATTATATTACACCTTTACCATACTATTTTATCACACCATTATCATACCATTATATTACAGCTTTACCATACTATTTTATCACACCATAACCATACTATAATATTACACCTTTACCATAGTATTTTATCACACCATTATCATACTAAAATATTACACCTTTACCATACTATTTTATCACACCATAACCATACTATAATATTACACCTTTACCATACTATTTCATCACACCATTATCATACTTTTATTTTTCACCTTTACCATACTATTTTATCACACCATAAACATACTATTATATTACACCTTTAGCATACTATTTTATCACACCATTATCACACTATTATATTACACCTTTACCATACTATTTCATCACACCATTATCATACTATTATTTTTCACCTTTACCATACTATTTTATCACACCATTATCATACTATTATATTACACCTTTACCATACTATTTTATCACACCATAACCATACTATTATTTTTCACCTTTACCATACTATTTTATCACACCATAACCATACTATAATATTACACCATTACCATACTATTTAATCACACCATTATCATACTAAAATATTACACGTTTACCATACTATTTTATCACACCATTATCATACTATTATTTTTCACCTTTACCATACTATTTTATCACACCATAACCATACCATAATATTACACCTTTACCATACTATTTTATCACACCATTATCATACTAAAATATTACACCTTTACCATACTATTTTATCACACCATAATCATACTATTATTTTTCACTTTTACCATACTATTTTATCACACCATAAACATACTATAATATTACACCTTTACCATACTATTTTATCACACCATTATCATACTAAAATATTACACCTTTACCATACTATTTTATCACACCATTATCATACTATTATTTTTCACCTTCACCATACTATTTTATCACACCATTATCTTACTATTATATTACACCTTTACCATACTATTTTATCACACCATAACCATACTATAATATTACACCTTTACCATACTATTTTATCACACCATTATCTTACTAAAATATTACACCTTTACCATACTATTTTATCACACCATTATCATACTATTATATTACACCTTTACCATACTATTTTATCACACCATTACCATACTATTTTATCACACCATAACCATACTATTATTTTACACCTTTACCATACTATTTTATCACACCATAACCATACTATAATATTACACCTTTACCATACTATTTTATCACACCATTATCTTACTAAAATATTACACCTTTACCATACTATTTTATCACACCAGTATCATACTATTATATTACACCTTTACCATACTATTTTATCACACCATTACCATACTATTTTATCACACCATAACCATACTATTATTTTACACCTTTACCATACTATTTTATCACACCATAACCATACTATAATATTACACCTTTACCATACTATTTTATCACACCATTATCTTACTAAAATATTACACCTTTACCATACTATTTTATCACACCATTATCATACTATTATATTACACCTTTACCATACTATTTTATCACACCATTACCATACTATTTTATCACACCATAACCATACTATTATTTTACACCTTTACCATACTATTTTATCACACCATTATCATACTATTATATTACACCTTTACCATACTATTTTATCACACCATTATCATACTATTATATTACACCTTTACCATACCATTTTATCACACCATTATCATACTATTATATTACACCTTTACCATACTATTTTATCACACCATAACCATACTATAATATTACACCTTTACCATACTATTTTATCACACCATTATTATTTTACACCTTTACCATACTATTATATCACACCATTATCATACTATTTTATCACACCATTATCATACTATTATATTACACCTTTACCATACTATTTTATCACACCATAACCATACTATAATATTACACCTTTACCATACTATTTTATCACACCATTATCATACTAAAATATTACACCTTTACCATACTATTTTATCACACCATAACCATACTATTATATTACACCTTTACCATACTATTTTATCACACCATTATTATTTTACACCTTTACCATACTATTATATCACACCATTATCATACTATTTTATCACACCATTATCATACTATTATATTACACCTTTACCATACTATTTTATCACACCATTATCATACTATTATATCACACCATTAGTATACTTTTTTATCACACCATTACCATACTATTTTATCACACCATAACCATACTAATATATTACACCTTTCGAATACTATTTTATCACACCATTATCATACTGTTTAATCACACCATTACCATACTATTTTATCACACCATTAGTATACTTTTTTATCACACCATTACCATACTATTTTATCACACCATAACCATACTAATATATTACACCTTTCGAATACTATTTTATCACACCATTATCATACTGTTTAATCACACGTTTACCATACTATTTTATCACACCATTATTATTTTACACCTTTACCATACTATTATATCACACCATTATCATACTATTTTATCACACCATTATCATACTATTATATTACACCTTTACCATACTATTTTATCACACCATAACCATACTATAATATTACACCTTTACCATACTATTTTATCACACCATTATCATACTAAAATATTACACCTTTACCATACTATTTTATCACACCATAACCATACTATTATATTATACTTTTACCATACTATTTTATCACACCATTATTATTTTACACCTTTACCATACTATTATATCACACCATTATCATACTATTTTATCACACCATTATCATACTATTATATTACACCTTTACCATACTATTTTATCACACCATTATCATACTATTATATCACACCATTAGTATACTTTTTTATCACACCATTACCATACTATTTTATCACACCATAACCATACTAATATATTACACCTTTCGAATACTATTTTATCACACCATTATCATACTGTTTAATCACACCATTACCATACTATTTTATCACACCATTAGTATACTTTTTTATCACACCATTAGAATACTATTTTATCACACCATTAGTATACTTTTTTATCACACCATTACGATACTTTTATATCACATCATTACCATACTATTATATCACACCATTACCATACTATTATATCACACCATTACCATACTTTTTTATCACACCATTAGTATACTTTTTTATCACACCATTACAATACTTTTATATCACATCATTACCATACTATTATATCACACCATTACAATACTATTACTAGTATATCACACCATTACCATAATATTTAATCACACCATTAGGATACTGTTTTATCACACCATTAGTATACTTTTTTATCACACCATTAGTATACTTTTTTATCATACCATTACCATACTATTTTATCACACCATTACCATACTATTACTAGTATATCACACCATTACCATACTATTTAATCACACCATTAGGATACTGTTTTATCACACCATTAGTATACTTTTTTATCACACCATTAGGATACTATTTTATCACACCATTAGTATACTTTTTTATCACATCATTAGGATACTATTTTATCACACCATTAGTATACTTTTTTATCACACCATTAGGATACTATTATATCACACCATTACCATACTATTTTATCACACCAATACGATACTATTATATCACACCATTACCATACTATTTTATCACACCATTAAGATACTATTTTATCACACCAATACGATACTATTATATCACACCATTACCATACTATTTTATCACACCATTAGGATCTTCTTTTATCACATCATTAGGATACTTTATATCACAATATAAGGATACTTTTTTATCTCTAAATCTATTAAACGGAATCCATTTTATAACAAGTTGTCTAATTTATTCAATGTTTTTACCTGTTCTGTAATTTTTTTCTGCGTTGTTATTCTTTGCTCTATTTTTGCCGAGTACATTTTTTCGAACTGAAATTTTGTGTACATTATCAGCTTATGTTGATAAATGTTGAGATAAATAGTTATTTACCTCATTAGTTGAAGAAGAGTCACCGAGTAAAACTTCCCGGGCGGAAAATTCTATTCTACTACAGATCTGTATATTGACATTTAAGTATGGATGTTATCACAGTCAATGTGTTGTGGTATTCCGTAATTCTACACATTTAGGAAATTAGTCTTCTGACCAGACAACTATGAAATTAAACCACGCCAAGACATTTCACATCAACCCTTGTTACATTATCATCGGGACGTTGCTATAAGTTTTCATAATGATAGTAATTTCCTGATAATTATCAAAAAATGATTTTTTACGAAACATAATATATGTTATCACCAATATCAGCAGTGGTGATACTAGAGATTTAGACAACATGTTTTACTGATAAAGGATAATGAGACATTCCAATGCCCTATTATATTGATCTGAACAATACCCTTAATTACACTTGTAAATTGCTTTGACGTCGTTATTAAGATTGCTTTGGCGCTTCTATGCTGACGTGTCTTTTAAAAATAGTTATATTAACAGTTAAAGCTCCTTTGTAAAGATACATAAAACATATGCCATGTGCTAATTTTGACCATTTGTAAAAGAAAAAAAAAAAAAAAAAAAAAAAAAAAAAAAAAAAAAAAAAAAAATTCAGAAATAAGCATTTGCTGTATTAAATAAAAATTGAAGAGAGCAAATCACAAACATATATTAAAATCAAGTACATTACCTTGGCTTGCAGCTTTGAATGATGCCCTTTGTAGTCTAAGATAGTGATCATGTTTATTTTTTCTTTATAGATATTAATTTATAAAAAAAACAGGCACCATTAAGAGTAAATTAAAAATGATTGTAATTTTTTTTTATTAAACAGTCATATTGTTAAACACGATTGAATGATTTTACCAACCTTCATACCAATAAAAGCTCGATTTATCGAGCAGAAAACGCTTTAATCATGAAAAATATTCAGCAATAAATATTTTTTAAAAATATGTTCTAATAACTCCCAAAATTGAGATGTTATATTCCTGTCATTTAGATATAAAAAAGTCAGGAAATCACAAATTATATATTGTTACGACAAGATTACTCAATATATACAAGTTTTATGTTTTTATATAAATACATGTTTAAAGAATACTAAATAACTATAAAATTTATCTTTAAAGATCTCAAAATAGATTTCAAACAGTCAGTATATTGAATAATGCATCTGAACAAATTTATGTGCAAGTGTAATGTTAAAATAATATTGTATAATAAAACTACATCAATTTGTAATGGTTTGAAACTATTCAATGATTTCCTATCAAAATTACGCTTCTTTGTGTCACGTGTCGGTATATATTCTTTCCTGAGGCATTTATTATGTTTGACTTAATAAATCGCTACAAGGAAACGCAGCACCTGTTTCAACGTCAATAGATTAATGCATATTTAACACATGGTTAGAGGGAAAGAGTCGATTGTTAACTGAGGATTCCATGAAGGTAGAGTACTTTATATTTATATCTTTTATTTTTAAGAGTAAGTGGCATTAGGCTCAATGTTTTAACCACACCACCGGATACAGCATGTTATCTGGTGCCCTTCACACAATAGATAAAGTAATTAAATATGCGCCCGTCAAGCAATGGATACAATTTTTATTACAAGTGTCCGTCATAGACTTAAAACAAGTTAATGCCAAATGTTCGTTAAACACTGGGCACCATAATATTAACAAGTATCCGTCCATCAAAGATATTTATAGTATTTTTATACAATGTCTCGTGCCCTTCCAGCACTGGGTACTTTTATTATTTCCAGTGCCAGTCCAGCTATGGATAATTCTGAAAATACGTGCTGTCCATCACCAGTTACTTTTATTATCCTATGTCTCTGTATAAAAAGAAGTCTAATATATTAAATTATAAGAAAATAAAACTATAAAGGTATATCACATTTTGAAAGTCTTGTACTTCTAAGTATTTATTACCATTTTCGTTATATCTGTTATAAATCTATCTCAGTTTGTTAGCCGTTTGTTGGGTTTGCAACCAAAAGTACTCAGTCTATTACTTTTTATCCACCGCTCCAAGGAAGTTGGCGGGGGGATAAAGAAATGGGTTCCGTCCGTTCGTTCGTTCGTCCGTCACAAGTACAATGTTAAGTTTTTCCGTTAAAGTTTTTCAAACAGTTAAAATTCTTCAGAATTTTTCATTCTGATATAAAGAAATTATTATTCTTATTTATTTTTAAACATGTGTATATGTTTTTACATAATTTATTACCAGAAAACTCATCTAGAACACAATGTAAACCTTTTGCGTTAAAGTTTGCTACATGTTTTCATATTATGATTTAATAATAATAAATTTATACCAAAAAGAAATAATGATATTATTTCAAAAGTTTTACATATTTCTCTGCAACATTTTAATACCTGCAATTTTAGTATTTCTTAGTAAAAATGCATATTTTATATGAAAAATGTACATTTTCAGAAAATGAACTTGCTTATTTATTTTAAAGGATTTTCTGTAGAAACTCTATATATCATATAATTATTAAAAGAAGTTTAACATATATACATGATTTTTTAAGTGGTTCAGTATTTTGGGGGTAAATATGTCAATTTTAAAAAGAAGACACTGATTTTGAGAGAATTCTTTTTTGTGGCTATTATCAATTTACCGTTCGTTTTCTTTGATGGAGTTCTTTATATTGGGTGGGTATTTTGGTGTAGGATTTAATTTTTCTGAAAAAAAATATACATTTATTTTTTATTATACAAATATTTAAAAAAAAAAAAAAAAAAAAGGGATGATGATAATAATGCTACTGCTGCTGATGACAATGATGATGTATGCTGCTAATGATGTTGAATTTATGCTAGGGATGATGTTGAATTTTCTTAGTGATGATAATGATGGTGTTGATGATGATGATGATGATGATGAAAACTTGCTCTTGATGATTTTCATACAGTGGAACATACTTGTAATGAACATCATTAAGTGAGAAAAATTAGTGATATATAATAGTAATTATTACATTGTCACATATATATTTTTTTTTTCATTAAAAGCATATTACATGTGGAATTTTTCAATCAACAACTTGTCTGTTGTTTGATGATGATGATGATGATGATGATGATGAACAAATTTTCTCTTTGATTATTTCCTGTTTTTAAAATGATGTTATACATGTATAGTTTAACAGATGCATTTAAACCTAAATAGCTTATAATCACTTTTGTTTTCAATGAATACAACATCAACAACAACAATATCAACAACAAAAATTGAAAAAAAAAGAATCAAGTTCTATTCATGTGTTACTGATGAAAAATGTTTACTACTTATGGATATTGTTGATATTTTATTAAAATATGAAATGTCATATAAAAACATTATAGTTTTCCGGTCATTGTTAAGATAACAAAAGATTCTATAAGTTTAACATGATATTAAATAGAAGTTGTAATCATTGAAACTATTGGTAGAAAATAGAAAGTTAGTAGAGCGGGAGATCTGATTGACAATGTCTTCATGTTGTGTCTGCAATCACAACATGTCAGTTCCTTGCCTCTTTTGTTGTGTCTGTAAATTAAAAATTTAAGTTTTTTACCCATTTCTTTGTCTCTGCAATCCAACATTTCAGTTTGTAATCTAAAAAATTTCATTTTCTTACTCAGTTTGTTACCCTTTTTATTGTGCTTGTCATTTAAACTTCTCAGTTTTTTACCCTTTTTATTGTGCTTGTCATTTAAACGTCTCAGTTTGTTACCCTTTTTATTGTGCTTGTCATTTAAACTTCTCAGTTTTTTACCCTTTTTATTGTGCTTGTCATTTAAACGTCTCAGTTTGTTACCCTTTTTATTGTGCTTGTCATTTAAACTTCTCAGTTTTTTACCCTTTTTGTGTTGTGTCTGTCACAAAAACCTCTCAGTTTTTTATCGTTTTATTGTGCTTGTAATTTAAACTTCTTAGTTTGTTACCCTTTTATTGTGCTTGTAATTTAAACTTCTTAGTTTGTTACCCTTTTATTGTGCTTGTAATTTAAACTTCTTAGTTTGTTACCCTTTTATTGTGCTTGTAATTTAAACTTCTCAGTTTTTTACCGTTTTTATTGTGCTTGTAATTTAAACTTCTCAGTTTTTTACCCTTTTTATTGTGCTTGTAATTTAAACTTCTCAGTTTTTTACCCTTTTTATTGTGCTTGTAATTTAAACCTCTCAGTTTCTTACCCTTTTTTGTGTTCTGTCTGTCACAAAAACCTCTCAGTTTGTTACCCTTTTTTGTGTTCTGTCTGTCACAAAAACCTCTCAGTTTGTTACCCTTTTTTGTGTTGTGTCTGTCACAAAAACCTCTCAGTTTTTTATCCTTTTTATTGTGCTTGTAATTTAAACTTCTTAGTTTGTTACCCTTTTATTGTGCTTGTAATTTAAACTTCTTAGTTTGTTACCCTTTTATTGTGCTTGTAATTTAAACTTCTTAGTTTGTTACCCTTTTATTGTGCTTGTAATTTAAACTTCTCAGTTTTTTACCGTTTTTATTGTGCTTGTTATTTAAACTTCTCAGTTTTTTACCCTTTTTATTGTGCTTGTAATTTAAACTTCTCAGTTTGTTACCCTTTTTATTGTGCTTGTAATTTAAACCTCTCAGTTTGTTACCCTTTTTTATGTTGTGTCTGTCACAAAAACCTCTCAGTTTTTTTTACCCTTTTTATTGTGTTTGTCATCTTAACTTCTCAGTTTGTTACCCTTTTTGTATTGTGTCTGTCACAAAAACCTCTCAGTTTTTTTACCCTTTTTATTGTGTTTGTCATCTAAACTTCTCAGTTTGTTACCCTTTTTGTGTTGTGTCTGTCACAAAAACCTCTCAGTTTTTTTTACCCTTTTTATTGTCTGTCATTTAAACTTTTTAGTTTGTTACCCTTTTTATTGTGTTTGTCATCTAAACTTCTCAGTTTGTTACCCTTTTTGTGTTGTGTCTGTCACAAAAACCTCTCAGTTTTTTTTACCCTTTTTATTGTGTTTGTCATCTAAACTTCTCAGTTTGTTACCCTTTTTTGTGTTGTGTCTGTCACAAAAACCTCTCAGTTTTTTTACCCTTTTTATTGTGTTTGTCATCTAAACTTCTCAGTTTGTTACCCTTTTTGTGTTGTGTCTGTCACAAAAACCTCTCAGTTTTTTTTTTACCCTTTTTATTGTGTCTGTCATTTAAACGTTTTAGTTTGTTACCCTTTTTGTGTTCTGTCTGTCACAAAAACCTCTCAGTTTTTTTACCCTTTTTATTGTGTTTGTCATTTAAACCTCTCAGTTTGTTACCCTTTTTTGTGTTGTGTCTGTCACAAAAACCTCTCAGGTTGTTACCCTTTTTATTGTGTTTGTCATCTAAACTTCTCAGTTTGTTACCCTTTTTGTGTTGTGTCTGTCACAAAAACCTCTCAGGGTTGTTACCCTTTTTATTGTGTTTGTCATTTAAACCTCTCAGTTTGTTACCCTTTTTTGTGTTGTGTCTGTCACAAAAACCTCTCAGTTTGTTACCCTTTTTATTGTGTTTGTCATTTAAACCTCTCAGTTTGTTACCCTTTTTGTGTTGTGTCTGTCACAAAAACCTCTCAGTTTTTTTTACCCTTTTATTGTGTTTGTCATTTGAACCTCTCAGTTTGTTACCCTTCTTTGTGTTGTGTCTGTCACAAAAACCTCTCAGTTTGTTACCCTTTTTATTGTGTTTGTCATCTAAACTTCTCAGTTTGTTACCCTTTTTGTGTTGTGTCTGTCACAAAAACCTCTCAGTTTTTTTACCCTTTTTATTGTGTTTGTCATTTAAAACCTCTCAGTTTGTTACCCTTTTTTGTGTTGTGTCTGTCACAAAAACCTCTCAGTTTTTTACCCTTTTTATTGTGTCTGTCATTTAAACTTCTTAGTTTGTTACCCTTTTTTGTGCTTGTAATTTAAACTTCTCAGTTTGTTACCCTTTTTATTGTGTTTGTCATTTAAACTTCTCAGTTTTTTACCCTTTTCATTGTGCTTGTAATTTAAACTTCTCAGTTTGTTACCCTTTTTTGTGCTTGTCATTTAAACCTCTCAGTTTGTTACCCTTTTTATTGTGTTTGTCATTTAAACTTCTCAGTTTTTTAACCTTTTTTATTGTGTTTGTCATTTAAACTTCTCAGTTTTTTACCCTTTTCATTGTGCTTGTAATTTAAACTTCTCAGTTTGTTACCCTTTTTTGTGCTTGTAATTTAAACGTCTCAGTTTGTTACCCTTTTTATTGTGTTTGTCATTTAAACTTCTCAGTTTTTTACCCTTACTATTGTGCTTGTAATTTAAACTTCTCAGTTTGTTACCCTTTTTATTGTGCTTGTAATTTGAACTTCTCAGTTTATAATATATAATAGTATGGTATTCCGTATTTATTGGTAATAAAACTTTGTTTTAAAATAATAAACCATTTACAAATATACGTTCAGTTTTTATTATGATAAAAAGAAAATTCAAAACCTTGAAATAAGGCCCTTATGAATTTTGTAAAGTCTTTTGCGAAGAGGGAAAGTGTAAGGTAAAATGTATTATCTAAAACGTGCAATAATTCAGAGCAAAACCAAAATAATTCTGTTGTGTGGCAATTTATTATCAGGTTTTAGGATTTTTTGTTAAGTTTTGAGACTAAGTTATGTGGTACTTGGTAATGTTGTGTTAAATAACACGTTGTTTTATTGGATAGTTTTTATAATGTTTCCTACGCCAAAAATTTTAATTAGATCCAGATAGCAGAGATTGCGTAACAAGAATTTCAGTTGTAACCTAAAAAAATCTCCTCTAACAAATCAATGATAATGACACATAAAAATAAATAAAAATAGGAAATATTGAACATGTTTAAATACAATTTGTTATTTAATTAACGAATTGATTATCATTTATTGAGAGGTGCTACATTAGTTATTGGAAGGCAAACGGCGAGTGTAAATGTTTCGATCACATGCCTGTAAGAAGTGTTTCATCGTTAAACGTATCTACTTTCAGGTTTCCAGACTGTGATTTTTTTAAATTAAAATGGATGGCGATTATATGTTTGTTTAACTAAATGGTTAGATCTTGTTAAAAATTTGCAGGCTAATGTACTTTGCTATATTCAAAGTAAACAAGTACATATCACAAAATATTCAATGCGCAGAAATACATTTTGTCATTGTTAGCAATCCAACTAATTAGTTTACATAATATTTAAGATTGTAAATAAAGACCTATAAATACATGTTATTGTAGATGCCTAGAGCATTCTAAAAACATTATATAATTCACTAAAAGCAAAACAGCTTCTTTAAGTAGATTATAAAAACCGGACTAGAACATGTAACAGTGATGAAACTTATTACGTTGAATGCGTTGAAAATCTTAAGGAACTAGAGAGCGTTGTCGAGGGTACAGCATGCACAAGTGTAAATGACCGGCCTTTAATTTTCTATACGTTTTGAAATTTTGCCATATATATTACGAGAATGCTATAAGGGTTAAAAGTTTGTTTAATTATCATCTCCTCAGCGCAGATTTTCTTAGATTCCCTTAGACGGTTCACTGGAGAATGTTGTATATTTAAAAATACCTGTCTAAGTATGATGTGCCATACGTGCACATTTCGGAAATTCATTCCTCCTAAGTGACACTTAACCAAACTTGACTGAGTTGTAAAATTACTGACCAAGCAATGGATATATATGTGAAAAACAAATACAAATAGACGGAAAGACGTCAACGTTAAAACATACAAAAAATCCGCAAAAGATTGTATTTATAGATATAGATTTAAATGCTAGAGACTGATCGCTATAGCTTCACAACTGTATATGATGATATATGTGAGGGTGTGATAAAATTAAATACACCCACATTCATTTGCAATAGAGATATAATTTCAAAAATGGTAACAAGAAATCTTCGTTTAATAAAATTATTGTTATTACGATTATTGTCACTTTTAAAGATGCAAAATATAAAATTATCGTGATGGACAATGGATGGGATTACAATTAAAGTATTTACTCATTTTGATGCTCAATAATTCAAAAAAACAGATTATAACATTTATTGTTCAACATGTGTTAACAATTAAATTTTCCGTTGCTATTTAAATCTTATTCAGTTCATGGAAACATAATAAATTGTTATCTATATTTCTCTTTCAAGTGTTATGATTCAAATTGATTTCTAAAGAATCCAATGAAGATATGGTAAAGTGGAAGAAAGCTAGAAAAAATGAGAATGTTGAGAAACAAGACTTTTAATCGATCATACTGTTACTATTTGACTTTCTAATGTAAAATTATGTCATTTTTGAAGCTGAAAGCACTTAGTTTGTGATTATTGTCTAAAATATGTACTTGTTTTCAAAATATCTCATTATGTCTTATCTATGTAGAGATTTTGTAAAATGAAAAAAGTAGCATGTAAGTATAAACGCAGTACTGTTGATTATCTGTTAAGTAAAATTAATAAGACTGTTAGGTAAAACTTTTAAATGCTTTTGCTAAAAATCTAAGTGTTATTGTAAAGGTCACAGAAAGTAATGTGTATTCACTAACTAACTTACAAAACATTCATGTTTCTTTTATCGGTTAATTAAACAAGTAATGGTGTCCCTACTTCACAGTGATCTTGTTTTCAATGGTTTATGCTTCTTGTTGAATGCCCATAAATAAACTTTTTATAGCCTCGGGAGTTTGGTTAAAATGTTATAATGTTCTACAGTTTAAAGGAACTTGTAGAAAATTTAGCTAAGTAACACGATCCCTTTCAAACTGTCTGATAACGTTGAAGGAATATCGGTGATGATGATAAATTTGTCAGCTTCGATCAGACTTACATGTACATGTACTTCTAAAACGCTCTTAATTCTATGTCTCAAAACAAATGTTATGAATAATCAGAAGTCTCCCAGACAGACAAA
Organism: Tegillarca granosa; assembly: GCA_029721355.1. Taxonomy (NCBI): domain Eukaryota; kingdom Metazoa; phylum Mollusca; class Bivalvia; order Arcoida; family Arcidae; genus Tegillarca; species Tegillarca granosa. The sequence continues at coordinate 27,685,195 of CM056600.1, forward strand.
TATGATTTTACATAGACTACAGCAGATGGTAGAACTAAGTATATTTAATAGATTATATGTTCCCTAAAGTATTAGCAGTAGAAATATGAAACTAAAAACATTTTGATAAATTTAAAATCTAGAAACAAAATATTAATTGAAACCAATACGACATCGACCTGAGGCCATTAAAATTGGAGTTGATTACCGAATTATAGAAACTTGTAATACAAGAACAATTCTTTGTGTTATTTTAGCATAAACTACAGCGTTCCATGGATATATAAAAAATCACATTTGTTTTTTATATCTGATCATCTCCTAAAGGATGTTGTTTTATTACAAGTTAAATTATTATCCATTAGTTTCCCCTTTAAAAGAGTGTTCGTGATTAACAACGGTTATTAATACATGGATTGTAATGTATTTTACTTTTATCGTGGAATGAAATTGTTTTTGTTTCAAAAGGTTCTCAAATTTCTAGGAATATTAATGAAATCAGTGGGATATTGAAAATAATTCTTCCATGTGTTTTAATAGTTTTCGATGTTATAAATTAAAGTAAAATACCGAGTAAGGACAAACCAGAAAATAGATTTGAAATAAAACGTTCTTTGGATGATAATGATGGTGTTTAAAGAACTCGGTTTGTTAAAATAGCAGCATTTATTATAAAATGTGTCTGTTAAGGAGAATTGGGTTCTATAATACGCTAATTTTTAAACGAGTTTGTTTTTTGGATCTCGGTTGAGTTAAACACGTGACTTTTTTAATCTAAATGTTTAAGTGTCACTGATGTATAAAGGCCATGGTTAAAGGCTTTTTTGTAAAATCTGGCTAATTATGAATGTTTCTGTTAAAAGGACACTGGTAAAAAATATGAAGGTTACGGCCCTTAAAAAGTAACAATAGGTACAAAAATCCCGTTATCATTCAAATACGAGATGTTCCAAAAGGGTTTATCTTGTATTTTTTTTTAATGTTTTATCTAACTATTATTAACAGGCTTTTTCAACGTTCTGTCTTAAAGTTGCATAATATATAAACGGCACATTTTTACCTAACTATGCTTCCTAGAAAAATAAAATACTTGGTTCCATGATAAAACTTTTACTTACGTTGAAATTAAAGCGAAAACCTACTACCAAAGATCTAATTTTAGAAAAATGATCATGTGATTCTTTATAAAAAAAACGAGGCAACGTCAACAAACTCATCATAGAAGCATGTTTTCAAGAACAATGAAGCCACGCACCCAAATTAAAACTTTAGACCACATTTCAACTTTAGACCTCACTACATCATCATAATACACTACAACTTTTAACTACATAACAATTTGTTCTAAATTTGATCTTTATTATTATTGACCTAAGTATATCAGTGGTAAAAAATTTAGAAACTACAGGCAGTATTAACATATACCTTGTGAGAAAGCTACATGACTTGTAAACAGATACCCAAGATATTAAAGGCGATTAATTTGTCAGTTCAAAAGTCCTTCTCTCCCCATTGTGGTAGATATACTAAACAGTTACAAGATAGAACAAGAAGACATTGTTATTCAGATCCCCCGCTCTACTAACTTTCTATTTTCTACCAATAGTTTCAGTGATTACAACTTCTATTCAATATCATGTTAAACTTATAGAGTCTTTTGTTATCTTAACAATGACTGGAAAACTATAATGTTTTTAAATGACATTTCATATTTTTATCAAAATATCAACAATATCCATAAGCAGTAAACATTTTTCATCAGTAACACATCAACAGAACTTGATTCTTTTTCTCATGTTTTTTTCAAATTTTGTTGTTAATGTTGTTGATGATGTTGTTGTATTCATTGAAAACAAAAGTGATTATAAGCTAATTAGGTTTGGATGCATATGTTAAAATATATAACATCATTTTGAAAAACAGGAAATAATCAAAGAGAAAATTTGTTCATCGTCACCAACTCATCATCATCAAAGAGACAAGTTGTTGGTTGAAAAATTCCACATGTATTATGCTATTAATGAAAATATATATATATGTGACAATGTAATAATTACTATTATATATCACTAATTTTGTTTACTTAATGATAATAATTCATTACAAGTATGTTCCACTGTATGAAAATCATCAAGAGCAAGTTTTCATCATCATCATCAGCATCAGAATCAGCATCATCAACATCATCATCATCATTAAGGAAATTCAACATTATCCCTAGCATAAATTCAACATCATCAGCAGCATACACCATCATCATTGTAATCAGCAGCAGTAGCATTATAATCATCATCCCTTTTTGTATTTGTATAATAAAAAATAAATGTTTTTTTTTTTTCAGAATATTAAAATCCTACACCAAAATACCCATCCAATATAAAAAAACTCCATCAAAGGTAACAGTAAATTTATAATAGCCACAAAAAAAGAATTTTCTCAAAATCAGTGTTTTCTTTTTAAAATTGACATATTTACCCCAAAAATACTGAACCACTTAAAAACCATGTATATATGTTAAACTTCTTTTTTTAATACGTGTCCCGTTTGTCACATGTAGCCAGATATAAATTTAAAAAAAAAGAAGTTTGTATCATTGGTATATAAATATTGAATTTTTTTTATATATGTGACACTTAAATAAAAATTAATAATCATTATCATTATTATTATTATCATTATTGTTGTTGTTGTTAATAATCATTATCATTATTATTATTATCATTATTGTTGTTGTTGTTGTTGTTATTTCGTGATTTAACTTATATTTAGTACAGAAATATCTGTATTAAACTAGATTGGATTTATATACAGGATGTAAAAATGATTTATCAGAGTTAATCTCTATTTTTGCCGACTATTAATGTGGGGAATTTCTTCAATAATTTTATAAAGTCGCTTATCATAACGTCAATCTGGGTGTAATGTTACAGAAGTTTAAGTCATAAAATGTATATATTATGAAGTTTTTGTCGATATTTCGTAGGCACGCAATATTTTACCTGTTACGAGTTAATGATACGATATGTATTTCAACTTCTTGTTTAAAATGTACTTATCCTCGGGGGTTTTTTATAATAAAAGATTCTAATTTTCATAAAACCAACGTTTAATGTTACGGATAAACTGCATTTAAGTAGTGTAAAATGCACTGCATTAAATAACAATGTGCATTGATTGAGTGAGCAGACTTTTGATTTTCTAAAGTTACAAATTTTATTCTATTCACTTTAAAGGCAGAACTTAGACAGGTAATAGTATATACTAACTGATTACATTATATACTAACTGATTACATTATATACTAACCGTAATTATTATAAACGTTTGTGATGTCTATAAATGGTTTTACAGTAAGTATGTTGAACCTTGAAAAAAATTCATTTTTTAAATTTCGAACAACTTCACTGTGCGATATATTGAACTCGGTTGTCTCTCATACTTCACCATTTTTGTTCTGTTCTTTTCCTGAGTATAGTTTATTCATTTCTAGAAGTTTAATTCGTAATAACGATTCAGATAAGTGTGTGTGTGTGTGTGTGTGTGTGTGTGTGTGTGTGTGTGTGTGTGTGTTGTAATTATAATATTAACTCGTTAGTTGTGCAAGTAAATGTTCGGCAAGGTCAACCATAGAAGTGTCTTAACACTAATAATGGATAAAGAGAAGTAACTCGTTGCAAAATTGTCATTTTGGTATAAAGAATGTTTTCGCCGTCACAATAATACCAATTTATCCAACTGAAAAGTATCGCCAGTATTTATATTTTCAAACAACTTATTTTCATTTTTTTTTAATTCAATAAATATTTTTAGTTAGAATAGCATACAATTTTAGAATGTACATGTCTGTATATCAGACTTGAACACTTGAGCAAAACTACACGGTGCAGGGAGGGTTCTTTAACAAGCCACGCCTGCCATGACACGGCGCATAGGTTTTGAAGGTCTCCTTCGAAGGACACGTGACAATTTTGTTAAAACCGAGTGCTTGACGAAAGAACAGTTATTCCCAATTTTCAAGTCTTAATAAGATTCTGTCGGGGTTCAACTCCAACCTCCCATAAACCACTCGAGAACTCTACTAACTGAGCTTTCGTAGTAGTGTTTGGATTGAAAGTAAACAATTCTGTTTTGTATCGAGAGTAAAATTCAATTGGAAACATATTTTTGAACCAATAATGCTAAACAATCGGTTTTAATATGAGAAGATGGCATTTTCGTGAATACTTACATTGTAAGTACACGTTTACCTTTAGTATACTCGCTGTGTTTATAAAGAGTCGTAGTTTGTTTATTCCTATTGTTTATACGTACATAAATTGTAAAATGTAAAATTGTTCACTTTTTAGCATTTTTAGGAGTATGTTTCTAATACTTTCTATTGATTATACGAGGATCTGAGATCCTGGCATTTTTTTCAATAACCCTGTTCTATTCCGTAATCTCACATTGCTTTTTTAAAATAGAGCATTGAAATTTATTTTGGGTGACACAAGTGGATCTCCGTAATTTTTAACCTTTTGAGACGCCAATAGGTCTCCGTAATCTTACACTTAAGACTTTGATACGGCCTTGTTACGTATGATTATCAGTTATCAGAGATGCCAGTGAGTGAATACATACCTAAATCACAACATTGACACATTAATAATCCAACTCGGTTCTATCTTATCTACAACTTGTAATACCTGTGGCTAAGGTAATGTTGAAGGTCTTACGTAGCGTAGAGGATTAATATACAAAAGTGGCTGTCGTTATTATGTACTAATAATTCTAAATCATATGTCAATACTCGACACATATTTTTTTATATTCCGTCCAACCTGTAAAAGCTTAAAAGTATATTATTGTTTGTAGAAGGGTGCCATACGTGCGCTTATTTAAAGACTTGTCTCTTCGTGTGGCTATAATTAGTATTACAATTATACAAGATTAGTCAATTATTTTTAAAAATTATGAGACAGCTTTTTGCATTGATCGTCCTTAAAAGAACCATTAATAATATATTAACTATCTACTGTGTATCACGTTATTTCTCTGTGATTTTATTGTTGTAGTCTTTCATGCTTTTACGTTTTTTTTTTTACCTTATTAAACCTTAAATAATTTTATCTGTTGCTACCATTTATCTTGCTGTCCTATTGCGTCCTTTCTATTTTTTCTTCATGTACCTTAGAGTCTCCACCTCGGCGGCTTAGTGGTAGAACGTTCACCTCGGTCCGCGACTGGGTCATACTTTAAAATTTAAAAAGTACTGTTTCCTCACCTGGGCTCAACATTAAACGGACATAATATCGATCGGTTCACCTGGTGTCAGGATAATACGACTGGGCTTGTCTGCAGGATATTGACTCGGTGAATTAGCACCCTAACAAGAAGTCGCCCTGTAGCGACTTAATGCGAACTAGTAAAGGCAGACCATATTACACTGTCAGATATCTAACGCATGCACGTACTTAGAGAGTAAAAAATTGTTCTCGTCGCGAATAGTTGAAAATTTTCTGATGGGACGTTAAACATAATTTTAACCAGCCAACTAACTAACCAAATCTAAGGCTTATTCATCTAAACAATTAGAATGATATCAATTTTAGCGTATACTTCAGATTTTAGAATTAACCTTGTGAATTTGACCTTTACTCAATGATGCCAATTTAATTCATGGTCATTCCATCCAAACCAATATTGTATAGTACAATTTAAACAATTTTGTTTATCACAGCTTAGTAAAACAATCAATGTTCAATATCCTCAACATCTTTAATCCATTTCCACAGAAACTTCAGGCAAAACACTACAACATTCATCGCCTTGTAGTTTAAACAATAAAGGACTTGAGAGAGCTGAATTGTTACTATTTTTATCTAAATGATTTATTAGGTAAGTGTTTGTCTTCATTCAGCATATTTTGTCATGCAATATAACAATAAAAAAATAAAAGTCGATATTAGTTGCGTCAATGATACAAAATAAACCCATTTTAATATATTTGCTTTTTGTACGTTTTTATTATTATTAGTAGAAAGGCATCGATTTGTAGGACTATTATAATTTTATCTCTGTATCTCATAACATTTTTTTCAAATGTCCAAACACCTGTTTCAAAAAGAAAACTTCAAGCAACTTTGCATTGCAGATGAAGGAATAATATCAATAGCCAGGATTTGTATAAAGCTGACATGCAAGTCATATATTATTTTTTTAAAAAATCAAACGCGTGTTTAAAATAATTAACTTTTCGATTTACTAGATAAATGAAAAATTATGCCTTTTCTCAGAAAAAAAAATTAAAAGATTTAGAGAAATGTGGAGAAATTCGTTCCACTATCGAAAGAGTGAAAAATGTTATATGTCTTATTTTATGGGTATACATATAGTTAGGTTCGCCCTATCTTTTTTTTTCAAACAGTAAATGCATTGTGTTATGAAAGTACCAATGTCACAATGAACTTTACATGTTTCTTTAAAAAAAAAAAGTTTATAAAACGTATTCGGAAACAACAATTCGATGAAGAAAACAAAATGGACGAAATAAAACTTATCTAGGATCCGGTATTCAAAATACTGTCTAAGTTCCAATGTATCAGATATTTGAAAGAAGACATTTTTGACATAATATGCTGGCTTTCTCTGTACACCTTTATCGTACGTCTCGACTCAGATTATAGTTGCTAGCTTTCTTGGTAAAACTACATTTAATAATCGTGCGACATGAAAAAAACCTTGCCTCATCAGCGCATGTTTATTGCACGTTTATTATAGTCAAGTGACATGCTGCGCTGGCTTTGCCGTGTACGTTTATCATAGTCATGTGACATGCTACGTTGGCGCCCCGTGCGCATTTATTACATGCACGAGAAATCATATACTGGCTTCCTCGGTACACATTTATTGTTCATCTCGACTTATATTATTGTTACATGAAATGTACGCTGGCTTCTTCTTTGCAACATTATTGTTAATCTCCATTTATATTATTGCTACGTGACATGATACACTGGCTTCTTCTGTACAACATTATTGTTAATGTCAACTTAAATTATTGCCACGTGAAATGATATGCTTGGTTCTTCTTTGCAAGATTATTTTTAATCTAAATTTATATTATTGTTACATGAAATGATACGCTGGCTTCTTCTGTGCAACTTTATTGTTTATGTCCACTTAAATTATTGCCACGTGAAATGATACGAACTCCATTTATATTATTTCCACGTGCAATGATACGCTGGCTTCTTCTGTGCAACTTTATTGTTTATGTCCACTTAAATTATTGCCACGTGAAATGATATGAACTCCATTTATATTATTTCCACGTGCAATGATACGCTGGCTTCTTCTGTGCAACTTTATTGTTTATGTCCACTTAAATTATTGCCACGTGAAATGATACGATCTCCATTTATATTATTTTCACGTGCAATGATACGCTGGCTTCTTCTGTGCAACTTTATTGTTTATGTCCACTTAAATTATTGCCACGTGAAATGATACGAACTCCATTTATATTATTTCCACGTGCAATGATACGCTGGCTTCTTCTGTGCAACTTTATTGTTTATGTCCACTTAAATTATTGCCAAGTGAAATAATACGAATTCCATTTATATTATTTTCACGTGCAATGATACGCTGGCTTCTTCTGTGCAACTTTATTGTTTATGTCCACTTAAATTATTGCCACGGGACATGATACGCTGGCTTTCTCAGTATAACTTTATTGTTAATCTCCATTTATATTATTGTCACGTGATATGAAACGCTGGCTTCCTCGGTACACTCAACATATATTATAATCACGTGACATGATGCGCTGACTTCTTCGTGAACATTAATTATACATTTCGTCCTTATTGTACAACTTTATTGTACATCTCGTTTTATATTGGAGACACGTGACATGATACAGTTCCTTCCTTGTGCACATTTTTGTACATCTCGACTTATATTTTAAAATATATTGTAAAATTGCATATGTAAAAAAACATATCGCATGCTAGATACTCGGTTATATCTATGGTTTACTGTTTATTCTTGACATACATAATTCTTCAAAAAAAAAAAAAAAAAAAAAAAAAAAAAAAAAAAAAAAAAAAAAAGGCATCACGTGTTGTTTTGAATGCATTTTAGTGACAGGACATGATACTGAATACGGTTATTGGTTATATAAATAGTTATATCTATGTACGTAGTTTAACTAACATAGGCATTTACTTGTCACAGGTGTATGCTGGACATTTAAAAGGGTTACATAACAGAAACTTACCAGAACCGAAAAATCTTCGAAAAGAAGAATATAGATATCTATTACTGAGAAAAGTAACATTGTAATTGTAATATCAGTGGTATTTATTTTACGCATTTATATTTGTTAATGCATATCATGATCTGTTCGTTGTTGTGAATAAAATACTACTAAAAATATTGTTTAATAAAAGTTCAATATTTAGTACGCTACAAGCTCGTAAAAAAATACGCACACACATCGAAATAAATGGTCAAATTTGTAACCAAATTAACATTGAAGTAACTAGTTAGTGGAATGTGGTTCTAAGGGTATGACTTGGTAAACTGATTTTCAAATTAAAAAAGATGAAGGTGACGTTTTCGTACAGGTGAAAAAGTAATGTACTTTCCTCGCTCGAACAAATAAAACAGAAAGTATAATAAAATAGCGGTAACTGTAAATCACCCGGACCGCACATCATTAATGGTCCTGGTTTCCTTGATCATAAAAACAAGTTATCTCATAAATGGACAAACTGTAACCTCATTTAACCCGACAATTGTTATGTTACACTTATTTACTCTCTGTTAAAGATAATGAGGTGACAGTTGTTTGTCTATAAATCAGTACGCGTGACCTTGACTTTTGGCTGTAACCAATTTTCTGGGTTTTAAGGCTAACTGAGCCTCGAATTAGATATGGTATAGATTATGTTTTTACTATCACTTGATCATGTGTTTTTTGTAAGTTTCAGTACCCATGTTAGACGAAAAATAAATTGTCCTTATTAGCTCGACCTCAAACAATAATTTTTTTGTCCACGTACAGTCAGATAGTTTGGTTTCTTTATAATTTCTCTAATTTGTTATAATCCCAAATACCATTCTGATTTACTACAGTTTTGAAGAATTTATATTGAAAAAACATGTTCCAATATATTCAAATGATGTAAATATCAATTGTTTGCAAATGGGTGTTACAATGCATTCGATATCAAAATGAATAATTTACACTCCATTTGAACATAAACAATATTTTCTTTCCTTGAGAAATTTTAAGGCATTTTTATAAACATAAGCATGTAGAAACTGCATTTGTATGGTGGCTTATTTCTGACATCGACATAATTTTAGTCAACATAAAATTATCTCAACATGTCTACTTATATCTTGACAAGTCGAGAAAATATGAAAAGTTGTGATACCAAAATAAAAAGTTAAGATAAATAACACGACATGCCGCGTTAAAAATAAGTCAAGAAATCGAGATAATTATCACGACTGGTCAACATAAGTATCGCGGCATGTCGCGTGATTTAAGTCGACATGTTGTGAAAATTTTATGTCTACTAAAATTATGTCGATGTCAGAAATAAGCCACCATAGTAATGTGATCGTTTTTAATTCTTTGTTTAAAAAATAAAATTTAAGCACATGACTTAACCTATTGAAAAATATCAATGTATGTTATATACATTGTACAGATCCTGACTGGCTCTGCCCTACTATAAGTGAAGAAAATGAAATGCAGCAACCTTCCATAAACGGTCAAATTGACGTCTATAACCCCGGCGTAAAAGTAACCAACCACTCGCACCACACAACTAATCTGATTTCTTCTTAGCAGAAAATAAAAACTATAGCTTTCTTTTAAAGCACCACTTAACAACAAAACGTAAATTGCCATGTACACGAGAATATAATACGGATAACAAAGGTGTAAACATCAAAACAAGTCAGTTAAAACTGATGGTTGACTTGAAAACATCACGTGATTTAAAATGATCGGTACCAGTAACAAAAATAATTATTTAAATAAATATTTCGACAGATAGGAAGAATTAATATAAAATTAGCAACATTTTGATAAGATAAAATGTACAAACCGATGGTGACAAAGCCTGATAGGTGTTTGTGTTACCTGTATTTTAAAGATACATAAATATATATATATATATACAAATGTATATACAATATATGTTTGAAGGATGACAGTGTATACGGTAGTCAAAAGTCCGTAATTTGATACTATAGATACAGTAGTAAAAATGTCCTAGGATACTACTTTCTGAAACTGGAGTTATTTTATTACAAAAGTGCTGTTCTGTCACTAAAACATAATCATGTGTGCCGGTGCATTTATCTCCGGTGGAGTGTATTAATATATGCTGTGTCAAATATGATTTGGTGTTCGTATAATGTATGTATATATATGGACCAACATTAATTATTCAACACGGGGTTATTAGGCTTGTTCTTTAGAAAGATGATAAACAATACACATAATACTACAGACTTAATCTGATGCGGTTGTGGACGTTTTGTATCATAAGGGTACATCCACCTTGAGGAGGGATATTACGTAACAAAATGGGGGACCATAGTGTTGAAACCATCCTAGATATCCTATTTAGGTGAGATATTAGAATATTATTATTTTCATGTTGATGTACAAATAACGTTGTATATTTATACAGATGTTGTAAGATTACAAATATTCATTAAAAATTTACCAAAGGGGAATAACGAAGCGTTTAATTAAAGTTTTCATGAGTAATCTTAACAATATCAATACCATAAGTACCAAAATAATAATAATATTATTATTATTATTATTATTATTATTATTATTATTATTATTTATTATATTGATGATAAAGTGAATTCCTACTTATTTTTTTTATTTAACAATAGACTGGTTAATTAAAGAGTTTAACTCTTTTTTCAGAATCACCTTTTTGTATATATACTTTGTAATGTATTCTGCTTGATTGTTGGTGAATAAAATATTGTTTTTTTAGTACCAAGAAAGCTACCTAAACCATAAGTTAATAACAAACATTTTAAACGACGGGTTTTTCCAAATCATAATGTATTATTTAGAAACTTTGTATAATTTGCACGTTTTTATTTATTTTCCTATTTATTAAATGATTTATATAAAATTCCAATTTTTTTAATCGGTCGTAATCGATTAATCTATCGGCCAACCTAATTTCCAGACTCATTTCTATAGAGTGGGTCCGGAATTTTATAACATTCGGACAATCACATATCGGACTATATAACCATATCATATCACTTTCACTCCGTTAAAAGATAAATGTTGGACCATTCAAATTTTAGCGATGACTTGAATTCTCTTGGTTTAAAAGAAATAAATTCTTCAGACATTGCTATACAATTGTTATTTACTAATACTTATTTAAAAAATCTTTTAGATCGTTGACGTTAAAATTCAAAATGTGATCTGGGATCTGGTATAGTTTCGTTTTAGGGATGATTACGCAATACATAGAGAAAAAATATGTCAGGAGAGTTAATGACCGTGTCAGTTACAATGTCCTTAAATCATAATATGGGGACATCCTGTAGCTATATATAGACCTAGATACATACATACTTGTCACACATGGCTTACTGTTTAAATATTTTGTTTAGAAAGGCAAATATTTATTTTACTATGAAATCGAACACGTGCTTTCCTTCAAGCAAATTGATGCTTAAGATAAAATAATACATAAATGTTCAGATATTGATATCGTAGGTTTTAATTATATCTTACAGAAGAAAATAAAAATCTCATTCTAGTTTATTTTAAGATACGAACCAGGGTCAAACATTTAAAACGCCCTCATCCTGAACTAATGTCAGGTTCAGACCAAAACGTTGTTAGTATCACCAATACCTGAAAGATGTTGCAGTGTATACGAGAATTTTTTTTTCATTTGTCTTTGTGTATTAAACAATGATTTTTTTAATGTTTGATTATCTTCCAAAATTTTGAAGTTGGTTATAAAAGCAGTTTGTATCAAACAACTTTTTTTAATTTTTAAATCAAATTTTAAAAAAATTAACCATCTGTTTTGTTTTTATTTTTTAACGATCTACCAACAAAGGATATATATACTTTAAAATAATGCAATGATTCTAGTATATGAGGAACATATGCTGCGTCAAAGAAAAAGCTTAATAGTCGATCAATATTTAATTATTTCATACTTTGCCTTATCTTACACTGTGAATAAAGCACCAAGTTAATCCAGAATGATCATTTACAACATCAGTGTTTCAAGTTTGAGACCTGGCCCCAGTTTCACAATCATTCACCCAACTGAGTGAACACTCAACTCAAATTCGGGAATATTTCAATGTCTATTTCTAAGACATTAACACAGTTAAAATTAAATATCTAATGTAATATTGAAATTGTTTAGTGTAGAATTGTTGAACAAAACAAAACATTATCTCATAAACTTAGACTTTTTAAAATATTAATGAGAGAAAAAGGGAATATTTGAGTTGAGTGTAAACTCAACTGAGTGAATGATTGTGAAACTGGGGCCAGAACGAAATCTCGATTGCATGTGCTCTACCATTATGTCCCTGTGAAAACTTTAATACAATTTATATAAAGCAGTGTGACGCCCATAAACTAACTCTGAACTAATATCATATCATTATGGTTTTGCCAACAAGATGGGTCAAGGACGCCAGATAAGATATTTTTAGCATTTAGATTTATCGTAACAGTCAAAAGGGAGGAAAACTCTAATGATTGGTTTTATCATAAACTTACAATAGATACTATATATAGTTTGAATATATATATATATATATAACTGTTTACTTTAAGCATCTATTGATCTATTGATAATGTAAATTCTTTCAATTAAAGTTTTATGTTTATTAAATTCGTAGAACAACTTGTTATCACTGTAGAAGTATACGATATACGGTAATATAAAGGATTTAAAATAGGGAGTATTATCATAACTTATATTACCTCAGTATTGTTGGTAGTTGCAAATAAAAAAGATAGGGTATTGTTAATTGTACTGTTGATAAACGACGCTTTTGCAGTTTTTGGCTTCTCGCAGCGAGTTTTAATTTATTAACCTATAAGAATTAATGTAAGAACTGGTTCGCGTACGTCAGCCATGTTCTAGATTGACCTCAACTTTCTAGCTCACAGAGTCAGTGCACCACAGACAAACTAACAACTCGCAAGTAATTATCTTGACCCCGGGCGAGCCCTCTTAATGCTGAGTGCTAGGCTAGGCTATCTCATAGCCTTGTATATGATCCTAACGGACTGTAACTGACATTCATTACTTTCTTTAATTGAAAATACAACTTAGGGTAACAGCAATAACTAAATGGCTGAAAACACTTTTTGTCGGTTTTCTACTGGGTTTTTATGAAGTTTTTTCGTTCAAAACACCAAATTTATCTATCTAGACAATCATTCTTTTTAAAATAAAAGACCGAAAACCATCGAATTTTGTCGTGCGAAATGTTATCCTTAAATAATACTAAGTATTTTAAATTTGAAATAAATTTAGATAAGAACATGTTAGTTGTTTATTTCGTGTTTCATTTCTATCTCACATTAACTTGCTTCAAGCCAAAATGGATAGTTTTCATGATTTGTTTTTAGTAGAACACATATGATTTTTGAGACTTCCCAATTAGTAAAATTAAAACTACAACAAAACAGCTTAAAGTATTATATGTAAAGAGGCGATTTATTTCCATACAATTCTATCATTGTAAAGGTTTTATTAATTTTTTAAAAAATACATTTGATGGTTAAGCAATTACTTGTCTTATATTAGTGTTTACGCTTAAATAAGTAAAGCACAATGATTTTAATACATTGCTTTATCTAAATAGCACTCCTGTTAATCAGTTTTTGAGTAAGTTTATCGCATACTGCAAAACATCAATTTATTTAACTCGCAAATCAAACAGACATAATGTCATCTGTCAAAATGCTGTTTAAAGGTTTTTTCGGCTTTATAATAGAAAACCAAAGCAAGACCAAACGCTCTTTAGTTTACCCTGCAATTTACGTTGTAATTTTTTCCGAAAAATTTTTGAATTCAAAATACTCCAAAGATGAGTACATTTTTTTTCCAATAAACAATCTATAGAGAGAAGGCAAGTTATTAGTTAAAATTTCTATTTTTCCACGTGATAAATTTTAAAATACAACGACATATTAGATACAGTTATTATGTAAATGCAGGTTTTAGGATTGTGTATTATAATTTCTTATTTATTTTTTCCGGAATTATTATCAAATTGGAGGTAAACATTTCCACATCGCTGATTGGTATATACTTTACGTCACTGTATAACATAATAAAACACAAACATGCCACTTCTTTTCCAAATCACAATCCCCCAAAAACAAAGTAAAAACTTTAATAGCTGACCAAATTCAGTTACACTCCTGAACTTTCATCAAGAAGGTGAGACCAAATGCTCTGGAAGGATAAGCACCCCCTGTCTTGCTTGCTTAACCTGTTGCGCGCAAAATCAAATTTGAAAATGAAATATATCAAGTATAAGTTAGAATACAGCGTTTGCATACTATCAACAACTTTTTAAAAGCATTGATTGGCCTAGTTTGCATTATCCCCGAGTCAAGCTTATTTGTAAGAAGCTTGCTTTATTGTAAAAAGTCACCGAAGTGGGAATATGCTCTATAATATCGTATTGCCTGTGAAACAAATACAACATTTGCAGGAAAGCAGGAAAATTACTGAAAAGAAACTTTAAGTTGACAATAAACGTTTGTCATATAGCTTCTAATATACCCTTTCACGTGTTTCATACTTGAGGTATAAGTTTAAATATGAAACAGAACATGATATGGGGAATCAGTTGTATCTTTTATTTTAAGCTCACTAGAATAGATGGCATTTACATGTACTCCAAATTTTGGATTATTAGGAGACTTGAATGTCGTCTATATGTGTGTATATCTGTATATGTATTTGAATGATTTAGTGGCCGTGTTCTGTCCAGATCTGACAAGGTTCTGTCACAATTCTGCATCATATAAATAAAAGCAAATCAGCAAGCAAAGTTGCACAATTTGTGCTCACTGGTAAACTGATTTTTTGTTGGAAATTTGTATTGCCAACCACATGATTGTTGTCTATCAAAAACTCTAACACTTCAGATATTTTTGTTTGTATAGTGTTTTACATAATAATCAGAATCCCTGTTAAGCAGTAGATGTTTATATGGCTTATCGTTTTTGTAAAACAATGACAAATTAATAATTTTGATAACTTTGTTTTAGACGTTCTTTCAATTTAGAATGAGGAATAGTGATGTAGAGAATAGAAAAATATCATAAAATGTCACTCTATCAGATTGACAGTGTCATCTTTGTTTACTTACTTACTTACTTACTTACTTACTTACTTACTTACTTACTTACTTACTTGCTTACTTATTTAGTCCGCTTCGTTCCTTGTGGAGCTTAGAGTTACTACAGTTGCTCTCCATCTCATGCTGTTTTGGACTGTTCTTTGATGATATTTGGCATGTCAGAGGACGAATCACAAAAGGTGTAAAACAATGTAGTGTAAAACATTACAAAATACAGTCGTCTTTTACAGCAATATATCTGTCATGTACTGATTTAGAATTTCTATTAAAATAATGCATTCAAAATCAGCACATGACATATCTATCATTTATATTTCATTCAAATTTTTTGTGGCGAATGCGAGCGAGTTTTAGATGATACAATGTGTGCCAACAAGTCCTTACTGGAATTTTTTAAATTTTACTTATCATTGTGTTGATTTAAACTTCCTCTGGATATACAGTAATAATCGAGACTTAGGTGTAACTTTTACGGTGTCGGCGGCGTCGTCGGTGAAAATGTAAAAGTTTATGTTAAAGTCCATATCTCTCAAACTAATACTGTTATTTCAATGAAATTTGCAAACAGTTCAATCAAGCACTTTAATTATGATTACATAAGTATACAAGCTTATGTTTCCACTCTTTTTGGGGTAAAACTTGCAAGTTTTACAGAAAAAGGGAATTTTACGAAAATGCTCCTAAAGACATTCTATAATATGGGTATTTCCAAAAAATTGACATTTGTTGGTTTTTAATAAGGACACATTTTGAGAAAATTTGAAAGTACATCTAAATTACATTTCAAATGTTGTTTGATTAGTCTCTAGTTAATATACAATGCATGTTGACCATTTATTTCAATTTTCGGATAAATCTTAGATTTTAAATGAAAAAATACAATTTTTGAGAAAATGCATTTTGTTCTAAACCAATATTATTCAAGTTGAAATTCAAATAAAGCTATATTAGTTTCTGTGTTATTTACCTTGTATAAGAGTTTTTTTTTTTAGTTTTAGGGCAGATCCAAGATTTTGGATAAATATTGAGAAAATTTTTTTACTCAAACAAACATGAAAACTTTTTTCCATAAGTTGGGATTTAAGTTTCGTGTCATGTACAATAAAAATGATAGTTCAGCTATTCAGTGTTATGTGAAAAGAAAGATATTTGTTTGAAAAATTCAATTTTATTTTTGAAATGCATTTTGTAGTTAACCAACATTATTTTTAACACCAATAAATAATATTACAGTTAGTCTGAATCTTAAAAATGTATTTTCTAATCGATCAAAAACTAACCAGGCGAGACATTTTATTCCGTGGAATTCTTGTCAAACTAACGTTTTATTATCAGAAGTCATCAACTGAAAAACTTTTTATAAAACATTATTGTTGTTTGTTTGGTATCTGATATAAGAACGATCTTTTAGTTGTTGTAGCATTGTTCTTGGTTTAGTTCGATTTTGTTTGCCGCTTCATATTTCTGTTTGTTGTTTTTCTTTAAATTTTTATTTGAATTCTATATATCCCCGGTATTTATAACATTTTATGTTTCCGTTTAAGACTTCCATATAAAGTATACAGTTTTGATTTAATGTTGCTGAACAGAAAGGTTTCAGTAAGACTGATTATAAACCGACAAAAAGTGTCCAAAGTTCAAATCTGCACAGCCAATTCAACTTAAAACCAAGACTACATTCAATAAGTATTATTCGAAACTTTATTTTGGTTTTCCAATATAATCGGTTTCTACACCTACTAGTAGCTTTATTCTTTTAACAACATCATACAGACATCTATGACTTAAAGGTAAAACTACGACAAAATACCAAAAGCTATTATGAATCATCGAAACAGATTTGTATGATTTCATTTTATGTCTTATTTTAACTTTTATATATCTTCACTTTATACGTTTATATTGTTATAAATATAAAATCCTGTCAATGTCAGTTATTGTCAATTATTCTTGTTGATTGATTATCAACACAATACACCCCCCCCCCCTCCACCAAGGACATTTGTCCATTGTACAAGCCCTCTATAGACCTTATGTTTAATTTAATCAGTGTACATTTGTCAGTACTATTTTTAAGTCATAGAAGCATTTTGATATTGAGAAGTGAGCAAATTACCTAATTGTAGAATTGCCATTAAACATCATTCAAGTCATTAATAAATCAAAATTTACGGTAAAAACCCTGTGAGTATATCATAGAAATACCCATCTTTATTATAAATATTGCATTGAATCGCACATTTGTATGAATGTAGCAACATATGTAACAATTATAGTTTATAAAACCTGTCAAATTGTTGTAGTCGTAGTCAGAATAATTTAAAACTTCTAAAATAACCGTATCATCGATTATCATACTCAAATATCAACCGATGTCATCTTCAAATTACAATATTACGAATGCAGATTTACACATTAATGTTTCAGTTTTCGTTAGACTAGTTCGTCTAAAATATTGACATTTATTCATTATGTTACGTCTCTATCAAATTCACTGTTATCGCGACATGGTTTAGTATAAAGCATTCTCCATTTATATTAGTTTTTTTAAATTTTCATATTAATATATGTACATGTGTTTGCACATGTTACTCCCAAATACATGTATATGTTGCATATGGCATAGATTGACAAGAATCGCATGTGTTTCATATAAAAATGCATATACTTTCTTTAAAACTGTCAGCGTTGATAGATTCAGTTTTTATCTTATTTGAACCATGTATATTTAGTTTTCTTATATAGATTGAATATCCTTATAACATAAACAACCGGTATAAAAATATGGTAAAGTTGTTAGCAGTGTTGAAATTAATATAAGCAATACTGATGTAGTTATGTTAAAAATAATTTTTTTGAATGCCATCGTTTTTTGTTAAAAGTATGGAATTTAAATCGTATCATTGCTGCCTTTTGCGTCATAAATGGTCTGTTCGTTATTGTAGTTGATGATGATTTTAGTTTTATAATACCCTTCGATGTAAATGATAACTTGAAATTGAATGCATATTTTTTGACAAACTTAAAAAATTATATTGGTTATATTCCAACATTAAATCTGATCTATAAATCTCGGGCCCCTATTTGTAAATACACGGGTTGTCTCGTGACTCATGGTTTACATTTGTCTATCGTAACATTTAGTATGACCTCTTTAGTCAATCAATAAAAAATAAGTTCAAACCTCAAAGTAATTGAAACAGAAAATATTTTTATGTTATTGTTTATAGGAATTGTGTTTTTATTCACTATAGAAAATCTACCAATTTCAATCCAGTGGAATTTGGGTTTTTGCCCAAAAGCATTTTCTATAGAAAAAGGGAGATAACTCCGTATTGTGATCCTAAATATTACACAAAAAATTTTCAAAATTTTTAAAGATTTCAAGTTTTCTCTGAAACTATATAAAGAACAACCTAGAAATTAGATGGAAATTTATACATATACTAAAAATAGATAATTTCAGACAATTTAGAATGTAATATGTAAATGAAATGTAAAAAAAAAATAATTATTATTTTGTTGAAAGAATTGATGGAAAACGCTGATTAAGGACATGTTGATGAGATGGAAAAAAGATTTATTCACCTCAAATATATTTTGTTATACACAAAAATGACAAAATAAGTATTTCTTTGGTTAAAAACATAACTTTTCTATACTTCTACTTTATTTCTTTGAGTATTCTGTTATTAATTCCTCATCACTATAGAAACATTAGATTGTGAAAGACTAAAAATAAAATGCAACTGAATAAAAATGGGCTAATGACACTTTAAATGAAATCAGAAATCTTGAATATACATATGGAACCAATCATGATTGATTAATTCAAGGGTCTTTGCTTTACTTTTTGTTAAAATAGCAAAAAACATATGATAATTTGACTAAAACTGCGCCTGTTTTACAGGAGATATCTCCCTTGTCTATAGAAATCCCCATAAGAAATAAAAACTTAAAAACTTGTTTCCCCTTGTCAGATTTTGGTAGACTTTTTACTATAAACATTTCACGTATTTGAGAGCATATTAGTAACAAAATTTGTTCTGTTGTAATTAGTTTGAAGTCAAACTGTAGATTGACTAGACCACTTCCTTTATTCAGTTTTAATACTTCCTCAAATATAATGTAAGCGATTACTAATGTTAACTATAATATTTATCAAGTGAACATTAAATATAACCACTTGAATGTATAAAATATTCCATTAAATATGGAAAAAGTCGTTCAGAGACAAATGTTACTTTATCAGTAAAAAGTATTGGTTTTTATTATTCTGTAAATTGTCAAGTTTTTGCGAAAGTTAAATTTCTTGAAAAGCAATTTATTTAATTTATTCGTGTTCTATCGTTGCCATGTAACACTCGGTGTAAAAATTACAGGAGCGTGTAGTATGTTTTAGTGCAAATTGTCAGTACGCAAACTATAATGTTTTATTTTTGCAATGTCAATTTTTTCTCAGTTTAAAGATGTTCGATGTGTTCAAATCATCTTATATTCGCGACCTAAAATAAAGTACGCTTTACTGGCGTATAAAGCGTAAATTTCGTGACGGATTAATTTACGCTGAAACACAATGGACGGCGAATATAGCGAAAAAACGCGAACAAAAAGCGATTATTAAAAGGGATTAATATAAATTACATTAATTTACTCTTACTTTTATTCATTTGAAACATTGCACCTCTCTCTCTCTCTCTCTCTCTCTCTCTCTCTCTCTCTCTCTCTCTCTCTCTCTCTCTCTCTCTCTCTCTCTCTCTCTCAAACTCATACAATACATCAGTGGTACATAATGTTACAATAAGATGAACATCTCAATTCAAACAAGAGATTATATAATAAGTCAGTTTGTTTCCTACATTTAGCTATTGTTTTATTTAACAACTTTTCTTGTTTAAATGTTTTAGGAGGTAACACGACGACCCCAACTTCTGTTTTTTGCTTTCTGTATTCAATCGTGTATTGTAAGTGTGGTCCTTAAAAAAATGTTTTTTCTATAAAAGTGGAACTGAAGAAAATTACCACGTGATCGAATCAAAATCCCATTGGTCCAATATTTGTTATATTTTTCCCCTTGGTGTGGGGCATATTTTCCGAATATTGTAAAAAAGTGCATATTTAAACAAATTTTTATCTGTTACAGTTATTTTACAGAATTGTATTCCAGTAATGAGGGTTTTGATACGGAGGTTTGAGCACATTCCATTATGGTGTGTGAATTTTTAGCAATATTTCGTTGCCATATAAATTTTGTTTTTGGAGAAATCGATATGCGTTTGCTACGCGTTTTTTAATTGTAAAGCCAACAAAGAATACAGGGACGACACAAAATATTTATATGAGTTGTTAATAAAGATTACGTATAATTCTTTTGATAGCATTTTTTCATCTAAATTTTTATCACATTAAGTCATGGTATTTCCCAAATCACAAAATCTGCAAATCTTATAATTGGTAATCAATTAAGGAATTCATATATTTTAAAAGTTTTGATTTGAAACCATTTCTAATAAAACATAAATATGTTTGACATCATGTATAGGATGAAAGACAAAAATGTTTCAAAGAAGCAAAATAAAAAAAGTGATGGTTAAATGCAACTTATAGCCGTTTTAAATATTTTTCTTTTGTAAATTATTTGGACATGGTATCTACCATTACAAGACTGATTATTTCAAAATTGAGAATTTTTTATCACTTATAATAAAAATTTGGAAAGATGGAAATATATCTCGTAATGATCCATTGTGTAATATTCAGTAATATTCACCAAGTTGGCTATAAACCGAGATCATCAACCTCTGTAACAATTATTTTACAGACAGCAGGAAACCTTACATTTTCTTTAGAGATATGCCATGATTTTTTGTAAATTTGATATCCATTTTTATAACTTAATATGCTTGCAAAACTTTAGTTATTTATCATGCAGTTACAAAATGATATGAAAATTTAAATTACCTTTGATGTTTCTTTATTATTATTTTTAGCTGAGTCTTGTTATTAAGTTTAAAAATACATACAAATGTATTTCTAAAATCTTCCAGAAGTATAATATCTATATTATGATGACTATAACACGACGGCATTGATACCAATAAAATGCACAACAAACAGGGTTATTAATGAATAACTTGTGTCGCCGAAGGGCTTTCTATATATACCACATAGTTTAAATGACATCACCACAAGTTCGGATTTTATCAAAAACAAATACGCTGTGGTTGAACTGAGATTGTTACCCATTTAAAGTATATTATACTATAGGAGGGTCAGTTAATAGACTTTCAATACATGTTTGTCATGATGGGGGATCCCTCGCTCCGTGTGTTGTTGGAGGAATTATGGAGGTATGTATAAGTATATGACGTGTTCTATAAGAAATATTTTACTTAATAAGTATCGGTCTTGTGTTTTCGTTTGTTTTAGTAAAGTCTGAAATTATGATGTTACATGTATACAAAACCACGTGGTTATATACAGTATAACATTTATGCAAGAAAATGTCTTTTTTAAATTTTTTATTTCATTTCTGATTTAATATAAATTTTTAAAATAAAGTATCTTCTAATCTTATCAGACCTTTAGACAAAATTACAAGTTAGAATATCGCCCGTCGACCCTCTTACTTGCCTGACCTAGTATCCACTTAATTTAGGTCAACTCTATGATGTTTTAATAAGTAAACAAATTTTTTTCTGCATGTTATACAAAATATTTCATGTGACAATTAATAATGTAATCTCATGTTTGATAAAGATTTAAATAAATTTGAGATAAAGGACATTTAAGAAGGAATCATGTAAGATAAGAGACGTGATCATTGACGATGAGGACGTAGCTGCATTAATTTTAACAACGGTGACACGTGATAGTGCGGAGTGCAGTTTCTTTCACTTATATGAAAACAATTTTTAAAAATTTGAATAGAACTGGAGTGCCCAGAGAAAACAACCGACCTTAGGAAAGCGACCTGAATGTTTCCTCAAAATAGGATCTGCCCTTTGCGGATTCGAACCTAGGCTGTAAGAGGCATTGTGATCCGTTTGTTGGAGACCTCTCAGTCGACAATATGGTTTATGTTCATTTTAATGTTTTACGATGCTTCGTGTTTAGATTAGCGACTAATTATTTCTATAAGTTGAGTTTAGTAATGGTCGTTGACAATCACGTCAATTTACTTTAAATTATACTGAGAATGACATTTCTGAGATGTTGGAACAAACCGGAGTGCCCAGAGAAAACCACCCATCTAGGCAGTCAGTATGATAAACTTTCTCACACTAGGAACAACTCAAGTGGTATCTAGTTAAAATGGCAGCATCCATGAACTTCTACCCCGGTGGTGCTGAAGGTGAATCTGACTAGATGATGATGGCTTTGTTCTTGATGACGATAGTTATGGCCAAAAGAAAGAAAACAAATTTCTTCTAACAGATCATGTATGAAAGCACAGAAACAATCGTGCAATGTCGAGTTACAAATTACCAGGGGGGGGGGGGGGGGGCATGAGATTCTAGACTTAGGCGGTAAGAAACTTTGTAATACGTTTTTAATTGGACATAAATTACATATGATACAAAATCAATGAGCGTCAAAAGTTGTAATTTAATTAATAGTTTGCGAGGCAGTTGCCTTGTCCAGATTTTTAACAAGCATGTGAATCCATTTAGTGAATGGATTAAATACTCTAAAAATAAATAAATAGCACAGTATTAAAAATTCTAAAGCAATCACAACTTGATATTTTCTTTTGTAGAAACAGCTTAAGAAATGTTTGCTTTTTTCAAATATCTCTTATAAATTAATAAATTATTTATTTTATCAAACCTGTATTCTAAAATTTATTTAATTTGTCAAGAATGAATTTATAAGAATATTTAAATTTATAAATATTGTCCTATAATAGGTAATCTTGTTGTAATTTACGATGGCCGATATCAACCGTCAAGTTTAATTTCTTGAAGAGAAGTGTATTTTGTCATTGTCAAGTTTCTATAGTCAGTTTACACATTTCTTCAAAGTTATTCTTGCTGTTTTAGAAAGTTGACAACAAAATCGTCATTTTTCTTATTGTCACATTCCTTTCTGAAGCGATTTATCCCATTTATTTTTAACGAGTTCTTTTTACTAGATATTCCTCTTCCTAAAGGAATGCGACAGTAAGAAAAATGACAATTTTGTTGTCAACTTTCTAAAATGGTTAGAAAAACGTTGAAGAAATATTTAAATAAACACTTGACAATGACAAAATACACTTCTCTTCCACAAGAAATGACACTTGACGGCTGATATCGGCTGTCGTAATAATTTGTCGTACTGATACTAGATATCAAGAGATATGATCGGATTAACAATCAACGTTATCTCTTACGACTATATCTCTTTATACAAGTTGTGATTCTGTTATTTTTGTTGAACTAAAACGTGGCTTATAGTTCTCAGAACCTCTCCTTACAGCGGGCGAGTTTCCGTGCAATTAAAGGCGGAAAAGGTTTGTTCGATTTATCTTAAACTTTGTCATCTGTGACAAGACAGTGCATGAGATTGCAAATCAGGTCACTAGGTCAAAGATTAAGGTCACAGTTACTTAAAATAGAATTCAGTTTCCGAGCATTTAAAGACGCATTGAGTGTCTAGAAACTTAATTATTGTGTATTTAAAGACACACAAATTGTCACAATAATCTCAAAATTGGTCAACATATTCCCCGTGATGACATATTGCATGGGATAACAAATCAGGTCACTAGTTCAAAGGTCAAGGTCACAGTTACTATACAAATTTAGTGACTTAGGTGTTTCTTTTCTGATGTTATTGGTGGTGGCGATGGCATGTGAAGGTTTGTGTCAAAGTTTTCCCGCTAGGTGGTGCTCTTGTTTTATTTTATGTCGCAACAAGATACTTCCCCCTCTAACCATTGGAGCGATTTCCTTGTTTAATATACTGTCTTTAATATACAGAAAAAACTTTCACAAGGAAATAATAAAATCGACGGACTGCTAATTAAATAGTCGCCAATACTAATAGCCTTTCCTTCTTTGAAACAATAAATACAAATGACATTCAATCAAATTCAGATATAATACAATAATTCAATCAATTAAATGAAAACAATAATATTTTTATCAAAAAATCTTTACTTGGAAACCGACACAACGACCAAGAACACGACAAACAAAAGAACGCAAGAAAAGATTGTGGTAATCTGATTGACTTTGAATGGTCATTGGAGTAAATGTCCATAGGTGTTGTGGTAGAACTTTAATTGGGTCCTCAACAGTCTTACTTTATACCAATGGGAATTGAGTGAGTAATGGTGTTTAATGTCCCAGTCAAGAATATTTCACTTATATCTAGACGTCGCCAGCTATAGTCCAAAGTGCAGAAATTTTGCCTGTGCGTTGCGCCGATGGCATTATACAGCACGATTCTTTATCGTTCCACGCCAACTGTGACACGGGACCTCGTTTATTTTAAGTTCCCATCCGAAAGAACCGTGACTTTCATTTCGTAATGTCGAATGCTTGATGAAAGAACAGCCACTACCCAGTCTTGGGTCAGACCCGGTCAGGGTTGGAACCCACGACCTTCCACTTACAAAGCAAGCACTCCACCAACCGAGTTACCGCAGTGGTCTTTATAAAAATGGTCCAATAATATAGAATGAAGATAAGAACAGGAGTGATTGTTTAGATGTAACCAAAGGATTGCGTAGTTGTTGATGTATTAATTAAGAATTCGTGATTCATGTTTTAAAGGAGGAATTGTCATTTCATGCTTCATTTAATAATTCAATTTAGACAATTTCATAATCAATAATGCAGGCTTCTGGGGGTGTATTGCAGTAAGATACGTGTCTTTATGTTATTTACATACATGTACAATGTATACAGGTTTGTAAAATAGTTCTTAAAAATATTGGCAAGGTGTAAAATATGAATTGATTTAGAAGGCTTGTAATGAAAATATGAATTGACTAGAAGGCTTATAATGGTTTCAGGACAAAATATTGACAAAGATTCGTCTATACTTAAAAAAGCAATACATGTCATACAAACTTTGCGAAGAATTTGAAATATTTTGGTAGTTACTCGTTTTAAAACGCCAAGGCATTAGAATTTTAAAATCGGTATCTAAATTAATGTCCCAAGTTCGCACATAAAGCGCAATCTTTCAGTGCTTTGAGTACTTTGATAACTATTTCGACAAGGAAACTACCTAAAATTTTCTCATTTTCTAGGACACGAGGTAAGCTAAAGGTTCATATATATGATAAATGTTTACTAGAAGTGACCTTTCATTTACCTTGACAACTTAGGTCAGTATTTTAATTCTCCGGACAGTAGTGACTGGACGATATAGTGTTACTTTAACTACGACGTAAGTATATAATTAATTCGTCAAAATCTGGTTTAAATCTGTTTTTGTAATTTTCGTTTTTAATAAATCTCATGTGATAATTATGGCTGATGTGAGTGTATAACACACTTATGTATGCTGTAGCACTGAATTTAATTAACAGAAAACTCGTGATAACTATGTACTATTGTGATTCGTTTTTTCATTGGGTTTGTTTGAAGAATTTCCTTAAACATTAAGTCTTTTTCGAGAAGTTCGTTCAGCAACAGTTATACTGGTCGCTGCTTAACGATTAGACTTGTTTCCAATTAAACCCGATCTATCCTTGATCTGAAATATGGTATTTGGTTTATGTCAAACATAGGCTTTGTTCTTGGGGATTGCGACAACAATGTTTGTGTTTCGTTCTTACACATTATTTAGACGGTCATTTTGACCACAATGATTTTTGCTGTTGCTGACATTTGTCCTAGCAAATGGAAACTATGTTTAGTTTAATCATTAAATGAATGAAAATAATGCAAATATTCAGCTCATTACAATTAGGTTAAATTCAGGTTGCGAACAAAATTAAATTTCTAAATGTTATACGCTTTACGATTTGTCCTGAGTTTGAGCACATTACTCGGGGCATAGTTACTGAGACATATTACTGTAGTCAACATTTGAACCTTGGTATAGGTTTATTGATGTTAGTAGTTGTTATCATATCTGACCCATAATAGAATTACTATAGGATGTTTATGATAATTCTCTATACACCCTTAACTGGTAAAACTAGTCTGTTATATTTATATATTACCACGTCGTCCTTTTCTTATTTCTTTGTCAAAACACCCCCATGTATAAAAGACTCATGTTATAATGCCATTAGATTGTGATTCTTCAATAACATTTTACTTACCACTGCAAAAATGTTCAGTATCTAAAAACTTATAAAACACAATTATACTGGATATCTTATTCGGAAGACCGATGTAACACGGGAATGCTGAATAACAAAGTGATACTAATATTGTCCTTAGCAGAGTGTAACATAGCATATTACTTTGATTGTTTACAATATCAAATTATGTCATAAATGTCTAATTTCATTTTTGATTTTTCTTTATTTTTCATTTCATACAGCAGATAATATTTCTTTCAGTTACAAGATGCTGTATACTTTTATTTTGTAAGAAAAACAGCCATAATTACTATTGCAACGTATATGTTCTTTATCATTATATTCTTTTTTACTTTTCTCTTTGACACAGTTTCAAAACAATTGTGAAAACACTCAGTATTTTGCAGAGTAAATTCCTATGTATTGTATCGAAAGATACAATTACAACACTTGACAGTGTTTACAAATAAGAGACAGCCAATTTTTTTTTTTTCCTGGCAGTTAAATTTCTCTTTTTAGCACCTCCTTTTCTAGAGCTTTGGACATGGTGTTGTATGATAACATGCCTCGTTGTAAATTAAACATTAATATAATGCCTCCTTGTTAGTAATACATTGATAAAAATGCCTCGTTGTTAGTTATACATTGATAAAAATGCCTTCTTGTTAGTTATACATTGATAAAAATGCCGCCTTGTTAGTTATACATTGATAGAAATGCCTCCTTGTTAGTTATACATTGATAAAAATGCCTCGTTGTTAGTTATACATTGATAGAAATGCCCCGTTGTTAGTTATACATTGATAAAAATGCCTCAATGTTAGTTATACATTGATAAAAATGCCCCGTTGTTAGTTATACATTGATAAAAATGCCTCAATGTTAGTTATACATTGATAAAAATGCCTCGTTGTTAGTTATACATTGATAAAAATGCCCCCTTGTTAGGTATACATTGATAAAAATGCCTCCTTGTTAGTTATACATTGATAAAATGCCTCCTTTTTAGTTATACATTGATAGAAATGCCTCCTTGTTAGTTATACATTGATAACATTCCTTCTTGTTAGTTATACATTGATAACATTCCTTCTGTTAGTTATACATTGATAACATTCCTTCTGTTAGTTATACATTGATTACATTTCTTCTGTTAGGTATACATTGATAACATTCCTACTTGTCAGTTATACATTGATAACATTCGTCCTTGTTAGTTATACATTGATAACATTCCTTCTTGTTAGTTATACATTGATAACATTCCTTCTGTTAGTTATACATT
The DNA here is from genome assembly GCA_029721355.1 of Tegillarca granosa. Classification (NCBI taxonomy): domain Eukaryota; kingdom Metazoa; phylum Mollusca; class Bivalvia; order Arcoida; family Arcidae; genus Tegillarca; species Tegillarca granosa. Next base: position 27,713,118 of record CM056600.1, read on the forward strand.
GATAACATTCCTTCTGTTAGTTATACATTGATAACATTCCTTCTTGTTAGTTATACATTGATAACATTCCCTCTGTTAGTTATACATTGATAACATTCCTTCTGTTAGTTATACATTGATAACATTCCTTCTTGTTAGTTATACATTGATAACATTCCTCCTTGTTAGTTATACATTGATAACATTCCTTCTTGTTAGTTATACATTGATAACATTCCTTCTGTTAGTTATACATTGATAACATTCCTTCTGTTAGTTATACATTGATTACATTCCTTCTGTTAGTTATACATTGATAACATTTCTTCTTGTTAGTTATACATTGATTACATGCCTTCTTGTTAGTATAGACTAGCTTTTCCCTTTTTGATATGAACACGATGTCGTATGAGTAGCGTACAAATAGCATATTACTGTTGTAGAGCCATGCAGCAGTTTGAAAATCGTCTACCTTAGCTAGGTTTAGGTCGTCGTATGTTACAAAAAAACTAACGCAATGAAACATGGTTTAAGTAACTATTTATTTTTATGATTAATTTGAACTATTTAATATTTTCAGATTAATGGAGAACACTACTTTACTAGAAAACATTACATCAAAGTTACAAAATGGCACACAGGCACCAAATAGCTGGGCTCAAAATCTACAGATACTTGCACCAGAAATCCTCATGGTTGATAAAGTTGTTTCTCCTATCTGGTATGTTATTGGATTATTTGGAAACCCGATTACAGCACGAATATGGTTAGGAAGAAAAATGAGAAAAAACAATTCATCTGCGATTTATGTTGGATATTTAGCGATTGTTCACTTAATTTATCTCTTTTTTCATTTCATCTTAGAACTTTCTTATGCATGGGATATTCATATTTACAGTAAGCCAATAGCTTGTGAAGTGTTTAACATATTTTTAATGGCTCCTCAATATTTAGCACCGATGCTTGTGTTAGCATTCACTGTAGAACGTTATATTGCAGTGTGTCATCCTTTTAGAAAGGAGAGATTTTGCACGGTAAGAAGAGCTGTTTATGTTTCAATAACATTAACAATATTATCGTATTGTTTGGCTTCAGTTCAAGGATATATATGGGGGTACAATGAGTCATACAACAGTTGTTTACCACGTGAAATTGTACAAGATTTTTCTAAAGTCTGGACTATCGTAACGGAAATGGTAATATTTCTTGGAATACCACTATCAGTGTTGATATTTAACATCATTGTGTTGAGAGAAATTCGTCGGCTAACTTCAGAAGGACCGGTTGTTTTACATGGCCAACAATCATCCTCAAGCGGAAATACAACGTCAACCATTACTCTGTTGTCCGTTTCCTTCTTTTTTATTTGTACACTGTTACCGGTTTCTGTTGTGTATTCATTACAAGACCTGTTACCTTACGGAGAAAGTCGGTCGTTAGAACATATGGCAGTTGATCCGGTTTGGCAAAGATACCTAAAATATCTTTTAATTAGAAAAATTGTTGAAGAAATTTGTTTATCAAATATTGCCTGTTACGTGTTTATTTACTATATAACTGGAAAATATTTCAGGAAAGAAGTTAACCGGTTATTAGGAATCAACAAATGTAATAAAATTATGCGAAAACGATCCAGTTCAACGTCACGTGCATCACCAAGTCGTAAGAGTGAATATACACTTGTTTCATCAAATGGTAAATCTCACATGGATTGTGCTTCAACGAAAATGTGAATACATTACTTTCTATAAGTTAACCATACAATAAGGTGCCCATAGAATATTTACTTAGATAAAGGATGCGATTCGTTATATATATATTTTTATAATAGAACGCATAATTCATTAACCAAATATGTGAATTTCAAAATGGCTTCTTTGTATATTGACATTTGATGTACATGTTACTTATCACAATGCGTATGAATTGTGAAAGTGTATTTGATTTAATTTTTATGTTTCACATTATTGAAACCACTGGATAGTGACATTTGTTAGATAAATCTCGCCCTTCATAAGGTTTTTCCTTTGGTAAAAACTCTGGAATCGGACGCAATTTCATACATTTAGCATAATACCATCAAAGGAGTAATTGCAATTTTACCTTGCCAACATCTGTGACTTGTATTTTATTGTAGGCGGCAATGAATACAAAGACGGTCTATACGATACGGTTACCATATACAGGGCATAGGAGCATATAACAAAAATTGAGTTAAATCAATTTGTAGTTAAGTGTATGAGTTTAAACAGAATTATTCTTTCTGTAAAGTACTAAATCCACTGACATGTGTTTATAGTTTCGTACCATCTTATGTCGAAGATGCTGAAATGACAAAAACTGCTTTATTCCTTTTTGTATAGTTTTTCAGGTCAAAACATGCTCCTTTTAAAATACGTTGAAACTATGTATTTCAAATTTATTGATAGATTTATTAATTCATTGAAGTCATTTGCCTCCTTTCCTTTCCACTTAGGACTATTCGCCCCCAAAGTCTACATTTCAGAAGAAACAACAGTTGTTTAATACCAACATTATTAAGATTTTTTCAGATAAATTAAGGAAATTTTAACTTTTTAGCCACATTTAATCTTTTTTTTATTATTTAATTTACGTACAAAAACATGTCCTGCCATTGTACATTTACTGCTTAGTGGAAGTCTGGTAACGCGAACAGAAGCAACATGGTTTATCAACTAGGTAGATGAGGAATAAACAATACCTACCTTGGTGCTTGGCATTGAAAAACAGTTAATTTTCGGTAAAAACTTATTTGTTGCCATTTTAATATAGGTTTTAATGTTCATTAATCATACAAACCCAATATAAGATAAAAAGAACATGTTTGACGGCATGATATACAGCATTTATCTATCATGTCGCAGACGATGCGAAACTTTGTACATATTTCATCAAGTATTATCATGATAACTATGTTTTAAGTCTTCAAGTAAAGAATATCTCCGAGAATAACCTTGCTACAAGTGACAAGTAACAGATCCTACACATTACATGTAAATAGAAGAAGATTACTTATTGCCACTAAATGCTGATAAAATCACAAATTTGGTGAAAAACAGAAAATGTGATTCATTAATTTCTGTAATTGTCTCAAGTTAGGATGAAACGTCTTTGACATGGGGAAGAGAATCGTTGTGTGTCAGCTGACTTTGGGGAGGTGCTGAATTGTCAGGCATTTGAATTTATCATCAATATTCATAGCATCATGTTAATTACACTCACACCAGTGAAACGTGATTACTTACTTTGTCAAAATTTATGCACTAGAATAAATTTTAAATCCGATATTGTTTCTTGATATTTTCCATATACTTGTCTATGTCTGATATCATTTAATGTTATAATATTCGGTAATAAAAACATGTAGAACAAGGATTAATATTATTTTATACTTTGTGTAAAAGTAATGAAATATTTATTCATACAAAAAAAATGATATTTTTTTTAAATTCTTTTTTTTTTAAAAATTAGTGTCTGTGCCTCATTTAACTAATTATCATCTGCCTATGTAAAACATAATGATATTCATGAAACAATGGTAGTTCTTAAGGCATATAAATAATGGCTTTTTACCATTGTTTTGTAAAATTGTTCTAAATAATATAAATAAATAGTTTAATTTCACGTCAATATTCAGTTTAAACAAGCTACCAATATAACAGAGAGAAAACAAGATCATTATATTTTATGGATTTTACACTTACGGGGTTTTGATAAAACGTAAAATGAATATCTGCATTTTAATTTAAACAAAGGTATTTTTATTGATAATTTAGGAGCTGATCATGATTTAAATCACCAATAAACATTAAGTTTATAATCAAGCCAGATGTTGCAACAGACATAAAATGTGTAGAAAGAATGATTTTTGTAATTGACGCGTAGGAGTTAAACTACTTTCAAAACACTTTTTTGGTTGTTGTTGTTGTTGTTGTTGTTGTTGTTGTTGTTGTTAAATTAAGGTTTCTGCAGCTTAAGTGATAAGGTTGTTTTAAATCTTTTATCTAATACAGATAATCATAAAAAAAAAACCCGAAGAGCCTTCTAGATGCTGACTGTTTGGAAAAAGAACATTCACTAGACTCATTACACAAGACTCAAAGTTTGAATTGACTAGATATAGCCTTCTAATTACAGCGTTACTAAATGTAATTTAGCCATTAGGCGGTCACATTATCTTGTAGTTCTGCCTTTTTTTGTTATAAACAAAATTTATGCAATACAAAAATGTAAATAATAAATGTCTTATTGTAAACATACTTTATAAAACGAAACTTCTAATCCAATGACACCCAGTGTCACGTTAAGTATGACACACTAAACATTGTCAAAAAACGCGCTACAATGGTAATAATTCTGCCACTTTACTTATTGCTGGTGATATGGCAATACAAGCGAGTTTTTTTAGCCATTGTTAATACGACATCAGGTTTGCTACAAAGTCATTGGTTATACGACATCGAGTTTGCTACATAGACATTGGTAATACGACATCAGGTTTGCTACATAGTCATTGGTTATACGACATCAGTATTGCTACATAGTCATTGGTTATACGACATCAGGTTTGCTACATAGACATTGGTAATACGACATCAGGTTTGCTACATAGTCATTGGTTATACGACATCAGGTTGGTTATACGACATCAAGTTTGCTACATAGACATTGGTAATACGACATCAGGTTTGCTACATAGTCATTGGTTATACGACATCAGGTTTGCTACATAGACATTGGTAATACGACATCAGGTTTGCTACATAGTCATTGGTTATACGACATCAGGTTTGTTATACGACATCAAGTTTGCTACATAGACATTGGTAATACGACATCAGGTTTGCTACATAGTCATTGGTTATACGACATCAGGTTGGTTATACGACATCAAGTTTGCTACATAGACATTGGTAATACGACATCAGGTTTGCTACATAGTCATTGGTTATACGACATCAGGTTTGCTACATTGCCATTGGTAATACGACATCAGGTTTGCTACACAGTCATTGGTTATACGACATCAGTATTGCTACATAGTCATTGGTTATACGACATCAGGTTTGCTACATAGACATTGGTAATACGACATCAGGTTTGCTACATAGTCATTGGTAAAACGACATCAGGTTTGCTACATAGTCATTGGTTATACGACATCAGGTTGGTTATACGACATCAGGTTTGCTACATAGTTATTAGTTATACGACATCAGGTTGGTTATACCACATCAAGTTTGCTACATAGTCATTGGTTATACGACATCAGGTTTGCTACATAGACATTGGTAATACGACATCAGGTTTGCTACGTAGTCATTAGTTATACGACATCAGGTTGGTTATACGACATCAAGTTTGCTACATAGACATTGGTAATACGACATCAGGTTTGCTACAAAGTCATTGGTTATACGACATCAGGTTTGCTACATTGTCATTGGTAATACGACATTAGGTTTGCAACATAGTCATTGGTTATACGACATCAGTATTGCTACATAGTCATTGGTTATACGACATCAGGTTTGCTACATAGACATTGGTAATACGACATCAGGTTTGCTACATAGTCATTGGTAAAACGACATCAGGTTTGCTACATTGCCATCGGTTATACGACATCAGGTTTTTCATAGTCATTGGTTATACAACATCAGGTTTGATACATAGTCATTGGTTAAACGACATAAGGTTTGCTGAGAACTACATACTAGTAGTCATAGGTTATACGACATCAGGTTTGCTACATAGTCATTGGAAATAAGACATTGGGTTTGATACATAGTCATTGGTTATACGACATCAGGTTTGCTACATTGCCATTGGTTATACGACATCAGGTTTGCTACATTGCCATTGGTAATACGACATCAGGTTTGCTACACAGTCATTGGTTATACGACATCAGTATTGCTACATAGTCATTGGTTATACGACATCAGGTTTGCTACATAGACATTGGTAATACGACATCAGGTTTGCTACATAGTCATTGGTAAAACGACATAAGGTTTGCTACATAGTCATTGGTTATACGACATCAGGTTGGTTATACGACATCAGGTTTGCTACATAGTTATTAGTTATACGACATCAGGTTGGTTATACCACATCAAGTTTGCTACATAGTCATTGGTTATACGACATCAGGTTTGCTACATAGACATTGGTAATACGACATCAGGTTTGCTACGTAGTCATTAGTTATACGACATCAGGTTGGTTATACGACATCAAGTTTGCTACATAGACATTGGTAATACGACATCAGGTTTGCTACAAAGTCATTGGTTATACGACATCAGGTTTGCTACATTGTCATTGGTAATACGACATTAGGTTTGCTACATAGTCATTGGTTATACGACATCAGTATTGCTACATAGTCATTGGTTATACGACATCAGGTTTGCTACATAGACATTGGTAATACGACATCAGGTTTGCTACATAGTCATTGGTAAAACGACATCAGGTTTGCTACATTGCCATCGGTTATACGACATCAGGTTTTTCATAGTCATTGGTTATACAACATCAGGTTTGATACATAGTCATTGGTTAAACGACATAAGGTTTGCTGAGAACTACATACTAGTAGTCATAGGTTATACGACATCAGGTTTGCTACATAGTCATTGGAAATAAGACATTGGGTTTGATACATAGTCATTGGTTAAACGATATAAGGTTTGCTCAGAACGACCTAGTCATTTGTTATACGGCATTAGGTTTGATACATAGTCAATGGTTAAACGACATTAGGTTTGTTACATAGTCATTGGTTATACGACATTAGGTTTGATACATAGTCATTGGTTAAACGACATGAGGTTTGCTCAAAACTACCTAGTCATTGATTATACGACATTAGGTTTGATACATAGTCAATGGTTAAACGACATTAGGTTTGTTACATAGTCATTGGTTATACGACATTAGGTTTGATACATAGTCATTGGTTAAACGACATGAGGTTTGCTCAGAACTACCTAGTCATTGGTTATAGGAAATTACGTTTGCTACATAGTCGTTGGTTTTACAACATTAGGTTTGCTACATAGTCATTGGTTAAACGACGTCAGGTTTGCTCAGAATTACATAGTCATTGGTTATACGAAATTAGGTTTGTTACATAACCAGAACCTATGTTGAAGTGTATGTAAATGGGTATTGAAAAACCATTTACTACCAAGTGCTTTATTTCATTTTAAACACCCAAGTCCATTTAGTATAAAAAATTATTTGGACTATAAAGACGTATATTAAAACCGAATTTTATTTTGACAACAGAATTGTTATGTATCTCATAGATATGATCGACTTGATGGTTCATTTTCAATTTAAAAAAAACGTATTTTCAGTATTTAAAAACAAGACACCAATCCTGAATATATCAAATTTGTTATACATTGCACAGCACTCGTAAAACAGTCTATGACTGATAACAGCTATCCGTGCTTTATGTACTGTTTTATTTTATATTTAACGTTTTTAAACAAATTTCAACAAATTTTAATGTAGCCAATATAAAACGGACATCAATGTTATGTCAAAAAGGTACATTTCAAAAGGTTTTAAAAACAAGTAGGTGGTTTTAAATGTTCATGATAGCTTGTTGTGTAATGTTTGCCGTATTAATGTTTATAATATAACATTTGATTACTTTTTGTTTTCTTCATAAAATCTCAAACAGTATATATTAATGTAATTGCCAACTGTTTTCGTTCTCTTTGCTTACATCTTTACAATATCATATAGATAAACTTTGTAACCAGGAAGTTCTTTCAATGCACCTGGCCTCAGTTTTACTATCTTAATTATGGTTTAAGAAATTTGTAGGTGTCATTTTGAAGATAGCTTATAGCTAAAACATATGCATTCGACTTTTAATCAATCTTATTTAAAAAAAACGTTTATGAATCCGGTGTCAGGTAAGAAAAAATCGTAAAATGGATGTATATTTTTCAAGCATAACACGTGTATATTACGTTATGAAATTTATCAATATTGTTTCTTCTTAAAATATGTAAAGAGTGTGAACTAATAAACCCGTTGGATACCGTAACCGTTTTGCCCAACGGTATAAATTATGTCGGTCAATTTATTGTTAAACATGCGTAACCTGTCCTTGTACTTGTATGAAATTATGGCGGCCCTCCGCGGATACAACATGAAAAATTTCAGACCGTACAAAATTCCATACATGAATTATGAAAATTACAAACTTAAGAAAAGAATTTTGTAAAAACAAGTAATATCAAATGTATGAAAATGTACTGTAATTGTATCACAATCCTACATGTACACTAATTCAATATATCCAAAAGTCCTCCATGCGTAATAATAGACTTTATTTTTGGTTTGAATTATCCAACAGTTTGCAACTAGAATAAGACTTGAATTTGAGCAGGTAAAATATTAAGGAAAACAAATGCAATAAACTGTTGTTGATTTTTTATGAAAATACTGCTGGTATTTGGTGTTTTTTTTTTTTTTTTTTTTTTTTTTTTTTTTTTTTTTTTAAAAAAATCATCCTTGCCACAAACATAAAGAACGTTATCGAAGCACGTGTCTAATGAAGCACATTCTCGTCGGTTATACGTTTGTAGCTCAGGTCTGATTTGTTAGTGCTCTATTGGTCGGTTGCGTACCTTTAGCTTAACCAGTTGATCTCGAGTCAAGTAACCCAGATTTAAACTAGAGTTAACCTATACTCAGGTAACAATAGTTGGGTTTCACACCTGAAAAGTAATTCCTTCTTACGTGAACTGAGCTCAGATTACACGTGTAACACGTTTGGAAAATGACTTCAAAAACAAAATCTCTAAAATTTACGGAATTAGAAAAAGAAATCCTAATAGAATTGGTAGAAAAAAGAACAAACAAAATGACGATAAAAGCATATGTAAAAAGAACGACGAATGGTCTGCTTTATGTAGCGATTTTAATTCTAGGCATGGAGTATTTAATAGAACACTTAACCAATTGAAATCTTTATGGAAAAAATTTAAAAGCCAGGGCAAAATCTAATGTAGCAAAGGAGAGGAGAGAACAAAAACAAACGGGTGGTGATATACACGAGATGTTACCGCGACAAATCAACAGCATCAGCTCACGATCACATATGGCCTGTACAGTTATTGAAAAGAATCATTTTCTATTGCGATAAAGTTCAGCAGGGACGCCGCCAGGCGATAATATTGGGATGGGGGTACAGTCAACAGGCAACGACCCCTGGGATTCTACTCATTTGCATGTAGCCCCGCTGTATCTCTTATAATCGATTTCCTGATGGGAAACTGATGTAATGTTTATATAAGGATCCAATCGAAAATGTGACTTTTTGAACTAATCTTGATACAGTCGACTTGTGAACTCCGAATAGACAGGAACGGATCAGTTCTATCTCTGATTACCAATTCTATTCTAATCAGCCGTTCAACTAGTTGAATCATATCAATTTCATCAAAATAATCTGCTATATTCACAGATGATCTCGACTTCAACCTGCTGATCACCAGGTTTGGATTTACCTGGGAATTTGAACTCAGCTCATGTGATTTACACAGGTGTGCAACCCAAATAAAAATGTGAGCTGTACTTAATCCTGAGATCAATTTAAACCAGAGGTACGCAACCGGTCATATACGTTACACTCATTAACGGCTACAACTCCTGTGCCTTTGGAAGCTAAGCTGTAAAGGTGAAAGTGGAACTATATTTGACTAAAAAAGAATGGGATATTTCAAACAAAACCTGAAATGTTTTGAGATTGATAGGCAATACAATTAAAATCTTGCAAGAACTATAATTTATGAATAGTTCAACAAAGTATTGTTAATGTAATTTTCCTGTGTAACATGTTTGGACATATATCGGTAAAGCAAGGTTAAAATTCGGTATAATATCACTCGATAACTTTTCCACCTTAATTATTGTCACTATTTTTTAATTATTGTCACAGTATTTTTTAATTCCCAAAGTTCTTTTTTATATTAATTTTCCTTAATTATATAATCTTTATAACTCCAAAATCTGGGTGAACTAATTTTGAAATTAAATCGGTTCCTTCGATATAAAGGTTAATTGGATGTATGGATTTTTACGACGTTTAGGCCAAAATGCTTCGATACCGAGATTGGTTTGCAAGAAATACTGCCCTTGCAAATGCCTAATTTTTTAAATTTTGGCAACGTGCAATAGGACGCTTTTTAGGTCACCATTCACTAGTGTAAGATTTGCAACATTTCCCTCTAAAAGCAAAAGCTGAACCTTTTCTAAAAGCATATACTTCGGGACTATTTTATTGATTGCATAAGTCAAAGACTCAAAGCTTCCAATTACAACTGTGTGAAAAGAATAATATACTTAAGTTTTTTGGCCTGGTTAAAATATGCATTATTCTAATTTACCAGCAAATGATATTTTTTTATCCCTTTTCATGTCTGTTGATTACCTCTACGGGCAAAATTGAAATGAAACAATTTATATCTTAACCAGGCCAAAATCTCTTAACACCAATCTCAATTTACGTTTTATAAGAATTTAACGAATGTGAAATACTTGCAACGTTGGACAGATATTTATACCTGCAGGCAAATAAATATGTCCTTCTCTGTCATATAAATCATAACTACCTTTATCACAATACAAACGTATATAGTAGACAAAGAACGCCGTAAAGAAAAACACTTCCTTCTTGTTAGCATTATAATAAATACTAAATAAGTCCGACTTATTAACAGAAATGTTATTAATTTAATGTTTGTGTGACTATCAAGGTCATTGAAAAGTTATTTGCCAAAGATCCGTCGCAGTTTTAGAAAAAACCCACACACACACACACACACGCGCAGCAGCGCGCGCGCGCGATGTTTCTTATATCGGGTTTGGTGCTGATATTTTGAAGTTGTCTATATACATTACTTGAAACAAGATTGTCAGCGTAAGGTGGTATCGCAAAGCGTGATTTCTATGTACAAGTCAGATAACATACATACAGGCTCCGCAGGTAGGCTCTGTATATGATACTGTCGAAGTATTATTACACAATCTAAACTTTTGTTTGGCTTAACGGGGCCACTTATTTACACAATTTATACCCACTTATAAAGACGGTATTGTTACGGGAGGTCCAAATATCAACTATTGATTCATTGATATTAAACCCATAAAGTCGTAAAGAAAGACTCATACATAATGCGAGATTTCCATGTAAGGAGTTTTATTATACATGTACTTATTATTATTATTATTATTATTATTATTATTATTATTGCTGTTGTTGCTGCTGTCGATGTTGTGGCTGCTGCTGCTTCTGCTGTTAAAGATGGTGTACTGCTGCTGTTGATGTTGTTGTTGCTGCTGCTGTTGGTGTTGTTGTTGCTGCTGCTGTTGATGTTGTTACTACTGCTGTTGATGTTGTTGTTGTTGTTGTTGTTACTGCTGCTGCTGTTGAAGTTGTTGTTGATGTTACTGCTGCCGTTGATGTTGTTGTTGTTACTGTTGCTGTCGATGTTGTTGTTGCTGCTGCTGTTGATTTTGTTGTTGTTACTGCTGCCGTTGATGTTGTTGTTGTTGCTGTTGCTGTCGATGTTGTTGTTGCTGCTGCTGATGTTGTTGTTACTGCTGCGTTGATGTTGTTGTTGTTGTTACTGCTGCTGTCGAAGTTGTTGTTCTTTTTTTTTGTTATGATGATAGAATACCGTTATCAGGTAACATTACGTTGTAGGAAACATATTGGGCAAGCCAAATAAGCAGTCATCTTTATGTCAGAATAGATAGAAATATTTCCATATCGCTTACGTTATTGGTTAAAACTATATATATTCTATATCATGTTCTTTAAAACAAATTCATAACTACCTTTGTTAAGGAATTAACAACTCGAACACCAGTCGTTAACCCTAAAGAACATGACAAAACTGACGTTAGAGTGGGAAGCCCTTCCTTACCAGTACATTAAAGACAACACGATTTGTCCATGATTAAAATATGTCATGAGTGTGTGAACAAACGTGATTGATAACTGCATCATTACTGAAATAGAACATCCGAATAATTAAAAAATAGTTTGTTTACGCCTTAAACTAGATGTTCGTATTAACTTATTATGCTGCAATAAAATGCTAATATTGTACTATCATTGTCATTATCTAGTTGTTACTTTAAGTCAAAAAAAACTGGTTATTTAACTTAAATGAACTTGAAAATTCTTGAAATGATGTTTAGTACAGAAAAAAGTGTTTCATTATTAACCATAATGTATCAGAGGTTGATCATATTTTTCTCTTTCTGAACAATAGTGCTTTCACACATTTTGTTTGGAAGGTTTCGTTGTCGGCAGCTTATTAACACGTCTATGTTTTTTACGTCTGAGACATAACTATATCGATCTTTTATTTTAAATTGCGAAAAGATGTCGTAGTTAGAATAAAACCAATTAAAGCGAGAATTTATGGTGGCTTATTTCTGACATCGACATAATTTTAGTCGACATAAAATTATCTCAACATGTCGACTTAATATCTCGACATGTCGACTTAATATCTTGACAAGTCAAGATATTATCATGGAAAGTTGTGATACCAAAATAAAAAGTTGAGATAAGTAACACGACATGTCGCGATAAAAATAAGTCGAGATATCGAGATAATTACAACGACAGGTCAGCATAAGTATCGCGGCATGTCGTGTTAATTATCCTAACTTTTTATTTTGGTATCACAACTTTCCATGATATTATCTTGACAAGTCAAGATATTAAGTCGACATGTTGAGATATTTTTATGTCGACTAAAATTATGTCGATGTCAGAAATAAGCCACCATAAGAATTACCTTTAGCCTCAAGACTTTTCTCCTCTCTTACCGATCGTATAGTAGTAGATGTCACGTGTTCCTTTCATATCTCTGTACAATGTTACTTGTTTGTATGTCGTGATTTCAGGAGTCCCAGTATAGTCATGCATGTCATAAAATAACAATAAGAAAATTCCAAAATTCTAATTAATTGGAAAAATAAGATTTCAATAAAACAATATGTTCGTGAGTGTAAACATTAATAAGCACATATCAAACTTAAAAAAATTACCTTTGATTCACAGGCATTAATTTAGTAGTCCATAAAGGATTGTTACGCGGTTAAAAGCTCCCCTAGAAGCTTTATATGACAATAATTAACTGATAACCTTCTCCGGGAAGCTTTACGTTGTGTATTCCTAAGTCTTCGAGTGGAGCGTTCTCCGTTAGATGTCAACGAATACCGAGAGCTTTTATTTTAACTATATGAATCGAGTATAGCGTCGACGAATAACGCTTCTCATCATGAACTGGCTAATTAAATGTGAATTTATAACTATTTGGACGTTCATTGACCACAAATTGATGTGTTCGTGGAAACACCGTGTTCAGTCCGCAGCTTCAGAGTCTATATTCACTTACATTTATTTTTAACCAAACTCAAACTCAGAATCGTAAATCAATAAACAAATTAATTAAATAATTGTATAAATAAAATACTTTATTAACCTTCGATCGAGTATGTCACACGTTGTTATATTTGGCCGAGTTATATATTCGATCTGAAACTTATATGGCTCAACAAGGCTATCTGGAGCATGGTTCGTCAAAATAGGACATTTTGTAGAATAACGTTCCCTTTTGTGGGGAGCTTTGTCGGTTACAGTCATTGTTTGGCGTCGACGGCAAACGCTCCCTTTTGTGGGGAAAGTAAATGCAAGAGATTAAAATACAGTTGTGTGTGTGTGTGTGTGTGTGTGTGTGTTTTTTTTTTTTTTTTTTTTTTTTTTTTTTTTTTTTTTTTTTTTTTTTTTTACAGTCTATAAATGGTGCATTAGTCGATACAAAGATCCTCAACACCTGTACATTTATATTTACTTCTGATTGCTACAATTAAGTGGTGTTTTAAAAGACATTTTTGTAACTAAAGTGTTAATAATGCATTCACTTCTCTCCTAATGTAAGTGTTGTCCATATACAAAAGTCATTATAATACAGAGCAGTAATAAGAAAATACATTTACATCGCTGATCAGAACTGTAAGTCCAGGGCGGACTTGGTGTAAGCAACCGTCTTAAACACCATTTTAAAATCATTAAAGGATATTCAGCATCCAAAACACTGCCAATCTATTTTTTTAAAACTTAAAAAGGAGTCAAAAATGTAAGTTTGGTTGGTTGTCGTATTGTTTAATCTCACATGAACATTTTTAGCTATTTAACACAGCAAGTTTATCAATCTCTAAGGATTAATCTAAAGTCTTTTGCAAAATTGTGAATTTTTACAAAAAGAAATATTCAAAATTCTATCATGTGCAGGAATTTGAAAAATCCTTTTTTGTAAAATTAAAACCTTTGCACGTGACACTAAGATCTTCACGCGTGTGAGTTGTTTTTATGGTCTTCTTATTTCTAACATGCACAGTGGCAACTTTTATATAGCTGGTAGCTTACAGAGTTAGCATACTGCAGACAAGCATACCATCCCAAGTCACATTATCCTGGCATTGCGTGAACCTTTCAATAACCTGTCCTCTTAATGCGGAGCGTCAGACGAGGAAGCAGTATGTATAATTTTTCAAGGTCAATGTGTGACCCGACCGTTTTGAGAACCCATGACGAGGCAGCAGCTCTGTCACTGAGTCACCGAGGTGGTCAAAATAAATAGGGTTAAACGTTTTTATATTTATCTTACTAAAATATACTCGTATTTTAGTAATCAAACAATAGAATCAAATATTAGATGAAGTCCTACCCTAAAATAATCTACTCTTGCGTTGTTTTTTATAGTTTATACCCTGTGAACATAATATTATGGTCAAACATACCCCAAATACAAGAATCATTAGAACCAAACTTACCCAAAACACAAGATCATAAGAGTTAATTGAACACAACTTGTGGTTTGACCATCATTTTGACCGCGCAGTTACAGTTCAAAATAAGATAAAAGTCCGGCATTCCGGAGAATTAATGATCCTTTAACCTTCAGTATTGAACCCTACAATCTCTGGAAAATCTGAATTTGATCATTATGTATAAAATGTTATGGTATTATCCTTAGGGAAAATACACATGTTAGTAGCCAGTACATATGTTACATATATATAAGATATACTTCCACAACAATTTAAACCTCATAATTTAAATTTTAATTCGAAGATTCGAAAAGAGTCTGTGAAAATCCATTTCAAACATTTTATCGGGCATTTGTAATTTAAATCTCGACAATAATACACCTAGGGAATGTCCTGATGCAGTGCTGTAGCCGAAGCGATTAAAGTTGTTTCACTTACCCCAAAATGTGAATATACATAAAAAACGTATGTTGGTTTAGTTACATGTTTGATAGATTAATAGATACAAATGTAAAACAAGCTTGAAAGAGTATTATTATGCAAAAACATTGTCATTTTGTTGGTAGATAATTTGAGAATTAATTTACTTATTCAATTTACCATGATAAAGAAAATCGTTCTTTCGACTTAAGAAACTGAAACCTCTTTTTGTGTAATACAAATCATTCAGAAATTATGCAGTACATATACATAATATTGTATCCGATCCCATTGATATATTATCCGGCAAGTATAAATATTTGGTGAGTTATTGTATGAATTTTTGCAAATGTCATTGTTTTTAGGATATTTTTATTTTTAAAACCTTTACCTTTACATGTATGTTATCTTTATTTCTGCAATTTTACATACTGACATGTAGTTTTTGTTTGATATAGAAGGTAAGGGACTGGAAACTGACACGTAAAATCAAAGCTTAATAAAATATATGTCTTTACCAATTAATGTCTGTATGCAACGCATTCTTTAGTAAATACAACAAGGACAATAATAGTGACTTTTTCGTACAGCTTAATAGCTGAAATTTTAATCAGGCAAGCACAAAAAGGGGAAAACCCTCAAAAATGTGTTATAAAAAACTGGAAAGATTGATTGCAGACACCAAAAACTTTCAGTAAAAACAAGATCTTTCACCAAAAAAGTATTTGTATCAGAACAAAACTACTGCCACGTGTACAACAGATAAAAAAATTAAATTGCTAAGAAACATATTGACATTATGTGATAAAACTGTAAAGGAAAATATGAGTGGTCCTAATAATCTGAAATAACTTTTAATTGTATAGCTTTACCAATCATAAAGTTAAAACAATTGTGAATATGTGACATGCAACTATTTCTCCAAAATAACATTCAACATAAAAATCTTTAAAAGGATATGTACAACGATGCATCATGATAACCATTACTTCTAAGTTTCGTCGTTTTCTGCACAGGAATCACAGAGACCTTGTCTACTAAGATAAAACTATTTCTTGGCAGTAATATTTCTGCGTTTCTTGCGTAAGGTGTATATGTTTCACGGTTAATAGGGTATTGTAGAGCTTGTTCCTATTACGGGGACTCTCTACAACGAAGCAAGTTGTTTACAAATAACTGTTGATCAGGGATATTGCAAGCTTAGAGATTAAACCCGGACAAAAATCACTAAAATTTTTCAAAGGGCCAAATCATCATCGACAACAACATCAACATCATCATCATCATCTCTGGTTCCCTCAAATTGGTGGGTTTTAAATAACTTGGTTCTCTTTACCCAATATTTCTATACATTTGTATTTGTATCTTTGACTGTTATATCATTTTGCTACATGTATTTTGTTTAATAATACTGACATTTTTCAAAAAGCCTAGCCGGTAATATGTCGCTATTTGATTCCTTTTATTGGTTGTCTTGCACCGTAGCTTTAGAAGTGAAGACCTTCATTATTTATATCTAATCTTTAATATAACAGGTGAACTATGATGTTTTGTTGCGTTTCATTTGTATTGAAACTAGGCTGTAAATGAAATAACAAAATACATCTCAAGTCACAATTTATAAATAACAGTTTATTATATCTGAGTAAGATATTAATATTGGATTTCATTACCTAAAATACATAATCATCACTTTAAATTCAACCGGTAAATTTTACAACATAATTTACTGGACAATATATTTTAATTATAAGAAAAATGTTGTATACCAGACTGAATTGTATGCAAATTTGCATAATTTCGGAGAACCGGAGAAATAACATATATAGATATATAGAGATGTTTACTGTTATAAAGCTAGAGTCAGAATGAATAAAGAGTAATTATGCTAAAAAAAAAAAAAGGAGGAAGGTGTTAATGAGTAGTATTTAGAATATTTTTAAAAATAACCCAGGCTGACAAGTCACGTAATATGCGATCACTGTTACATTTACGTCAGAAGACAAAATCACATTTACATAACAAAACATTACATTACACAACATAGACAGTACATAGATTGACAAAGAAGCATTTTAATCCGGTATAACACCTGCATGGCTGCATTTAGACGATGTGGTAAAAACTTAGGTTAGAGATAGAAAGACATTCAAAATAAAGAAACTTGATTACTTTCCACAAGAACAAATATTACCTCTTAGCAATAACAAGACCTTGAAAAGGTTTATATGGAATACAATGAAAAACAAGTGTTACTTGAAAAATAATGTCATTACAAAGTTCTCAGACAAAACAAAAACATTTTGACTTGCAAAATCCTTATCAAACCAGGAAATTGTTTTTAGATTAATTATTAATAATGAATTCATACATGAAATAATTGTTGTATTATAAAATGTTAGAAAAGTTTCAAACAAGTTGATCATGTAAAATTATAATGTTGATAACATAATACTAATTTTAATACTGTAAATAAACGATTCTGTTCATAATCTTAAAAATAAATCATACTTTAGTTATCTATATCCAGTTTAGTATGTTTTAAACAACCAAGTCCAAAATAGTTACCTACAAAATAAGGAAAAAAGCTGTTCAATTAAAAATATCTTTTTGAAAGTGAATTAAACTACAGCAAATAAGCTTTTGTAGTCATTTAGAAACAAAAGATAGCAAAAAGCACCATGCAACCTACACATTATTAATCCTATGAAGTTTCGAAAAGCCAACTACATGGATAATATTACGATTTGAAGGGACATTTATCTTTGACAATATAGCTCTTGTTTACTTTCAAGCCAATAGTGTTTAAGAAGGGGTATTGTAAGTTATGTCCCCACCAAGTTTCTACATTATCTAAATGACATTTGTAAGAGGAAAAACTTTTTAAATGTGTTTGAAGGGAAATTAAGTTCCGGGCAGACAAAAAACGAATGACGTACGGATAACAAAAATCAAACACCACCACAACAGAGCGGCAACACAGCTGCATCAGAGAGGAAAAAGCAGCAAAACAACCAATTGGTGTAGCTAGACTGGTTGTAAATGAACGATTTAGGTGTCAGAGGCTATTACCGAATACAAAAGCAAAATAGATATAACAGTAAAATAAATTGTAGCTCAAAAATAGTATGGGAACTGTTTTTCTTACACATCATGTTTTAGTTTTCTTTCGTTTCCAAATGTTCTTAATCCTCTTTTTTTAACATTGAACAGTTACGCAACCATTGGACATCAGCAGTTTTATACTTTTTCTTCTTCTTCTACTTCTTTTTAATGCAGAATCTCATCTTCAACCTTCGACCTTTATCTTCTTTGAAATCATATTGAGTTTTTGTTAAGTTCTGTTGTCAACAGAGTTTTACATGTACAATGTTGCACAATGATGTGACGGTTTACGTTTTTCAATGTTTATTTTATGGTGTTATTTCTTTATATCATATTTCATACAACTCATTTACATTTAGCAATTACACCACATTTTGTTCAAGCTTAGAAAACAAAATTTTGCTATAATTTGTAACATAAAATTCTGCACAATAAACAACATTATAATTCGCACAATATAAAAAATTCTGAGAACAAAAAAACAGTATCAAGCACAGCAGGACTAAGAACTATTGTCCAATACGGATCCATTTCTCAGTTTCAAAGGTTCCAATAAGGGATCAATGTTCATTAGTAGAAGTATGTATTATATTTTTTTCGAAATCAGAATTGTTCATTAAATTTGAAATATGTTGACAAATAGTGCAAAACAAGTTCAAGTTATCACTGACAGAACTCTTAAGAAAAAATTATATTCGTCTTCCATTTCAGAAAAAAGTTTCGTATCTTTTTGTATTGTCCTATTTCTAAGCAGTGATCGCGTATTCTAAATTTTGAAAACGGCTATGTTTTAAATTTTTTTGATTTTAAAAAGTGTCCCATATGCATATATTGCATTTTTATTTACTAAACAAGGCTGACTAAGAATTATGATTATTATTCAAACATAGTTCATTCGTTTTTATTTGCTAAAACAGATAAAACATCTTCAACAGTTCAATCTTCTTCAACAGGCCAATCTCCTTCAACAGGCCAATCTTCTTACAAAAAGATAAACTGACTGAAGAAGATAAAACATCTTCAACAGTTCAATCTTCTTCAACAGTTCAATCTCCTTCAACAGGTCAATCTTCTTACAAAAAGATAAACTGATTGAAGAAGATAAAACATCTTCAACAGTTCAATCTTCTTCAACAGGTCAATGTTCTTCAACATGGCCATCTTCTTCAACATGTCCATCGTCAATAAAGAATCCGGAGTACCAGGAATATATTGCATGTTCATGTCATTCAGTCATAAAGGTTTTTTCTCTCACCAAGCTGTTATTATCCTTAACCTAATAGATTGGATAGATTACAGCAATTCTTACATCCGTCATAACCCGCTTGTTGTGTATCGTTAGCATAGAAAAATCTTACGTCGAACGTTACTTTTGATAGACAATCGTATTATTGTTGTCTAATGTGACTAAAACATGAAAGTTTTAATTACATGGAATTGTTATGAATGTAGTTAGAGATCCAATTTCCAAAGATTACAGAGTTGTTTTACATTATTGATATTTAACAATTGAATGAGTTTGTTCGTGCTAGGTTTCAGCCAATGATAAGGTTTAATAAAACACTGTTTTTAATTGGATAACAACAAGACGTTTTGTCATCCTCAATAGCATCAATATAAAATTTGCATAATCTTTCATTTCGTTTTTGCCTGTGTAACGGATTGTTTCAACAGTTAAACAATGTGAAGATAACCTAAATTTTGCTATAACCTTTTTTGTAAAAAACTGGAATTGATTTTTTTAAATAATATTAAAAGAGTAAAATGATTTTTAAAAAAAGCTACATGTATAAATGACATTTGGCTGATTTCTGAAGTGAAGCATTTAAACTCTGGATACAAACATCTTCTAACTTCTGCTTGATTACAGCTAAACCGAACTTTGGACATATATTGTTTTGATTCAACCAGATATACCTAAGACCAAGTGATTCCAATTCTGACTTAATGAGATTAGTCCAAATAATTTTATTAGCACATGAAGTTAAAGCCAACTTTAGAAAACCTTGGTATAGATTTGAAGGATGCAATTTGTTGAATTTAATAAATTGAATCAAAACTTATAAATTCTTTTTTACGACTACCATACAATGGAAATCTTCCTAATTCAAGATAAACCATTATATTTGTTGTTGATTTTTTTTACACCCAGTATTTTTTACAGTATTCTAGAGGAACTTTTTCTATTGCCTCTCCAGTATGCATACCCTATATTTCACATGCATAAGACATTACAATACCAAAACAAATACCAAAAAAAAATTAAAGACTGCTGAGATTTAAGTACATGTTTTTTTTTTATTTTTTATTTATTTATTTTTTTTATTATTTTTTTTTTTTTACTTTTTAATGCATACATCGCTTTTCTACCTTCCGCAGCTAGGTGTCACTGTAAGGTGAGGAAGTTATTGTTATCGTTGAATAAAAATCCTAAATAATTAAATTAGTTCCCAATTGCAAATTTGACTGTTCCATTTTCCCCGATGCTCTTGAAGGTGATATTATCTCAAAGCAACCAAAACAAAACTTGTCATGTACACGATTTCTAGAGCTTTCTGTGCTCTCTGATATCCTATTTAAAAAACTCTCAATCCTTGTTTGTTGGGAAATTTTGTAATCGTTATCAAAGTCATCACACTATCAGTTTAAATAAAAAGTTGCAATAATGATTGAAAAAAAATCCGAAAGTTTAATATAATGTAACAAGTATGGATTTTAACATGGGTAAATATGTGTGATATTATTCGTATAAAAAAGCAAAATATTGATCGATGTGTCATAACATTATAATGACTTATTCATTAAAGCCAATGATTGTAAATTGTTAAAGGCTATTGAATTTTCAATTTAAATATCGAAACAAACACAGTGACTCTGTCGGTAGGGTAAGATATCCGATACCAGCCATGACAATATACAGCAACTTTACTGTAGCTCGTGTCAGTGATGTACATTTGTACAGTCTACAGTAGAATTTAACTGTAGCCTATGGAACGCCATAGCTGTCATATATTGCGTCATAGATGTACATGTGTACACCACTGATATGCAACAGTAGAACCTCATTAACATAAGGTTCGGTTTGATCCTCTGCGGGTTTTTATTGTTCATCAGTTTCTATTTTAATTTGCCTAATTGTTAACCCAATAAAAAGTAATGTATCTGTTTATATAAGTGTATGATCTGATATTTGTAAGTACCCATAACGTTAAGTTGTTCAATTAAGAAAAAATAACGCATTTTATACAACAAGACGTTTTGTCATTTGGTATTTCTTGATGTGATATTTACTTACTATCATTATTGAGATTTCCAAACTAAAAAGGGAGATATAGTAATTTCTAATAATATTTTAAATGTGAAGAAAACTTTTTCACATTATAGATCGCGATGCATCTCATAAGTACGACTAAGAAAAGATGTGCCTTTATTTATAATTAACACGAAAACCTTGCAAAACCTCACGTGTAAGTAACAAAAAGATCATTTTTGTAGAATTATATAACAATTTTTTGCATAATCCCAAAAAGCTCTCATTTTATTACATGTGACATCTTGCAAGATTTCAGTGTTATCATGTACTCATGTACATCTATGACGGCTATGGCGTTCCATACGCTACAGTAGACTGTACAGACGCTAGTTACAGTAAAGTTACAGTACATAGCCATGGCTGATATCGGTCATCGCAGTAGAGAGCATAGTTTACGACCAAAATGACTAATGTCTCATCACAGATTGGTTTTCAAAACACACACATACTCTCTCTCTCTCTCTCTCTCTCTCTCTCTCTCTCTCTCTCTCTCTCTCTCTCTCTCTCTCTCTCTCTCTCTCTCTCTCTCTCTCTCTCTCTGCATGGAGGCATCACTTGTAATATATATATATATATATATATAGATCAAACAATAAAACTAGAAAGATTCTGACTGATAAACGATAAATGACACGAAATTGATTCGGGGGAATTTTTACATGCTGCAGTGAAATCAAAAAACCTTTTTAATCATGATAAAACATTTTTTGATGTAAAGACAAACATTCCAGGAAAAAAAATCGAGAATCTCGGTATGTATTTTTAAAGTGCATAAGTGTATGTTTTTAAGCTAAGCCATCACTCTGTTTATTCGAAATGAAAAACTAAGATTGGTGTTATACTAATTACGAACATTTTTTAAGATGATGATGATGATTATTATTATTTTATTTTTTTTTTTTTTCACTTCACTTTTTCCTGTGCGTTTTCTCTAAGATGCATCATTCAATATTATTCAAATTTTCAGTTTAAGTTCCGATGTTGAGCTGTCTGTTATTCAAACCTTTGGGGTAAATGTGGAAAGGCAGGAGGAAATGGTCTAGAAATATAGTATATTTTGTCATACAGACTTTTATAAAGCACTATGAATCTGCATCATGGTACCATAAATCCGTCATCTTTTGTCATCTATATCGTATAAATTGCAACTTAATATAAATAGTAAAAGGGGAATAACTCGAGTTAGATATGGTCGCTATTCTGTCCATGTAGTTTGTTTACAATCATGGCGATGTACGGCGAGTAACGAACATTCTATTGTGGGTATCATACAAAGTGGTTTTGAATTATCGGAGATTGCAAAAAAGCTTAGTTATTGGCAAATCAACAAGTTTTAAATTTTGAAGCGGTTGCGAAAAAGAGATTAGTTGTTTAAAACACTAAAACTACTATACTGCAATAGGAAAGCACTTGACTTTATTGTTGAAATAAATTCGTAGAGCATCTTTATAGGAGAATATAACTGCACCAAGTTCATCTGTACGTGTTTTAGACGTACAATAGAAAAACATTGATATATACTAGACGGTCGGTTAGGAAAGTCATTAAAATAAGAGGTTAACCAAAAACAAGAATTACATAATGTACAGTTAAACTTCACTGGACTGTCAGTGAAATGGAAAAACATTAGTTTTACAGATAAGATGATGCTGGTTAATTAAGCCTGATGGAAATTAAGTCCTGTGAAGTTTGAAGGTCAAAATGTTTTTGTAACACAACAGCCATCTTCAGCTTTCAAACTTAAGTTCACTCACATAATTATTATGGCTGAAAATGACTGCTGGGCCCGGTTTCACAATCATTCCTTAACTAAGATTTTCCTTAACTTAAATCTGGCAAATTTGAAACCTTTATAATTTTGTAATTGTTGAGATATTAAGAAATTAAATGTTTCATTTTAAAGATCACTTCAAGCTTGTAATATCTGCATTTTGTTTTATCCCAAATGTTTATATGTAACTCAGAAATAGATTGCTAAAATTTGCTAAATTAAGGTAAAGGAAAATCTTAGTTAAGGAATGATTGTGAAACTGGGGCCTGGACATATAAATTAACAGAACTACATAGAAACTTAATGCTTATATCAAAGTAGCGCTAATGCATTCTGTCAATGGTCTTAGTTTCAGAGGAATGAGAGATTGAGATTCTGTAGATCAGTTGGACCCTATTTTCAGACCGCTATGGGTAAACTCTCTCTCTCTCTCTCTCTCTCTCTCTCTCTCTCTCTCTCTCTCTCTCTCTCTCTCTCTGGTAGGTTCGTACTATCCAGTTGGATGTAAGGTCGAAATAAAGTTGGAAAATCTGAAATAAAACGAATAAAGAAAAGTTATTAGATTAGGACAAAACTACTTGAAAATTTAATCCAACTTTAAAAAAATCATGTATCTAGGTCGTCGACCGGAAATACATTTAAATAGGTCAGATCACTTAATACAATGAAAATACACATTATAGATCTATACGTTATATACATATACATGAATGCTTAGTGAGCTATCATACCGGATAAACAAGAGGATTTTGAATACACAACTATAAATTATGTGACATATATACAACAGGTTTGATGTTCTAAATGTTATATTTGTTGATATTTTATTTTGCGTTTGAAATAAGTTTACTGTATTATACAGAAGTTGTACATAATGCAATAAGATATCGGTGGGGGAGGGGGGGGGACAAAAAGAAGGCTTGCTGTCAGGGTAAATAATAGTTACACGTCGTTAAAAGCGAAAAATGTTTATAATAACAACCCAGTTAAGTAAGATTTTATTGTTATTTTTTGTAGATATCTATTAAATAATTTAGAACAGGTAAATAAAATAATCCATATCGTTAACAAAGTGTATTAATATGTAGGAATGTCGGAGTAATATTAGGATAATAAATAAACTATAATCAGTATAATAATCAGAGCATGATATTACGGGGTATAGCGAATATGTGTGGATTTTTATTCACGGTATTATTAAAACCCAAAAATAATCCAAATCTCTTTTAAATCTGTATAGTTGTATCCCTAGGTCACTTACACTACATTTCGGGTTCACCGGTTATGTCGTAAGTTTTTGCTGAACCTAACTTTTTTATCTGCCTCATTATCCGAAACTGCATATTTTAATGTAACACAGTAACGAGTTTGTAGTGCTTTCCGTTTTATTGACAATGCTATTGCGAGAACAGTTCAAGGGATTTTTCAGAATTTGCACAGTTGTTTTGTAAAAATAAGTTACAGGTCAAGTTCGATTTTAGCACCATCTTATTTTTAGGTTTTATTATATTAATTCTTATTTTAAAAATAAATAACGGAGCGAGGACAAAACCTTAAGAATTCAGATCAAGTGTGATATACTGTCATGTGCTACTGTTAAATTCCCATAAGTAATACATTCAATTACAGTACATGACAAGTGTAAGCATTATTTCATAAAAATTTAAACGTAGCACAAGACAGTACTATAATATACAGGGAAAAACAATATAAATTATATAATAACGTTTATATATGCGTAAGATTTATTGCACCGCAAAATAACGACATATCTATTTACATTGTGTATGTCCCTTTATATGGTCTAATTGTAATAGACAAAATCATTTCTTTTCATGACAGATTAAAATGGTGCTGGGTATTGTTAGCGCTGTTTTTGGCGCTACTATAGCTGCTTACTTTGGACTTAAGAAATTTGCACCTTGGATCTTTAGTGACATCACCTATATACGAACTGTTAAAGGAGCCAATGATAGGTTTGAAGCACAGTGCAAGAATAAGAAGTTTATAATCGATGTATTTGAAGAAACAGTAAAGAAATATGCCAAGAAAACTATGCTAATATACGAAGACAGGGAATACTCGTTTGAATATATGGACAACATGGCCAATCAAGTTGCTCAAACTGCTTTAAATATAGGGTTACGACAAGGAGACATAGTGGCTATGTTTCAGTTCAATGAACCTTCGTTTATTTGGACATATTTAGGTTTGTGTATAAATATACAAGGTATTTTGCTTACCTACACCATTTTAATTTTTCTGTATTTCTAAATTGATAATACATTTATTTTCTGCGTGCTATTTTATGGATTTTTAAAAAAAGTTTTTAGTCTTTTTACATTTTTTATACTAAATGGTATAATGTACATATCCGCTTCAATGAAGACATGCTGCAGGCATATAAGATCAGTTTTAAGGTTCTTTCCTAAAGTGTAAGTTTTTTTGGCTCTTATATTTGTAGTTAGGTCCATTGCCGGTTCTTTATTGACCGAGTGGACCAAAGCTCAAGCTAACGGAACGCGTCTTTCTGTCTCACTTACACAGAACCTTGCGAGTTCGCTTGACAAAAATTATTTTCTCCAGATATTCCATTTCCTCCACAATATTACCAATTACCTACATATATGCAAAAGAAATTTGACTTCCGTGTAAATTGTCGTTGTTTCGTCCATTGTATGTTTAAAATCCACATCAAATATTATTTTTAAGAATGAAGTTCTTGTTTTCTGGGCAATTTAATAAAATCATCTAGACTTTTTTTTACTTTTAAATATTTCCTGATGACGTAATAACTATATTACAACACTTTTTACTCGAGTTCGATCTGTTTTAAGAAAGTAAAAAAAAATCGACCATCTCACATCCCGAAGTCCTGTGCTAGTTTATAGTAGCTAGCAGCTATCGTCATTTCACACAAAGCCAATGGCTTCTACCCCTTCGAGATATAAGGTTCCAAAAAAATCAGAATTATTACATTAGGACAATAATACAAATAATTTGATAATAATATGTTTATGTTTTGTTTCAGGTTTTCAAAAAATTGGAGTTCAGATAGCATTTATAAACTATAACTTAAGATTTAAGTCACTTCTACATTGTATAAAAGTCAGCGAAGCAAAACTCATCCTCATTGGTCAAGGTAATTCATTTTATAGTTGTTTACTTACCAAACTTTTTTCATTAGTGTCTTATTTTCGCCATGAGAACGTTATTCCCTAAGACAATCGACTTTCAGAGTGATAAGAAAATACTGGAAGGGCTACTTATTATAAACATGTCTCTTGTCGTAACTAATTTTTTAGATCAACTTTTTGTAATGTTTCAGTCTATTGTTTGTGATATTTCCTGCAAGTGGAACCTTTTACAAGATATATAGCTATTCATTAAATGTATTTAAATGCGTTGTATGACTTATTATAAAATGTTTATTGTCATGATTCAACATTTTAATTTAGGTATGGAGTTAAAGAAGGCAATATTAGATATTCAGGATGATTTAACTAGTTTTGACATTTATTCACAAGACCCAAAACCAGAAAATTTACCAGTAGGTTTTAAGTCTTTTGGTGAAGCATTTACAAAAGCTCCAAGCACACAGCCAGATAAATCCCATAGATCTGGACTTCGATATAGTACACCATACGTATTTATATATACCTCGGGGACAACAGGTAATACACAACTATACTCATTACAATTCTTATATCTTAACGCGTTCAATGATTATCACAATGTTCATATAACTAAATTACATGTAAAGAAACCCATACTGATCATACAAAAAAATCAATAACAATGTTTAAACGCTATTTAATATAAATAAAAATGTTTTTATTAGGAAATATGATTTTTGAAACCATACAATATCTTGCACATCTGACAGTTCCATTTATCTTTAGATGTTGGAGTTTAATCTGTTACAGAGTTAGTATTATCGGTTTTCATTATTCCAGACACAAGTTACTACTTAAGTTTAGTTCATATTTTTACTGTTATGTTCTTTTTTAAATCTATCTCTGACAGGGTTGCCAAAGCCGGCAATAATAACACAACTGAAGGCATCAAGGGCCGCATATGTTATGACAATAATCGGAAACGGAAATGACGTTCTTTATGAAACCCTACCATTGTATCACTCCGCTGGGTCAATGCTCGGAGTTGGATTCTGTTTTGCAACAGGTAGATTTAGCTCTTGTTTATCTGCTCAAATGAGCTTAACATAAAGATCATACACACATATTATACAAATGTATTTTCAGCAATTGGAATAAATTTAGATACCTATTTTTTTTAATTATCCGATATTAAAAAGTCTTTCAAACCTTGCATTAATCAAAATAAATCCATATATATATATATATATATATATATATATATATATATATATATATATATATATATATATATATATATATATATATATATATATATATAATGGGGATTTAACCAAGCTTAGCAAAGAATACGATATATAAGTAGAACTCGCGCAAATGTTTCATACATTTATTTCATTTGTACTGACTTCTGTTACTATTACAGGAGCGACTATGGTACTTCGATCCAAGTTTTCAGCCAGTCAGTTTTGGGAAGATTGCAGAAAGCATGACGTAACGATTATACATTATGTAGGAGAATTGTGTAGATACTTGGTAGCTAGACCAGAGGTAAGTATATAAACATGACTATAGTTGAAAACAATAACTGGACAGTGGTCAGAAAAGACACAATACACAACTGCAATGAAATTGAACTTTACAACAACATCAAGAACCACCAAATAATCAACACAATACAAACCTTTTTGAGAACAAAAACATTTAAAGCTTCACACAATATGAAATGATAGAATTCACATTTTGGTATTAAGTACTTTTTGCGTATTCTTGTGATCGAGACAGTGGAGAAAACCGTAGTTCTTGAAAAAAAAAAAAACAACAACCTCCGGCCAGCGAACTGACAAAATTTCTCACATTAGAATCCACGCGAGTCAGATTTTTGCGTTGTGATGTAGTTTTGTTTTTCTCATCACTATTTTAGTACAATTTTGAAAGAGAGGAAGGACTGTAACTTAAACTATGTAGATATTTATATTGTCAGTATTTCTTTATATTTTTAAAGAATATGCAAGATAAAGTTCACAAAGTTCGTGTAGCTTTTGGAAATGGTCTCCGTAAAGATGTATGGAAGGAATTCCAAAGTCGCTTTAATGTTCCACAAATTGCAGAATTCTATGCAGCTACAGAAATGCCACTAGGGTTTATAAATGTCAGTAATAAGTTTGGTTCTGTGGGGAGAAGTTCGCCATTACTGGTAAGTTAGAAGTAATATAGCTAACGGTAGTAAAACTATCGTCTAAATGCGCGTACCTAACGCATATGGCCAATTATGTGTGCAAAAACGCATTTTCAGCATAAACGATTGTCGGTACGTGGCATGTTTGTCGGAAGATTAATTATGTTTGTCGTAATTGAAGCGTATGCTGTTAAGTGGAACATTTGTGTCAGTAAGTGAAACATTTGTCGGTAAGTGGAACATTTGTCGGTAAGTGAAACATGTTTGTCGGTAATTGAAAACGTGTCGGTTACTAAAACATGACTGGCGGTTAATGAAACGTGTGTCATTAAGTGAAACATGTTTGCCGGAAACTGAAACGTGTGTCGGAAATTGAAACATGCGTGTCGCTAAGTAAAACGGTTGTGTCGTTGAGTGAAAAATGTTTGTGTACATAGTTGTCAGTATATGGTACATAGTTGTAGGTATGTGATACATAGTTGTAGGTATGTGGTACATAGTTGTCTTTATGTGGTACATAGTTGTAGGTATGCTGTACATAGTTGTCTGTATGTGATACATAGTTGTCGGTATGTGGTACATAGTTGTCTGTATGTGATACATAGTTGTCGGTATGTGATACATAGTTGTCTGTATGTGATACATAGTTGTAGGTATGTGATACATAGTTGTAGGTATGTGGTACATAGTTGTCTTTATGTGATACATAGTTGTAGGTATGTGGTACATAGTTGTCTTTATGTGGTACATAGTTGTCTTTATGTGGTACTTAGTTGTCTTTATGTAATACATAGTTGTCGGTATGTGGTACATAGTTGTAGGTACGTGGTACATAGTTGTCGGAATATGGTTCATCGTTGTCCGTATGTGATGCATGGTTGTCTGTATGTGGTACATAGTTGTCTGTATGTGATACATAGTTGTCCGTATGTGATGCATGGTTGTCTGTATGTGGTACATAGTTGTCTGTATGTGATACATAGTTGTCGGTATGTGGTACATAGTTGTAGGTACGTGGTACATAGTTGTCGGAATATGGTTCATCGTTGTCCGTATGTGGTACATAGTTGTCTGTATGTGGTACATAGTTGTCTGTATGTAGTACATAGTTGTCGGAATATGGTTTATAGTTGTCTGTATGTGATGCATAGTTGTCTGTATTTGATACATAGTTGTAGTATGCAGTACAAAGTTGTTGGAATATGGCACATAGATTAAGTATGTGGTACATAGTTCTCGGTATGCGGTACATAGTTGTAGGTACGTGGTACAAAATTGTCTGTATATGATACATAGTTGTCTGTATGTAATACACAGTTGTCGGAATATAGTTCATCGTTGTCTGTATGTGATGCATGGTTGTCTGTATGTAATACTTAGTTGTCTGTAAATGGTACTTAGTTGTAGGTAAGTGGTACATTGTTGTTTGTATGTGGTACGTTATTGTCGGTATGTGATACATAATTGTCTGTACGTGTTACATAGTTGTAGGCATGTGATACATAGTTGTTTGAATGTGGTACATAGTTGTCTGTATGTGATACATAGTTGTCTGTACGTGGAACAAAGTTGTCTGTATGTGATACATAGTTGTCTGTATGTGATACATATTTGTCTGTACGTGGTACATATTTGTCTGTATGTGATACACAGCTGTCGGTATATGGTACATAGTTGTAGGTATGTGTTACATAGTTGTCTTTATGTGGTACGTAGTTGTCGGTATGTGATACATAAGTGTCTGTACGTGGTTCATAGTTGTAGGCATGTGATACATAGTTGTTTGTATGTGGTACATAGATGTCTGTACGTGTTACATGGTTGTCTGTATGTGATACATAGTTGTCGGTATGTGGTACATAGTTGTTGGTATGTGATACATAGTTGTAGGTATGTGGTACATTGTGTCTGTATGTGATACACAGTTGTCGGTATATTGGACTAAGTTGTAGGTACTTGGTTCATAGTTGTCTGTATGTGGCACGTAGTTGTCGGTATGTGATACTTAGTTGTAGGTATGTGGTTCATAGTTGTCTGTATGTGATACCCAGTTGTCGGTATATGGTACATAGTTGTAGGTACGTGGTACACAGTTGTCTGAATGTAATACACAGTTGTAGGTACGTGGTACACAGTTGTCTGAATGTAATACACAGTTGTCGATACATGGTACATAGTTGTAGGTTCGTGATACATTGTTGTAGGTATGTGGTACATAGTTGTCTGTATATACATGGTTGTAGGTATGTGGTACATAGTTGTCTGCATGTGATACATAGTTGTCGGTATGTGGTATATAGTTGTCGGTATGTGATAAAAAGTTATCTGTATGAGATACATAGTGGTCGGTATGGGTACATAGTTGTAGGTATGTGATATATAGTTATATGTGATACATAGTTGTAGGTATGTGGTACATAGTTGTCTGTATGTGATATAGTTGTAGGTATGTGGTAAATAGTTGTCTGTATGTGATACATAGTTGTCTGTATGCGATACATAGTTGTCTGTATGTGATACATAGTTGTAGGTATGTGATACATAGTTGTCGGTATGTGGTATATAGTTGTCGGTATGTGATAAAAAGTTATCTGTATGAGATACATAGTGGTCGGTATGGGTACATAGTTGTAGGTATGTGATATATAGTTATATGTGATACATAGTTGTAAGTATGTGGTACATAGTTGTCTGTATGTGATATAGTTGTAGGTATGTAGTACATAGTTGTCTGTATGTGATACATAGTTGTCTGTATGCGATACATAGTTGTCTGTATGTGATACATAGTTGTAGGTATGTGATACATAGTTGTAGGTTTGTGGTACATAGTTGTCTGTATGTGATACATAGTTGTCTGTATGTGAAACATAGTTGTCTGCATGTGATACATATTTGTCTGTATGTGGCACATAGTTGTCTGTTTGTGGTACATAGTTGTTTGTATGTTGTACATAGTTGTCTGTATGTGATACATAGTTGTCTGTATATATACATGGTTGTAGGTATGTGGTACATAGTTGTCTGCATGTGATACATAGTTGCCTGTATGTGGTACATAGTTGTCTGTATGTGTTACATAGTTGTCTGTATGTGGTACATAGTTGTAGGTATGTGGTACATAGTTGTCTGTATGTGATACATAGTTGTCGGTATGTGGTACATAGTTATCTGTATGTGATACATTGTTGTCTGTATGTGATACATAGTTGTAGTATGTGATACATAATTGTCGGTATGTGGTACATAGTTGTCTGTATGTGATACATAGTTGTCTGTATGTGATACATAATTGTCGGTATGTGGTACATAGTTGTCTGTATGTGATACATAATTGTCGGTATGTGGTACATAGTTGTCTGTATGTGATACATAGTTGTCTGTATGTGATACATAGTTGTAGTATGTGATACATAGTTGTAGTATGTGATACATAATTATCAGTATGTGGTACATAGTTGTCTGTATGTGATACATAATTGTCGGTATGTGATACATAGTTGTCTGTATGTGATACATAGTTGTAGGTATGTGATACATAGTTGTAGGTATGTGGTACATAGTTGTCTTTATGTGATACATAGTTGTAGGTATGTGGTACATAGTTGTCTTTATGTGGTACATAGTTGTCTTTATGTGGTACTTAGTTGTCTTTATGTGATACATAGTTGTCGGTATGTGGTACATAGTTGTAGGTACGTGGTACATAGTTGTCGGAATATGGTTCATCGTTGTCCGTATGTGATGCATGGTTGTCTGTATGTGGTACATAGTTGTCTGTATGTGATACATAGTTGTCTGTATGTGATACATAGTTGTAGGTACGTGGTACATAGTTGTCGGAATATGGTTCATCGTTGTCCGTATGTGATGCATGGTTGTCTGTATGTGGTACATAGTTGTCTGTATGTGATACATAGTTGTCGGTATGTGGTACATAGTTGTAGGTACGTGGTACATAGTTGTCGGAATATGGTTCATCGTTGTCCGTATGTGGTACATAGTTGTCTGTATGTGGTACATAGTTGTCTGTATGTAGTACATAGTTGTCGGAATATGGTTTATAGTTGTCTGTATGTGATGCATAGTTGTCTGTATTTGATACATAGTTGTAGTATGCAGTACAAAGTTGTTGGAATATGGCACATAGATTAAGTATGTGGTACATAGTTCTCGGTATGCGGTACATAGTTGTAGGTACGTGGTACAAAATTGTCTGTATATGATACATAGTTGTCTGTATGTAATACACAGTTGTCGGAATATAGTTCATCGTTGTCTGTATGTGATGCATGGTTGTCTGTATGTAATACTTAGTTGTCTGTAAATGGTACTTAGTTGTAGGTAAGTGGTACATTGTTGTTTGTATGTGGTACGTTATTGTCGGTATGTGATACATAATTTTCTGTACGTGTTACATAGTTGTAGGCATGTGATACATAGTTGTTTGAATGTGGTACATAGTTGTCTGTATGTGATACATAGTTGTCTGTACGTGGAACAAAGTTGTCTGTATGTGATACATAGTTGTCTGTATGTGATACATATTTGTCTGTACGTGGTACATATTTGTCTGTATGTGATACACAGCTGTCGGTATATGGTACATAGTTGTAGGTATGTGTTACATAGTTGTCTTTATGTGGTACGTAGTTGTCGGTATGTGATACATAAGTGTCTGTACGTGGTTCATAGTTGTAGGCATGTGATACATAGTTGTTTGTATGTGGTACATAGATGTCTGTACGTGTTACATGGTTGTCTGTATGTGATACATAGTTGTCGGTATGTGGTACATAGTTGTTGGTATGTGATACATAGTTGTAGGTATGTGGTACATTGTGTCTGTATGTGATACACAGTTGTCGGTATATTGGACTAAGTTGTAGGTACTTGGTTCATAGTTGTCTGTATGTGGCACGTAGTTGTCGGTATGTGATACTTAGTTGTAGGTATGTGGCTCATAGTTGTCTGTATGTGATACCCAGTTGTCGGTATATGGTACATAGTTGTAGGTACGTGGTACACAGTTGTCTGAATGTAATACACAGTTGTAGGTACGTGGTACACAGTTGTCTGAATGTAATACACAGTTGTCGATACATGGTACATAGTTGTAGGTTCGTGATACATTGTTGTAGGTATGTGGTACATAGTTGTCTGTATATATACATGGTTGTAGGTATGTGGTACATAGTTGTCTGCATGTGATACATAGTTGTCGGTATGTGGTATATAGTTGTCGGTATGTGATAAAAAGTTATCTGTATGAGATACATAGTGGTCGGTATGGGTACATAGTTGTAGGTATGTGATATATAGTTATATGTGATACATAGTTGTAGGTATGTGGTACATAGTTGTCTGTATGTGATATAGTTGTAGGTATGTGGTAAATAGTTGTCTGTATGTGATACATAGTTGTCTGTATGCGATACATAGTTGTCTGTATGTGATACATAGTTGTAGGTATGTGATACATAGTTGTCGGTATGTGGTATATAGTTGTCGGTATGTGATAAAAAGTTATCTGTATGAGATACATAGTGGTCGGTATGGGTACATAGTTGTAGGTATGTGATATATAGTTATATGTGATACATAGTTGTAGGTATGTGGTACATAGTTGTCTGTATGTGATATAGTTGTAGGTATGTAGTACATAGTTGTCTGTATGTGATACATAGTTGTCTGTACGCGATACATATTTGTCTGTATGTGATACATAGTTGTAGGTATGTGATACATAGTTGTAGGTTTGTGGTACATAGTTGTCTGTATGTGATACATAGTTGTCTGTATGTGATACATAGTTGTCTGCATGTGATACATATTTGTCTGTATGTGGCACATAGTTGTCTGTTTGTGGTACATAGTTGTTTGTATGTTGTACATAGTTGTCTGTATGTGATACATAGTTGTAGGTATGTGGTACATAGTTGTCTGTATGTGATACATAGATGTCTGTATGTGATACATAGTTGCCTGTATGTGGTACATAGTTGTCTGTATGTGTTACATAGTTGTCTGTATGTGGTACATAGTTGTAGGTATGTGGTACATAGTTGTCTGTATGTGATACATAGTTGTCGGTATGTGGTACATAGTTATCTGTATGTGATACATTGTTGTCTGTATGTGATACATAGTTGTAGTATGTGATACATAATTGTCGGTATGTGGTACATAGTTGTCTGTATGTGATACATAGTTGTCTGTATGTGATACATAATTGTCGGTATGTGGTACATAGTTGTCTGTATGTGATACATAATTGTCGGTATGTGGTACATAGTTGTCTGTATGTGATACATAGTTGTCTGTATGTGATACATAGTTGTAGTATGTGATACATAGTTGTAGTATGTGATACATAATTATCAGTATGTGGTACATAGTTGTCTGTATGTGATACATAATTGTCGGTATGTGGTACATAATTGTCTGTATGTGATACATAGTTGTAGTATGTGATACATAGTTGTAGTATGTGATACATATTTGTCTGTATGTGGTACATAGTTGTCTGTTTGTGGTACATAGTTGTTTGTATGTTGTACATAGTTGTCTGTATGTGATACATAGTTGTAGGTATGTGGTACATAGTTGTCTGTATGTGATACATAGTTGTCTGTATGTGATACATAGTTGTCTGTATGTGGTACATAGTTGTCTGTATGTGATACATAGTTGTCTGTATGTGGTACATAGTTGTAGGTATGTGGTACATAGTTGTCTGTATGTGATACATAGTTGTCGGTATGTGGTACATAGTTGTCTGTATGTGATACATAGTTGTCTGTATGTGGTACATAGTTGTCTGTATGTGATACATAGTTGTCTGTATGTGATACATAATTGTCGGTATGTGGTACATAGTTGTCTGTATGTGATACATAATTGTCGGTATGTGGTACATAGTTGTCTGTATGTGATACATAGTTGTTTTTATGTGGTACATAGATGTCTGTACGTGTTACATGGTTGTCTGTATGTGATACATAGTTGTCGGTATGTGGTACATAGTTGTTGGTATGTGGTACATAGTTGTAGGTATGTGGTACATTGTGTCTGTATGTGGTACACAGTTGTCGGTATATTGGACTTAGTTGTAGGTACTTGGTTAATAGTTGTCTGTATGTGGCACGTAGTTGTCGGTATGTGATACCTAGTTGTAGGTATGTGGTTCATAGTTGTCTGTATGTGATACCAAGTTGTCGGTATATGGTACATAGTTGTAGGTACGTGGTACACAGTTGTCTGAATGTAATACACAGTTGTCGATACATGGTACATAGTTGTAGGTTCGTGATACATTGTTGTCGGTATGTGGTACATAGTTGTCTGTATATATACATGGTTGTAGGTATGTGGTACATAGTTGTCTGCATGTGATACATAGTTGTCGGTATGTGGTATATAGTTGTCGGTATGTGATAAATAGTTATCTGTATGAGATACATAGTGGTCGGTATGGGTACATAGTTGTAGGTATGTGATATATAGTTATATGTGATACATAGTTGTAGGTATGTGGTACATAGTTGTCTGTATGGGATATAGTTGTAGGTATGTGGTACATAGTTGTCTGTATGTGATACATAGTTGTCTGTATGTGATACATAGTTGTAGGTATGTGATACATAGTTGTAGGTTTGTGGTACATAGTTGTCTGTATGTGATACATAGTTGTCTGTATGTGGTACATAGTTGTCTGTTTGTGGTACATAGTTGTTTGTATGTTGTACATAGTTGTCTGTATGTGATACATAGTTGTAGGTATGTGGTACATAGTTGTCTGTATGTGATACATAGTTGTCTGTATGTGATACATAGTTGTCTGTATGTGGTACATAGTTGTCTGTATGTGATACATAGTTGTCTGTATGTGGTACATAGTTGTAGGTATGTGGTACATAGTTGTCTGTATGTGATACATAGTTGTCGGTATGTGGTTCATAGTTGTCTGTATGTGATACATAGTTGTCTGTATGTGATACATAGTTGTAGTATGTGATACATAATTGTCGGTATGTGGTACATAGTTGTCTGTATGTGATACATAGTTGTCTGTATGTGATACATAATTGTCGGTATGTGGTACATAGTTGTCTGTATGTGATACATAATTGTCGGTATGTGGTACATAGTTGTCTGTATGTGATACATAGTTGTCTGTATGTGATACATAGTTGTAGTATGTGATATATAGTTGTAGTATGTGATACATAATTGTCAGTATGTGGTACATAGTTGTCTGTATGTGATACATAATTGTCGGTATGTAGTACATAATTGTCTGTATGTGATACATAGTTGTAGTATGTGATACATAGTTGTAGTATGTGATACATAATTGTCGGTATGTGGTAAGTTGTCTGTATGTGATACATAATTGTCGGTATGTGATACATATTTCTCTGTATGTGATACATAGTTGTCTGTATGTGATACATAGTTGTCGGTATGTGGTACATGGTTGTCTGTATGTGGTACATAGTTGTCTGAATGTGATACATAATTGTAGGTATGTGGTACATGGTTGTCTGTATGTGGTACATAGTTGTCTGTATGTGATACATAGTTGTCTGTATGTGATACATAGTTGTAGTATGTGATACATAATTGTCGGTTTGTGGTACATAGTTGTCTGTATATGATACATAGTTGTCTGTATGTGATACATAATTGTCGGTATGTGGTGCATAGTTGTCTGTATGTGATACATAATTGTCGGTATGTGGTACATAGTTGTCTGTATGTGATACATAGTTGTCTGTATGTGATACATAGTTGTAGTATGTGATACATAGTTGTAGTATGTGATACATAATTGTCGGTATGTGGTACATAGTTGTCTGTATGTGATACATTATTGTCGGTATGTCGTACATAGTTGTCTGTATGTGATACATAGTTGTAGTATGTGATACATAATTGTCGGTATGTGGTACATAGTTGTCTGTATGTGATACATAGTTGTTGGTATGTGGTACATAGTTGTTTGTATGTGATACATAGTTGTCGGTATGTGGTACATAGTTGTTTGTATGTGATACATAGTTGTCGGTATGTTGTCGGTATGTGGTACATAGTTGTCGGTATGTGATACATAGTTCTCGGTATGTGATACATATTTGTCGGTATGTGATACATAGTTGTCGGTATGTGGTACGTTTTTTGTAGCGACATGCTGTATGTTTACCCGCTAATCTTTTCCATTTTTGACCACATTTAAGTTTTAAATGATTATAAAAAATCAACGTATGGAAGTCGCTTATATTAAACACCAGAAATAAAACCATACGCCTACCTGACAACATGTATTATGATTCATAGTTTTGATTGGGTACTTTTCTATACGATACAAAATACCAATTTAATAGCAGTTTTTAACAAAAAAATCTGTAACCACCGAGTAGTGCTTTACATGAACACGTTTGTATAAAAAGACGTTTCTGTAGTCAATAAAACCGAATGCTGAAATAAACATGAGGCATGATACAGTTGTATATTGTTCTGTTGCATGCTTTGTCATACTGGTACTAATTCGCTTTTAATACATAATACTTGATAACTTCCATCGTGGTATTGTAGCCTTGTTATATTTATAATGTTGATTCATATTCTGCTTTGGTCAAATGAATAAGTGTTTATGTATTTGCACTTTGGATAAATCAGTTTTACTGCAGCATTTTTATTTATTTATTTATTTATTTATTTATTTATTTATTTATTTGTGTGTTTATTTGTTTCTAAGAGAAAGGTAGTACCATGTGAGTTTGTTAAGTACGACTACCATACACAAGGACCTATACGTAATGAGAAAGGAC
Organism: Tegillarca granosa; assembly: GCA_029721355.1. Lineage (NCBI taxonomy): Eukaryota > Metazoa > Mollusca > Bivalvia > Arcoida > Arcidae > Tegillarca > Tegillarca granosa. The sequence continues at coordinate 27,751,741 of CM056600.1, forward strand.
GCTGTATAGCATGTAGACCAGGTAAGGTACAATATAGTTTGTCTCCTCTAAGGTCTCTTTCAGTATGTCATCAATTAAAAAAATCCATTCCTTCCTCTAATCAAATGCTTTTACATTTGTTTTCGATACAGGACATATACCAATATATAATTAGTTAAAAATACAAGTTCACATTTACAAATCATTATAAGTCTGACGGTGTAAAATTTCTTTAAACAATATGAATGTTTTCTTGTACATTTCTACCAATATGTGTAATCTGGCGTTATAAAAAACGAGAAAATAGATCTGGTTAAATTACAGAAAAAAAAAAAAATATATATATATATATATATATATATATATATATATATATATATATATATATATATATATATATATATATATATATATAACAGAATTAAGATCACTTACAAGAAAAATTATAATGCCAAAATATTTTATAGAGAAAGCCGACTCGTTAATTCTTTTACCCTCCACGTTTCTGTAAAAACGTTTGAATGCGACAACATATTGTTAATTCTGTGGTTTGATTAGACATGCACCGTCCTATTTCCGATGCAAATAAAAGGAAGCTTATAAATTTTTTATCATAACATTCCCATACTGACATGATTCCCATAATTATCCACATTTCTACTAGTGGTTCATTAAGGGTTATTTATCAACCAAACAGTGGTAGTTCAAGACAAAATGGCGTACATATATTTTAAAATAATTAAAGAAATTTACCCGATTTCAACGGTTTTGAATTTTTGAAATTCCTAAAATGCTCACATCTTTTTTTAGAGTATCTAGTCCCGATTAACATCATTGCCATCCTGTTATTTGTATATTGTTTTAATTGTCGACACATCTGTTTTTAAGGAGAAGCTGGGCTCCTTATTATTCCCTTGACCAAGATAATAACTTTTGAGGGATACAAAGGACGGAAAGAAGAAACTAACAGAAAACTGCTACACAACGTGTTTAAAGAGGGCGATGTTTATATCAACAGTGGTGACTTGATGTATGTAGATGATAACTATGATGTCTACTTTTGTGACAGGGTCGGTGATACATTTAGGTAAGAAAATGTTACCTTTAGGTAGGTAAGTTATACCAAGTAAGCTAAGCCGGAGATACCGATGAAATCCCCAGGTATGTAGGTAATACCTCAAGTAAAGTCGGTGATACCTACAAGGTAATATCTTTAGTTTGTAAAACCCTTAGTAAGTAATACATTAATTTATGTCGGAGATACTATAAGGTAAGTCTGTGTAAAATTAAAATAAACATTAACGTTTTTAAAGTTAAGCCGGATTTGAGTGTTTTTAATTTCGGGGCGACTTCTTTATGTAGTGATGAGGCTTGGTTGACGTTCTGTTATTGTTCTTTATTTCAGGTGGAAAGGGGAAAATGTTTCCACAACAGAAGTAGCTAACGTTATATCAGCTTTAGACTTTATACATGATGTTACAGTATATGGGGTAACAGTACAGGGTAAGATTATTATACCTCATGATTATATAATGTGAATTAATTCAATTGTTAGATCAGAACCAACTCAGATTAATGCAATGTCATACAGAGATGTCATATTACAAAATGTTGTAGTGTCTAGTGTCTGTTCTCCGTGGAAGGATATAACTAATTTATAGTCATATAGTTTAATATATACTTAAATTTGTACTTGCTTTAAGTTTTTGTAAACATGACGCAATAAAGTTTTGTTATCTCGTTTTGTTGAGAAAAAAGTTGGTTGTAGCTAAACAGTATGGACAAAAGCTATTGTTCTAAATTTTATTCCTAAATGAATAATATGTCGATGATACTGTGAGTGACGAGGGTTTTTGGCTTTTTACAAAGTTTAAACTAGGTATAAGTCACTTAGAAAAATAAGCTAGGTGTTGTTTACCAGAAAAATAAACTTGATATCGGCCAAAACCGTCAGTCGTCAGTCTTATCTTAAAACCAAGGCCAGTGATTTTGAAAATCTTGAAATCTCTACATAAATGTTAAGTTTGCTTAACATAGGTTTAGTATAGAATGGAGTGAAACCATTTGTAGCTGACAAAACATGTACTTTGCGATATCCAGTGCAATCAAACACAAAAAAAAAAAACAAACAAGAAAATATTAACTTATAAACTTGCCACTATAAAATAAAACTAGTGAAGAAACCTTGTTACAGAGCACCGTTGAGGTTGATATCTTTTGGGAAAAATAATATATATGAATATAAAGTTTATATATATAGTATTACACTATGAAAATGATGCTGTCAGAACTATTTAAGAGCTGTTTTAACTATCTAATGAAATATTTGAATATTTAAAATTGATGACAAAAATCCTAACGTTCAATGTAACTTTTCATGAAGTGAAAATCTTAACTCTTCCAAGATATATTTTAAAAAATTATTTCACATTTACATAATGCTTATCAACCGAATTATAAACTTATATCATTTAAATTGTTTTAGGATGCGAAGGTCGAGCTGGTATGGCGTCACTTTGTCTCAAAGAACCGGGATGTGTTACATTAACGGAAGAACAATTAAGATTAATCTGGACACATTGTAAGGATCTACTCCCATCATATGCTCGACCGAGATTCATCCGCTTGCAAGAAGAAATGGATCTTACAAGTACGTTTAAACAACGAAAAGTTGCACTTTTACAGGAAGGTTTTGATATTCATAAAATTAATTCAACTGTCTATATGTTGAATGAGAAGAAGTCTCGATATTCGCCAATGGACGAGCGAACTTATAATGGGATTTTAGATGGAACTATAGCTTTATAATGTATATTGCGTTATGTTTGGAAACTGGAGTTACATGTTAAGGCCATCCAATAAAACTGTTACTTATGCAATGGACAAATAGTTGCAATACATGATTAAGAGTTATTTTGTTTAAAGTTAAGATGTAAACAAGGATGTAGGAAAATAGAGTAACCATGGATATCGCTACAAGAAATGGAAAAAGTTTGAACTTTCGATAAAACGTGCGGTCTGTGCTTTGTTTAGCTGTATTGTTTAGGCGTCCGTCTGTAACCACTGAAACAACTAGCTCAATGTAAATAAGATTTTTTTTTGGAACTGAATAGAATTTTGTTTGGTAGATCTGAAAACAGTAGCAAACAGATCAAGTTGTTTCGTATTTGTAAAGCTATTTTGTTGGGGTTTGTCGGAGAGTGAAGGATATTTATATAATTATAATGATCTACAAGACATTAACTGAGGGATATGTATTACAGGGTATCATTATATGCATAGAAATTTTTAACTGAAGCCTACTTGAGTTGACCGGATATCTCAGGTTTATTAATGTAGCACCTGAATATGATTTTGGAAACTTGCTTTAGATATTCAGTTATGTTCACTGATTAATGTCGGAATGACGGCTCATTTCCTCTTGAGGTATCGAAGACAGCATGTGAACATCTCTTAGTTCCACTATAGGATAAATATTTTTGAAATATTGAAATGTTTATAGTTTTAGCGTTTACTATTCAAATACATTTTATAAGAATGTATTTTTTTATATAAAATTTATCAATTAAAATTATAATCTTTACTACATAACGGTTGTTTATTTATATATGAAAAATATGAAGTTGAATTCAGATAAGGTTTGGTGGTTGATGTATATTGCTTAACGTCGCACAGTAAACAACACGAGTAAGTTTATCAATCTCTGGGGTTGATCAAAGAACTTGATCGTGTATGTATGAGATGTGAAGGTTTGTTTTGTATCCTTCTTTGTTCAAGCAGACACTAAGTGGTCAATACGCCGCAGAAAAGCATACCACTGCTCAATCACAGTATCCCGACACCAGGGGCCAGTTGCACAAAAGATGATTAAATTTAATCGTCTTTTGTGCAACTGGCCCCAGGTTAATAAGTCGATAATCTGTCCTATCCCAGCTCAGCACTAGGCAAGAAAGCAGTACCTCAAATTTAACAAAAGGCCCATGGGCCTTAACGCTCACCTGAAGATATGTCCAATATTGTTTGCAAAGTGCAATAGACAATATATTAAGTACAGAAACTTGAAAAGTTTTCTCAAATTAAGAACTCCCACAAAACTTAATTAGAAATATATCCATCTACATTTCATTTATAAGTAGCTTATATAATATGCATGAAGTAACTGTAGTGCAATGAATAATTTCCAAAATCATTAATCAATTTCACTATACTTATGCAGCTATGTCCTTGAACATATATGACCTCGAACCATATATGATTGTCATGTCAATACCTACAATATTCTATTATACATGCCTATACAAAAAGTTAATAGTTTTCAAGATAATTAGCAATTAATATCTTCTTTTGCAGCTGTGACCTTGACCTTTCAATATATGACCTTGTCCCATATATCAAAATGATCGTCATGTTAATACCTACAATATTCTAATATGCATGCCTATACAAAAAGTTAATAGTTTTCAAGATAATTAGCAATTTAAGTCTTTTTCTGCAGCTGTGACCTTGACCTTTGAACATATGACCTTGAACCATATATCAAAATGATTGTTGTCGCAATACCTACAATATTCTAATATACATGCCTATACAAAAAGTTCATAGTTTTCATTTGTCTTCTTCTGCAGCTGTGACCTTGACCTTTCAACATATTACCTTGATCCATATATCAAAATACCTACAATTTCTATACATGCCTAAACAAAAAGTTCATAGTTTTCAAGATATAGTGACAAATATATAATTTTTAGCAATTTCCCCACTAAGTGCCTTACAATTTCCCCGTTTTGAGCCCCATGCTTACCATTTGTGCAAATCTAAAAATAGATGACCTAAGGATGTTATAAATGAAATAACTAAGGTATATCTTTAGTAGAATCAGAGGAGAAGATTTTTAAATTTTTTCACTATTCCCCCCTTATAGAACTCCATTTGTGCAAATCTGAAAGGGCTTCACCCAGGCATGATGGTTACCAAGTTTTATTAAATTTGGCCCAGTGGTTTTGGAGGAGAAGATTAAAATGTAACGCACGACGGACGACGGACAAAGATGGATAGCAATAGCTCATCTGAGCTTTCAGTTCAGGTGAGCTAACAATCTTGTACATCACCTGGTCGTGGCTCTTGAGACGGACTCGCTACCTGTAAGTCACATTCAACGACTCTATAAAAAATTGTAGTCGGAAAAGAAAATTCTAAATATTTTCAAATGTTAAATCTGTTAATAAAAATACCGGATAAATAATTAAAAAAGCATTGACCTTACTAAATTAAACATTACAAGTCTTTTCTGTACGTTAGGGAAATTTTGAACATTTCACAAAATTGCAAGAAATATTACTAACCTATTGAACCTCATGCAAAATCACATCAGGGTATTCAGAGGCATGTAAGGTAAATTGTATTGATTTGCATATTTAGCTTCCTGACTTCTGACACTTGGGGAGGTTTTTTTAGGTGCGCGTGTCCCAAAAGTTGAACTCATTACATCACATCTGATGTATGTCAATATTCGAGGTGCAGAAGGGATTATTTTGGCGAAGTCTCATTATTTTTCCCCTTAGGTATGGAGATATTAAACGTTTTTTCATAATTGATTTTTAATCAAAAATTTTATTTGTGCCTACAATTTCTGGAAAGAGAGTAGAGATCAGTTCACTTAATAATAGAGGAGCTAGCTAATTATAGCTATTAATGAAAGAATGCCTAAACACATTGAGTCCAATAGACCGCCGGTAAAGCGCGAACCCTTAGCTTCAGTACTAGCAGTTCGTGATTCAACACCGTCCTAATCAAGATGATTAATGCCCTCTGTGGATATTATTCCACTCCTTAATATTTACCCCTATGTTTTTCTGTATAAAGTGTTAAAGATCCACTGTCCTTTGGAACAGTATACCACTGCGGTAACTTAGTTGGAAGAGTGCTCGCTCCGTAAATGGGAGGTCGTGGGTTCGAACCCCGACCGGGTCTGGCCCAATACTTGAAAGTGGGTAGTGACAAGCACTCGGCATTACGAAATGAAATGAAAGTCACGGTTCTTTCGGATGGGAACCTAAAATGAAATACAGTTATGTGGTTATATCCAATGATATAAAATTAATATTAAATAAGGCGACACTTGACGCGTGCGGTTTCAATAGCAGTTTTTTTTCCAAACACCAAAAGAATGATGTTCTTAGAAAGACCGACTCCGGAGGCGATTCTATTTTTGGTCATATTCAATGATTTACAAAACGATATGTAAATAAACCGACAATGGATTCTATTTCATGTGGTTCCTTCAAAAGCGATACCGGATGCAAAAACCAAAACAAGATGGTTGTACACAATTTGTTGTGCAAGTTTTCTAAGTGTACTCGGCATAAGTCAATACAACTAAAACTTACATAAAAATGATGACATTAAGTATCCGACAATGAAACAAAGAGGTACAAAGAATTAACAACTGAACTGTTTTAAAATTAAGTTTATTGTCAATATGAATGCGAAAACTTTGCAAGCAAACTGAATACGCGTTATAATAAGTTTGCTTGCATCATTTTAAAACAGTTAAATTGTTATATTTGCGTTAAATTTTTTTTTTAAATTATCCATTGATTTCAAGACTAAAAAATTCCCTTCTACCACACACACCGGAAGGAGTCTAATAGACTCAATAGCCACGAAGAAAGTGCATTTTAGACCGAGAATGACGTTATTTATCCGCACTGTTTTTGGTGTGGAGAAACCAGGGGGAGGGGTAAAAAATAATAGTGTTACCAGGTTTTTTTTTTTCGATTTTTCTTTAACACAATGTTATTTTTATATTGGATACAAAATAATAATAATAATTTGAACATCAACAAAATATATGTTATTTGTGGACTTATTTCGGTCGAAATCAGGTACATCCGTGTGGCGCAATTGTGAAAGTTAGAAGTGCAAGAATTGAAGTGAAAATTTGCAAAGAAGTTTGGAGAGCAAGATTGTTATTCGCATTAAAAGTTTTCTGGCTTTATGTTTTAATTGCAACATGTGCCTCTGAAACGGAGAAAATGTGGAGCAGTGGTATGCTTTTCAATGGCCAAGCATGTGGGTTTCGAATCTGCGCCGGGATGTGCGAGTGTAGACAGGTACATGTATCTACCGGAGAGATTTTTTCTGGAATGTCGACATTGTTCGGTTGAGATTCACTCGTGATTGGACATGAACATTATATGCCGAGCTTCACACTCGGTATCGTTAAAATTTTGGATAGCAAAGCAGCGATAAGTATACTTGTTCCCTACGCCTGATGCGGTGCAAATATCTCTCAAACATTAGCAAATGATCGTTTTAGGTTTAGCAAGGAGTTTTGTAGTACTTAAACCAAGTATTATATTGTTAAGGAGTTGCTCAAGTGTATCCCTGTTTCATTGATTAAAAGGCGTTTAATTGATTTTTCTGTTTTTCTTATCAACAAAGCATGTAAAACGGCATACCTATGATAACGCAGTTCCGGATTGTGTATTGCATTTTTCATACACGGAGTCACGTGGATTTTGTGATTTATAGTCGTTGTGAACACAGAGGCTCTCGAGCATGCAGAAATGGAAATTTCACAAGGCAAATGAAAATATAAATAATGAACTTTTAATCCACATTAATTTCTAAGTATGCAAGTACAATGATTAAATTATTTTTAGATCCAAAACAACAGTGAATTAAAGCGCAAAAAACATCACATTTCTTGTGACTGTTAACACCATCAGATAACTATCACTAAAATGGCCACTACATACATTGTACATTTTTATAAGTGTGACTTATTCACGTCTTTTTCTCTTTTTTCTAATTACACATTAGAATATCATGTCTGCATTTCCATTTTTAATGTTCTATCCAAACAAAGTTCCATGCCTGGTTAGAACCTGTTTAACCAATATTTTGTCCCAACAAAAACTTTGTATTTCAAAAAAAAATATAGATATGAAATGTTAGATTAGCAGACGATATCCAGTATTAGAATTCTTGTGATTGTGAGGATGATCCTTTACCAACTTTTGTTTTCTTTGGCAGAAGTTGATGTTGTATGTTTGGTAAAACTCCACCTTCGGCAATAGTAACGCCTTGTAACAATTTATTAAGTTCTTCGTCATTTCTGATAGCCAACTGAATGTGTCTAGGTATTATACGAGATCTCTTATTGTCCCTGGCTGCATTACCTGCCAATTCCAGTACTTCCGCAGCAAGATACTCCAGAACCGCAGCCAAATAAACTGGTGCACCTGCTCCTACCCTCTCTGCATAGTTCCCTCGTCGCAGAAGCCTATGAATACGCCCCACCGGAAACTGAAGGCCTGCTCTAGATGAACGACTTTTACCAGCGGCAGATTTCGCTTTCCCGCCTTTACCACGACCCGACATTCTCTACCTATCCAAAAATAAAAAGATGCTATTAAAAGTATTCAAAACTTGATTAAGTTTCCCTGGTTAAAACAAGCAAGGGCGCAATGAATACTGATATAAATATTAAAAATTGTTAACGAATTGTCATCAAGATTTTTGACAAAAATAATTTGTCCACATGTCCCACATGTATAAGAATTTCGGGATTTATCATCGGAAGCATCTAATTACCATGCTAAAATCAATAATTTGTGTGCTGCAAAACATACAAACGTAAAAAACTGTATAAAGTTTGTCATGTGCTACTTTTGAATTTTTATGAAATAATATATTTATATGTATAATGTATTATTTCATAAAAATCTAAAAGAAGCACATGACAATTTGCTTTCGGAACGCTGACAATAGGACAATCGAAAACGATTTTAAAACATTTAACATTCATTAAAAATACAACTTTTAAAATTTTGTGAAAAGTTTTTTTGTAAATTCAAAGCTTCTTTTTTAAAGAAAATTTGCTGCAAACTTGGCATGTAATTTGTGGTGAATCGCGCTCAAAAGGAAAACCATTAGTGTTGCTAATGACGACATGAATGTTGCAAGACACACAGACTGCCGTTTACCAGGATGTGGAAAGTTTATTGCTATGTAACGAGTTGTTTGATGACAAGAAATTTACCATATAACGTTTTTGTGCATTAAATTAATAAATTTTAGAATTTAAAATTGAAAATTTGATGCATCAAAATCAACAGTTTTAATTCAATTTAAATCAGTTAAATCATTTTGACCTCTGTCATAAGTATTTCATAATTCCACGCCTTGCTCCGCATTTTCTAAATCAAGTTAGTAAAACAGGATGCAGAAAACTAACTTTTGTCTTTTATTACTTCCGAGGTTTCATATGTAACCTGAATTGCTACAAAGGAAAATGGAAAACAAAAGTGATTCCACAAAAATTTACTTTTTTCGGTCGAAGTTTTAGATTAATGAAATCCATAATCTATGTTGAATTACAGTTTGTATAAAATACAGTATCGATGATAATTATGTCATTACCTTGAATGTTGTCAATTTCCCTGAAAACTACACTGACAGTTGTGTTTTTCTACTATCTTTTAGCCTGTGTAGCACGTGTTCTGTTTACATGCAGACAATTTTCCCGCCAGATAGTTTTGTTCTGGTAGGTTTCCTCTGTGTTAGGCGAACCTTGATTCGGATATATGTTATTTTTTAATACTGTGAAAATATTTTGGCCTGATTAATTCATAGCATATACATATTTCCCTTGGCTCCATTCAACATCAGGTTTTGGTCTGTAGTTTTCAAATGATAACAAATGAGGGATGGCTAGTGCGGCTCTGCCTATGTGGTTACAGCAAATCAATAACATATCTATCACCGTGCGGCTAAGATTATCCTTTAAAATAGAGTATTGTCCGGGCACAACCTGAATATTCAATGTAAATGTTATGATGTGCATTATCAAATTGGTTTGGGCGAGGAGTGACCCTCGAGCATTGATGTATATTTAGTTGGTCGAAACAAGAGTAGTAATCCCTTGAGATAGGGATATCTTCTTGATAAGTGTTAAAATCAGTTGGGTGTTTTTTTAATAAAAATATTGATCCTATATTGCAGTTTTGAATGATTGATTGCAGTTTTGAATGATTTTATTGATGCGTTGTCAAATACATTGTACATGTACCGAGGTAGCTGGTTCGAATCGACGATGGTCCTCCGTCAAAATTAATATTTATAAAGAAATTGCTATTCACTACAATTGTTGTTGTTTATATTAGTACATTGAATACGTTTGTTGTAATGTTTCCAAATGCAAACTGGTAATTGTGGTTGTGACGCGCGTATATTGCCATAGCAGGGCAGATCTTCCGTTTGTTTTTATTCTAAATTATCAATAATACCCCATTTAACTTTTTTGTCTCACTAGGGACTTGTATGATAACACGATTGTGCGATTGATATTAGAGGTGATATTCGACATGTTTGCTCCAGGTTTAATTAGCTTAAATAAAAGGTCTCCAGTATTTTATGTTACTAACTTATTTTAATCTTAGGTACCCAATACCTTGTAGAGTGTTTCGCTTTCTGTTTTACATTTTGCCTTAGAATAGTGTTTGATTTACATGCCCTTATGAATTGTTTGGTTCTTAAGCTCTAGTAAAGTGTTTGGTTCCCATAGGTTTCTATGTCGTAGTGAAGCGTTTAGTTTCTATGTCATGGCGAAGTGTTCGGTTGTCTGCAATTGAGAAATGTTTGATTATTAAACCTACATTTTTGAATTGTTATGTTAATCCCTATAAACAAATTTGTTAATTTAAGAATAAATCCTTTTAAAATAATCATACTGAACACTCTTCTTAATACCTGGCCCCGGTTTCACAATCATTCCTTAACTAAGATTTTCCTTAACTTAAATTTGGCAAATTTTAGCAGTATCTATCTAAGTTACAAATAAACATTTGTGATAAAACTAAATGCAGATGTTACAAGCTTGAAGTGATCTTCAAAATGACACCTTAAGTTACTAAATATCTACAAAATTAACGAAATAATCAAGATTTCAAATTTGCCAGATTTAAGTTAAGGAAAATCTTAGTTAAGGAATGATTGTGAAACCGGGGCCTGTACCAGCATAATAAGCTATTTTAAGACCCATATCAGACGCTTGCTGTCGCCCGTTTGGTACCCGACTTCAAACCAGGAGGTTAATAGATGAGTTATTATGATTATGTACAGTCTATTGATCTGTGTCATATGTAACTGTAAAATTTACATCTTGTAATTAAAATTACTCGATTTTATTGACCAATTCGAAAACATGACAGGGGAAGTAACTCTTACGATTGAAAACGAGGCTGCGGGGGGATGGGGGGGGGGGGGCAAATCGAAATCCAATCTCATTTAGCCTATGTACTTGTTTGCTTTGAGTCGGGTTATCTTTTTTTTTTAATTATTATTATTAATTATTATTATTATCATTAATTATTATTATTTTTGTGACAAATTGTGTATCTTGTAGAGTTTGAAATCTAAATACAACTTCTTCATTCCACGTGGAAAAATATACGTTAATAATCGGCTGAAAAAACTGGACATTCTTCTTATTATCTACATCTAAAATCGTTAAAAGACTTAAAATTGCCGACCAGAAGGGATTAAATTCCCACTGCGTTCCACCGCAAAGAATATTTCTGTCGTGGTGGAATATAAAATCGTCTACCGCGATCATTCAGTATTGAAAACCAAATACATTTAAAACTGGATGTGTACTTGACCATTTGAAGATGTATCATTTTCATTTTGCATTCATCATCGTACTGATCGAATATTAGATTTACTAATTCAAAAAAAAAAAAATTATATTTTTCTGTTAGTTTTAATACACGATGTATTTCTCTTGCATTTCAATATACCACACATTACAGTAATGATAAATAAGCGTTTAGCTTAAAAATACATTTTTGCGAATCTTTCCAACTTTATTATTATCAGCGAAGAGTTATAATTAAGTGAATCGAGCCATAATTCTTTTTTTTTTATTTTGTTAATTTTTTTCATATTGGATTTACCACCGTAGGCAAATATGTTAATTAAATTCTCTATATTTTCTCCCGTTTACTCCTGTCTAACATGTATTGGTGAACAGTATCGTACACTGTAGTATGCATACATATTTTCGCCGTAAACTCATTAAAAATCATCCAAGAGTCATTTTTTTTAATTTGTTCATTTTTAAACTGCGTCTACTGAACCTACTGTAGGCAAAATATGTTAATCAACTCGTTTACTCTTTATACCTACCGAAATTGTTGTGTTCCAGGCTGTTCACATATAATTGTATTAATAAAGATAGACAATCTTCATACTTAAATTTGATATGTTATTCATGTATTATCATATTTAAAGTTTTCCACTGAAAGGATAATTTATAAAATAATTTCCCACGGAAAGGATAATTTATAAACATTAATTATGTTGCAAATTTTGTTTCTGAAACAGCTATTTTTTTCTTTCAAAATTTCGAATGTATCTCAAACAAATTTAGAAAAATATGGATTTAATTGCAAATGTATACAGTGTAGCTATAAGCTTGATATATTCTTTATTCATCTTTCTTGAAAATTTGACTGTTTGTTAAGATTTTTTTTTATTTTTCGGACAGTCTTTTTACATCTGATACCCATAAGAACAGTGTCTCACAAATTAAGATAGTTTGTTTCATAATATGAAATTTAGAGGCTGCAGTGGCCAAGTGGTTAAGATGCAAGTCTACAAACCTAAGGTCTTTCACACACAAAAATAATAATTATGATTATAAAAAGTGCTCATAGAAGAAATCGCTTTGATTAGAACATTTTTAATAGGTGAAATAATGATATCTTCAAAATCTATGCAACAACTCGTCGTGAGAAAGTTTAATTTTGATATTTTCTTTATATTGAATGTATTTACATAATCATCTAAATTACGACTAATTAAAAGATTATCAATAATCTAAGTCGGTGGACATCCTGTTTATAAGCAAAATTCCATCACCTGTAATCATCAGGATCTTACCTTGCAATTTGCTAAATTGATTGACAGGTATACATACAGTGATAAACTAGTAAATGCTGTTTGTAAATATTTTGAGATGTTGACAAAATGTGTGGGAAGAACGACTGTAAATTATATTATGTATTTTAAATAAATTAATTTGAGATTAATTTGAAATAATTAATCGAAAAAACCGACTAGTGGCGGAATAAAATTACTTTTGGTAAATTCAAATTGATTTAGATCTATGACATTTCCCTATCTGGCAATATTATTATAAAATCATTTAAATTATTTAATAAATTTAATTTCCTTTACATCTCTAGTGCCATTTATACGACTGAAAAAGTTTTAACTAATTTTGAACGCTGGCAGACCGACATGTCTTTTTTAAATATAAATTAATTTTCATTTAAATGATTTGTTTATTATTAATTTCAGTCATTTTCAATTTTTTAAATAAGATATTACTATAAATTTCATTAAAACTGACGAAAAACTAACGATATCGCACTACATTAGATAAACAAAATTGCAGTCGTAATATATAAACTTCGCCTCCCCCCCCCCCCCCCCACACACACACACACACGAGACTTCAGACAAAGCGAGATTTCATGTTTTCGAATTCGTCAATATTATTTTTTATTTTTAATTTCGTACACAACTTGAAAACATAAAATTATTTTTTAATTCAGATTTTTTTCTAGTGTCTCGGTGCCGAATTGACTTTAAATCGGTGCCGAAATGACCTTGTCCCGAAATGACCTCGATGCCGAAATGACTTTTTGCAGTGGTGCCGCGAAATGATACCCTTTTCAATCTCCGTTCCGCCCTTCATTTGTAGTCTTTGAAATCTTTAATAAACCAAAATGTATTCCAAAGCAAGTTTCTAAATCACCTTTTATTGTATATAAAATTTGTATTAAATTATTATGTATTTTCCGCAGCACCTGTCCTCCTACTTCTTAAAGCCAGAGCTCCACTGTTGACAGTACTTCAATATCGGACTCGAGAAACAATTTTTGTTTAGATAGACCTACTTCCGCTTCCGGTAAAAAGTCAACATCATGTTCGACTAAAAAAGTTAGTGATGAGAGGATTCAGAAAGCACGAGAGAGTTCAATTATATATTTTTATTGAATCTGTTCACAATGAATTCTCAGCCGCCATTCACAATCAGAATAAGGACAGATCAAAACAAAGATATAATGGACTGGATGGTTCAACCCGATGAAATAACTTTCCGTCAAGCACTTGTAAGTAATGATCTTTTGATTCTTAAGTTGAAATAAACATAATTTCATTCGTGAATGTAAGTGATTTCTCATGACAAAACTCCTCTTGTAGAATTGATTCTAAAGTTGACTCAAAATAATCCACATAGCATAATAGACACTGATAGAGGGTCACCATCACTAGGCCAAGTATACTAAATAACATACTAAATAAGTTCAACACTGTTGGATGTTCATTTGGATTTATAAATAAAAAGTAATTTTATTAAAAATTGTTGATAATGCTCCAGATGTAAGGATAATTTATGGACCACTTAAGACAGCAACTCATAGACTTTGTTAAAGTTTTTCAATTTTCTGAAATTTTTTTGATTTTCTAAAAATATATTTTTTAAAAAATAGATAACTTCTAATCACAATCATAAGATTCATTTTCTAAAATTTCATTCCCATTAGCTGTAAATAAATGGAATCCTCTAACGGGTTGGTCGATGTTTAATGATGATAATTATTTGCTTTGACTTTGAGTATGCACACCAATGTACGGATATTCTAATGAATCAAAGATGAAACCTGACAAATTGCATTAATTGTCCATCATTAATATCCAAAGGTATTCACAATGGTGTTACATATCCCATACAAAGTCACAAATGACAAATTTAATGAAATTCTGTGTTTAATTTTTTGTATTTCACAAATGACCTGGTTTTTAATGATGTAACCACATTCTAAAATTAGATATCACAGGTTGCATCTTGCTGGGAAATTATTGTTATTTCTGTATTTATTCGAGCTTTTATTATTGAACCAAATGTAAAATTGTTCATTAGGGTCATCATTAATTAGATCAGCACTGTTTTTGAATTTTTTCCTAGGAAAACTTAATGCAGCTTTTAAAAAAACATATATACCCTGTGTATGCATAATATTGCAAGCTAGACATACACACATACTCACTGAAACATAACTTGTTTTGGGAAGCCAGTATAATCTGATGTTGGTTTTACATAGCATCAGTAATTTTTCAGCTTTTCACATGACACTTTTCCTTAGGATTAATCTTAGCACAAGTTCATGTAATGTGTGAGGTTTGGGCAAATATTTATGATCTGCTTTGTTCTGTTACATACCTATGACAAGTTTAAAAGTACAAATACACTTCAGTGTTACAGGTAAACATCACAGGTCATTCAGTGCACTATACTAGTACATAGTCAATCATTAGAAATCTACAGCTAGGGAAATCCCTTACTGTCAGGTAGATCTCTCTTGCTATCAACCAGGATCAAAACCACAGTGGTGAGATTTTTTGGGGGGGTTTGATGGCTAATGCCTTCTTCACTCAGCTATTGCTGACCCTAAAATCTGATTTGAAATTGGGGCTTAGAACTAACATTTATTTGTATATGTATGGAATTAATATTTTTATTGTACCATCCAGGTTATTTTTAAACATGTCATTTTAATTACATGTAATTTGTTTTTCAGGAGGTGATTTCAAGAGTATTACCACAGTCCACTGTTACAGCATTTGAATGTAAGTTGTTTGAAGTATTTCAAGGCTTATACTTGACCATAAAACTTTTTGCTTCAGTTTACTTTTGATTTACAGACATCTGTAAAAAAAAAAAAAAAAAAAAAAAAAGGTTATATTTGACTCTAATCACATAGCCAATGAAGCTCTTTTTATTAGGTGTATCCTGCAAGTTTTTTTTTTCTAGTTTAGTATTTGTTTTAAAAAATCTTATTCACATCTTTTTTCCCCCTTTTATATAGGCTTTACATAAGTATCAAACACATTTTGAGTTTCAAGTTTCACCTTTTCTAAAGAGATATTTACTACTGAATACACATGCACTGAATATTTTTTTTTTAGATGAGGATGAAGATGGTGATAGAATGACAGTAAGAAGTGATGAAGAAATGAAATCTATGTTTCAATCTGTAAGTATCACTTTTTGTATTACTGTTAAATTACTTTGTTTTTTGTCAGTCATGAATCTGTTGGAATATCAGGTTAGTGTTTAACCTGGTTTCAGTGGCATAAAGCAATTGCAACTGTGATTAAGTGACTCTTTCTTGGACACAAATTCATCACACAATAACCTACATCATTTTTACTTTTACCTATTCATATATCAGCTGGGTGATTTTCTGCAACATAAAATATAATTTTTGCTCAAAGACATAACACAAACCCTAATTTGGCTTAAAAACCACAACTTTTGAATTTGTCATGTTAACCACTCAACTAGGCACTTCCTTACTGTTGTTTTAACTTGTTAATGTAATAAAACTGACTTAAACATTAAAATTAGCTGTCATGTTAGACTTTTAAGTTTTATAAACATTTTTCCCATTCAATAGAATTAAACTCTTGTTCTGTAACCAGATAGATTTATCTTGTTGTTACCTACTCTTGCTAACCTTGTAACTTCTAAATTAATTACTGAATATATTTTGTATTAAACAATGTTATTATTTATTCTTGAGTACATGTGTATATATTAAAATTACCTGAATGTATTTACATGTATTTGTTTCAAACAGAATGCATATTTATTTTCAGTATTTCAGTCAGCTTAGTGAAGAAGATATGGTGAGAGGGTTGTTACCTCCTTTAATTATATTTCCTAGAGGTGAGTATCAGTAACAAGATATGGTGAGAGGGTTGTTACCTCCTTTAATTATATTTCCTAGAGGTGAGTATCAGTAACAAGATATGGTGAGAGGGTTGTTACCTCCTTTAATTATATTTCCTAGAGGTGAGTATCAGTAACAAGATATGGTGAGAGTTGTTACATAACTTAATCATATTTCTTAATGGGTTATCATCTCCCTTAATTATTATTACCTGTGTCACCAGAGGCAAAAGCAGGTCTAGTAATGGTTCATCTCTGTCTGTCTGCCATTCCATCAGTCCGTCTCAACTCAACTGTGCATGGTTTGTGTAATCCATAACTCCTATAAACTTCATGCAAATGAAGTAAAATTTTACCCAGTTGTTTTGCACACATCAGTGATGTGTACATCCTATTTTGGTGACTTCTTATGATTTTTTGTAAAGTAATTGCTTGTTGAACTGTGTCATGTACTTAACAACCTCACATTCAAGAACATGATACAACATAATTGTTTAGGAAAAAACAGGCAATATGTAAAGAATAACGCATATTGAAACACATTATAAATGAACATGCTTTGGATTGACAAAGTAATTTCATGCCATTAAATCTTTTATGTGCCAATTGTCTTTTCAGAAATTGAGAAATAGGTTTTTATCTACAAAAAGCTTGGTTTTGTCAAGCTTTTTGTAATTCCCACATTATATATTCTTTGTATATTCACATATTGTAATTTGGAAGAATCAATAAAATGAATCACATTTTTTACATATGAATGTTTTATCAAGGGATTACACAAACTACCTTGCCTTTTTGCTAATTTTCAACAGTTGTAAAACTCATCCAACCCAATAATGCTATTTAGACTGTTTTTTTTTTGCAATGTTCATGTGGCTTCTATGCTCTTCCTTACTTCAAAAATATTTTCACAACAAAATGGCAACCGTGAATCGCTTGATACAGATGTAAAAGTTTAGTTACCATCATTACATGTTGTGTTGGTGATCTAATATGGTTTGTAAATGGTCACTTAATATCATACCTGCACTTGGGAGATGTTTTATTAAACAGCAGTATTTGATATATCATTTTCACAGCTGTTGCAAAATCTGTAGTATAAGTATTTCTGACTATTCCTGGTTGAAATAATAGCAGACACTTATTTCTTATATTATTAACTACAAAAGATATACTATTTCTAAGTATCAGAAATAGGTACCTGTGGTAATAATGCCCTGGTGACACAGGTTTGGTCTTGTATTTCCTGGAGGTGAGTAACAAAATATGGTGAGAGGGTTGTTATCTCCCTTGATGATATTTATTGGAGGTAACAAGACATGTTGAGAGTTGTTACCTACATGTACCTTAATTATATATCCTAGAGGTGAGTAACAAGATACGGTGAGAGGGTTGTTATCTCCCTTGATAATATTTCTCAGAGGTAACAAGACATGGTGAGAGTTGTTACCTACATGTACCTTAATTATATATCCTAGAGGTGAGTAACAAGATACGATGAGAGGGTTGTTATCTCCCTTGATGATATTTATTGGAGGTAACAAGACATGTTGAGAGTTGTTACCTACATGTACCTTAATTATATGTCCTAGAGGTGAGTAACAAGATAAGATGAGAGGGTTGTTATCTCCCTTGATGATATTTATTGGAGGTAACAAGACATGTTGAGAGTTGTTACCTACATGTACCTTAATTATATATCCTAGAGGTGAGTAACAAGATATGGTGAGAGGGTTGTTATCTCCCTTGATGATATTTCTCAGAGGTAACAAGACATGTTGAGAGTTGTTACCTACATGTACCTTAATTATATATCCTAGAGGTGAGTAACAAGATAAGATGAGAGGGTTGTTATCTCCCTTGATGATATTTCTCAGAGGTAACAAGACATGTTGAGAGTTGTTACCCACATGTACCTTAATTATATATCCTAGAGGTGAGTAACAAGATACGGTGAGAGGGTTGTTATCTCCCTTGATAATATTTCTCAGAGGTAACAAGACATGTTGAGAGTTGTTACCTACATGTACCTTAATTATATATCCTAGAGGTGAGTAACAAGATAAGATGAGAGGGTTGTTATCTCCCTTGATGATATTTCTCAGAGGTAACAAGACATGTTGAGAGTTGTTACCCACATGTACCTTAATTATATATCCTAGAGGTGAGTAACAAGATACGGTGAGAGGGTTGTTATCTCCCTTGATGATATTTCTCAGAGGTAACAAGACATGGTGAGAGTTGTTACCCACATGTACCTTAATTATATATCCTAGAGGTGAGTAACAAGATACGGTGAGAGGGTTTTTATCTCCCTTGATGATATTTCTCAGAGGTAACAAGACATGGTGAGAGTTGTTACCTACATGTACCTTAATCATATATCCTAGAGGTAAGTAACAAGATATGGTGAGAGGGTTTTTATCTCCCTTGATGATATTTCTCAGAGGTAACAAGTAATGTTGAGAGTTGTAACCTACATGTACCTTAATTATATATCCTAGAGGTGAGTAACAAGATAAGATGAGAGGGTTGTTATCTCCCTTGATGATATTTCTCAGAGGTAACAAGACATGTTGAGAGTTGTTACCTACATGTACCTTAATTATATATCCCAGAGGTGAGTAACAAGATACGATGAGAGGGTTGTTATCTCCCTTGATGATATTTCTCAGAGGTAACAAGACATGTTGAGAGTTGTTACCTACATGTACCTTAATTATATATCCTAGAGGTGAGTAACAAGATATGGTGAGAAGGTTGTTATCTCCCTTGAAGATATTTCTCAGAGGTAACAAGACATGTTGAGAGTTGTTACCTACATGTACCTTAATCATATATCCTAGAGGTGAGTAACAAGATACAATGAGAGGGTTGTTATCTCCCTTGATGATATTTCTCAGAGGTAACAAGACATGTTGAGAGTCGTTACCTACATGTACCTTAATCATATATCCTAGAGGTGAGTAACAAGATACGGTGAGAGGGTTGTTATCTCCCTTGATGATATTTATTGGAGGTAACAAGACATGTTGAGAGTTGTTACCTACATGTACCTTAATTATATATCCTAGAGGTGAGTAACAAGATAAGATGAGAAGGTTGTTATCTCCCTTAAAGATTTTTCTCAGAGGTAACAAGACATGTTGAGAGTTGTTACCTACATGTACCTTAATCATATATCCTAGAGGTGAGTAACAAGATATGGTGAGAGGGTTGTTATCTCCCTTGATGATATTTCTCAGAGGTAACAAGACATGTTGAGAGTTGTTACCCACATGTACCTTAATTATATATCCTAGAGGTGAGTAACAAGATACGGTGAGAGGGTTGTTATCTCCCTTGATGATATTTCTCAGAGGTAACAAGACATGGTGAGAGTTGTTACCCACATGTACCTTAATTATATATCCTAGAGGTGAGTAACAAGATATGGTGAGAGGGTTTTTATCTCCCTTGATGATATTTCTCAGAGGTAACAAGACATGTTGAGAGTTGTTACCTACATGTACCTTAATTATATATCCTAGAGGTGAGTAACAAGATAAGGTGAGAGGGTTGTTATCTCCTTTGATGATATTTCTCAGAGGTAACAAGACATGTTGAGAGTTGTTACCTACATGTACCTTAATTATATATCCTAGAGGTGAGTAACAAGATATGGTGAGAGGGTTGTTATCTCCCTTGATAATATTTATCAGAGGTGAATTATACATTTATAGAGTAAATTAAACTTTTTGGTAATTTCATTAACAGATTTTTGAGATTCTAAAAATGTTTATAAATTTTGCTATATTTTTTAATCACAATTTGAAAACTTCACCTTTTCAGCATCAGATAATTTCACTTTTCATAAATAAATGCCTGTATATTTTGTACCATATGTACTTTTTGTTTTTAAAAGAATATATAGAATATTCTTCCTTATGATTGTTATTAAAGGAATATTATTCTCAAATTTCAGTTGGAAAAACTCCACAAAACAGAAATATCCATGGTTTAAAGGTAAAGTATGAGAGTATACATTTTTTGTTCTGAAAGGACATGATCAGTTTTCACTTTGTATTTATTTTCAATTTCAGTTTATATACATGTATGTCCATTAGTATTTTGGCTTTTACAACTTTACAACTTTAAATTCTGTTGCTTCTTTCCTAAGCCAGTGATTTTGGCACACATTTTTTTCAAGATGATACATTACTTGAAAATTCTTCTCAATTCTTTTCAACTTTTTTTCTGAAAATGGTACTTTAGAATTCTTCTCTTTTTTTTTTCACTTTGACTTAAAGCTTTAGGCTAGATACTGTCAAACAGTTGTAATGTTTTGTGTTTAGTGAAAAAATTTTACGTATTTTCCTCAGACCATGTAGTTTGTTCCAGTAATTTACTAATTTACCTAAATCTTAACTATGAGGGCTCAAGACATTGATATATGATGGAAGTGTTTGAGAAATTATTTTTTACACAGATCATGATTTAATTGCAGATAAAAACTGATAAACCATCAACAGTTTCTACAAAGTCATCAAACAGTCAACAGTCTACAAAACAGTCCAGGCAAGTATTCATTTACTACTTACATCTAAAAGTAAGAGAATATAAATACAAATGTAGATACAGGAAAGACAAGCTATAACTTTTATTTATACTTTATTCTCATTACCAATTCTAAAAATTATTTCAGGAGATGTAATGGCATTTAATTTTTGTTATCCAAATATGAAAGAACTGGACATTTTGCATGCTGTATAATGTGCTGTTTAATTTATTATTATAAAATAACAAATCAGTAAATTTAATTCTTCTACAACTTTAAAAAAGTAAATATTGCTATGGCACAGGAATATAAATGCTTGTTTGTGTGAACCAATAAATTTGCTGGCTGCATTTATCCTATGAATTAATACTATTTTTAATTATAATTAAGAAGCTGTAATAAAAAGCCTAATTATAACATGTAGTAAACTTTTTGTATTACAATGTATTATAATTAAACAGAACACACAGTGTTCAGACAATCAATCAACCTCCTGTTGTACAGTCAACTTTGTCCATGACAGACCCTGAACCTAGTCACCCTGTTCCAGAAACTCAGCCTGGTCAGCAGGACCCTCCCCCTGGTGGCGGCAGTGGTGATAGTGGTGTCAGTCAGGAAGTTACTACATTACCTGGTGGTAACATATCAGAATCAGATTTACAAATACTTCAATATTTGGGTAAAGGAAACAGTGGTCAGGTTCATAGGTAAGAGTAATGTAACTATATGTATACTGTAAATCTCCTTTTTACAAACACCTTACTTTTGCTATGATGATGACATTTTTATGAATTGTGAAAAATAATTGCTTGAAAACAAAAATTTAATAAAGTGCTAGATTCCAGGTCATTGTTGCACCATGCAGAGTTGAGATTAACAAACCTGTCAGTCCAAGGCTGGTTAATTCTAGACAGGACTTAGTATGATGATTTTGAGACAGGTCTGGCTACATTTTGCTAAAACTACATTGTTATATGTAGAATTTTCACAGAATTTTGCATTCAGAGTCTTACCCTGCATTATGGAATCAACATTTTAAAAAGTTTCATGTTGCAAATGTTTTTTGGAAGAAAAAAATGTGATGATAAAATATCCTGAAATAAGTGACATACAAAAGAACATTGGATAGTTGAATTAGCAATTGATTGGGAAAATTTTGTATAAGTCTTCGAATTAAATAAAAATCAACAACAATAATTATTTTTCTCGAAAGTTTGTCAATAGTCTAATATGTTGAGCAGTATTAACAAAGACTTTAAAATTTGCCTAGGCTGCAAAATGTGACCTAATGATATTGAGTCTGACAATGAAAATGATTAGACATATTGACAGATATGTTATTAAAACTATTTTGTTAATTTCAGGGTGCTACATAAGCCGTCTGGAACAATAATGGCTGTAAAGGCTAGTATAGTTTATAATGTTGGTAAACACAGTCAGATGCTTAATTGGCACAAACTTCTAGTATAAGAATTGCTGGAAATTAAGAACTTTTTAACATTCTGAGATGGTTTTCATCTGCTGCCTGTATAGTAAATATAAATAGCTAAGAAATTACATAGTCTTACTAATCACACACAGTATTGTGTCAGCTTTTTGAGATAATTTTAAAACAATTCAATTTTCTTCAGATGAGCAGTTTTAAGACCCATGGGCCGTTTGTTAAATTGGGTAATCAGTTATATGGTTTGATCATTCAGACAGTGTACAGTAGTTGTAATTTTTACTTTTTATATTGATAATAGGTTATACAGTTAGATGTAGATGTTGAAGCTCAGAAACAAATCATATCAGAATTACAGATATTGTGCAAGGTAACACATTATATACTTAATATAAAAAGGCATTAGTATACCTGCACTAAATCATTACCTGTCTTAAATGTTTAGTTTTACAGAGAAAGTGTATCTGTATTTCTATCTTGATTACTTTCTGTTGTCAGTGTAATAGTCTTATTTAAGTTTACTCGTATACATAAAATGCAGATAAACTAGGTAAACACAAGTGTGGTTATACGAGAGTTGTTCAATATGTTATGTTTATTGTGCGATATCTCAAAAGCCTTCGACTCAAATAGTGAAATGAACACTACATCCCTTCATATTATTCTCTGCAGTTTGAAATACATAATTTCAATATCAGAATCCATTTCTGAAATGTGTGACAGAACACTGATTTAGGTAGACCTTTGAGACACTGACTGATGGCTGAGCCATGGGCTTGTCAGGACCTGTTAAGATAAGAACTTTTTTAAAATTTGGAAATAGGAAAGACACATGGGGCTACATCTGGAGAGTCTGGTGGGTGTGGCAAGAGGGTAACCCTCTTCGACTTGAAAAGTGCTTCATAATTCTAAAAATGCAAGAAGTCTTCAACAAGAATTTAGATTTTTATCCCAAAATGATATTTAAAATGACAATCATGAAATAAAATGGAGTAAGAAATTTGGGAAAGCTGCATACATGTAGGTATTTCTGTACATACCAATTTAACAAGGTCATAATTTCACAAAAAACACAAAGTACTTGGTTCTTAATTACAAAATGAAGTAGATTGAGAGTTACAGAAACTGTATTGGATAAAAAAATATTTTATTTCTATTTTTAGTGTAACTCACCAGCAATAATTGGATTTTATGGAGCATTTTTTGTAGAGAACAGAATTTCTATATGTACAGAATTTATGGATGGTAAGTTTATTTTATACTTGTCACATCTAATACATGTATGTTTTTACACTTTGTTGGCATTGTACTATTGATACTGATAATATACAGGTCAAGTTTGATTTTGAGTATTTTAGGTTTGACAGTTCTCAGTTTATTCTCATTTAAAGTTTTGTGAAACCCTAACTTTGTATTTGACATACTCAGTGATGTTTTTTTCCTTTTATTGAGTCTTTGTTTTCCACTAAAAAGGACGCCTGTATTGAAAAAATAAGTAAGATCAGGTCATGGGGTAACTTGTACATATGTATTTTATTGCTGGTTAGATTGGATAACATGATTTACTGTGTTTAGAGGTTGTTAGATTTAGACTATAGTTAATTATTTGTATATTTATTACAGGTGGTTCTTTAGATAAATACTGGCAGATTCCAGAGCCAGTGCTGGGTAGAATGGCTGTTTATATAATACAGGGTCTTCTTTACATGTGGAGTTTAAAAATTTTACACAGAGGTAATTACAGTTAGTACATGTATGTACTTGATGACAGTGATATTCCTGTATTTGGTGTTTATAATTGATTATGTAAAATGTTATACATATATTTGTAATGTTTGTAGGTATTTGTAGTCTCTGACTGGTTATAAAGATATATCTTATTATACTTTCATTTTTGGAGAAAATGTTTATTTATACTTTTCATTTATCTATCCAATGGAAATGATAACTCTGCAGTAACATCGTTAGACATCACATAGAACATACTATAGCTGTAATGTATGTACATAATAAGCCTTATATCGAAAATAAAAGTCATTTGATCAAACAAAAATACTAAGTACATGAATATTGATCAGGTTTTTTCCATTGGTATAAAAGATGAGTTGGTTACTCAGGTTATTTTTCTTAACAAACATTTATATAGTACAGGAAATGCAGTTGTATGTTGTGTATTTGTGTTCAATACCATCTGATCTTTTTTATCATGTCATTCCTTCTGTAAAGCCTAAGTTTTGTCATTTGAAAGAACATTGACTTCAATTTAAGCTAATATCTTATAAAGTGAAATGTCATTAACCTTTCTGTCTTTCTTTGTTACTTAGAACATAGCGTGGTTTTGCTTCATGTAGTAATATTTATCGTACAATATGTAATTTTTCAGATATAAAACCGTCCAATGTTTTAGTTAATACAATGGGACAGATAAAGTTGTGTGATTTTGGTGTTAGTGTTCAGGTTAGTAATAATACAGTAAAGTCTTAATTTATAGCATCATATTGTTCGACATATTTTGGTTTTGAAATAAATGAAATGTGGTTATTAATGAAAAACATAGAAATGAATTTTTGGACACTCAAAATACCAGTTGGATGGCAAAGTTATCAAGAAGCATTGTTGAGGTTTTTGTACATGTTTATAGCCAATTCATTGATTAAAACTTTTGGAATCTCCAGCTTTAAGTCTTTTGGTTGTAATGTATTAATTGCAACATGCCAAATTTTGATTCAGTTAAAATGGCGTTGAAATATAACCATATTAAGATTAACTTGTGTCATGTCAAACGTCAGTAATGGTGTGCAAGAGAAAACTAAGTGTAAACCTTTTCTTCAGCAAGTGAACTGACAAACATTCTTACATGGCAAATAGGATAAAACCAGCTAAAGTAATCATCCATCTATATATAAACCACCTGTCTATTATGACATGTGTTAGTATCCCTTTGGTTCAGATTTCAAGCAAAGAGAACCTCTGTAAAAAGACCACCTGTATGTATTTTTTTAGGTTCCATGGGTGTTTTTTATGTACAGGATTTACTGTATTGGCTCCTGTGATTAGTAGATAAAAAAGAAATAAAAGAATATGTTAAATATATTATAGAAGTACCAGTAAATCATGATAAATTTTGTTTTTACTCTCTAATTATCATATTTAAATCTTAACAAAAATATATCCTAACAGGTTATTGCTTTGTAACAATAGCAGCCAATAGAGTTTACTTTTTCTAGTGTTAGTAGATCAATGAAATAAGCATGCTAGAGTGAACCAAATTGTACATTCAAGTCAGTTTAGAACCTGCTTGTACTTTGCAAGTCAATCATTATTGTGACTCAGGAGCTAAGACATCTAATTCTGTGGAATTCTTCCATTGTCATTCTTTTATTTGGGATAGCTTGAACACTCTTAAGACTTAAGTCAAATTTACGTCAACACTTAAAGTTATCTACGTTTGAATAACAACACCAGTAACGATGACTGCATGGTTGTTTTATCGCATAGACAAAGTTGTAATATATATTGTTAAATAGGCTGTGTATTTACACTTGAACTTTTAATTTCTCACATTTTTTGTTTTATTATTTTTTTTATTTCAGTTGGTAGAATCTATAGCCAGGACATATGTAGGAACAAATGCTTATATGGCAGTGAGTAGGTGTTACTGTTTCCTAGCAACACCATAAACAAATTTGACTTTGTTTTTAAAAACATGTGAATTTGATCAAAATAATATTGTAAAGTATAATTACCTATTGTTTTTATTGTTTGTAGTCTGCTTTCTTTGATAACATGGACATTCAGTTTTTTTTCCAAAAGTAATTTGCTTGCTCATGGCAACCCTTTATTAGCTACAAATATGATGAAGCATTTTTTACAAACCTTTCATTTAAATAATTTTAAATATACCATACTTTTGAGTCAGAAAATAAAAGTATGCAAATTGCTCGTTGTCAATGATATAAGGTGATTTCTTGTTTTTTTTTTTTAGCCTGAGAGAATTAGAGGAGAAGAATACAGTACACCTGCTGAAGTCTGGAGTCTTGGTGTATGTTTGTACGAGGTAAATTTTTATACCTTTGTAAACAAAGCTTGAAAACTTAAAGTGTAAGCAGAATCTTTTTAAGACATCCAAGAAGAAATCTTTGCAGTTTTAATGTTAGCATAATAACAAACACAATGCTGGAATCAACTTTTTTAAATGATAATGAAAAATCAGGAATATGTCTATCCTAAAATGTTTCTACCAATACAATATACATATATAAGAGACAGTCTGATAGTCTGTCCTAAAAACTTTTTTGTTATGATCTACTAACATTTCTTGTCCAAAAATTATAAAACATCACTATCCTTTGTAGATATGTGACACAGTTATGGTGATTTAAGGGTCTACAGAGTTATCGCCCTTTATACCAGGTTGCTATTACCTATCTTGTGAATGAAGTATTACAACATGTCATTACTATATTTACTGTAATATGATATTTTAGGTTTTGGCCTATCTAGGGGTTATAAAGTTGTCTTAAACCCAACCCTGAGTAAATTAAAAAAACCTTCTTAGCTGAATTACTTTGAAAGCATTATTTTTTAAACCTGTGAATACTGATAAACCTGCCTTATCCAATCTAACCTGTCAGTTTGAATGATGCTGCATTACATAGACTTTACTGTGTACTGAGTTAAGAGGTTTTAATTAATCATAAATCACATTTATCCTACTACAGTACACACCTAAGCTTTTGTTTGGTTTTTAGATGTTTACTACAAAGTCACATTGACATCTGTAGGTGTCATTTGTGTTTCATTTAGTTAGAATTAAATAAGTTATTACTCTAAAGTTTGTTATATATGTACATGTAATTCTTGGAACATTGAAAATTTGTGCACAGGACCCATAACTGTAAATGTGCTAAATTTTAATTTTTTCTTTTTATTGTATTTAAATGTATATTTGTTTTATTTTATACAACTTAGGTATATTTACATTTATTTTGTTATGTTACTACTTCAAGTATTTACAATAATATATTTGTGGTATTTTATACAAATTAAATGTATTTACATGTATTTTATTTTGTTACAGCTTGCCACAGGAAGTTTTCCATTTAGAAGTGTAAGTATGATTTTTACCATATTTATGGCAAGCAAATTGCACAATAATTCGAGAAACCTACATTTACGCCGTAAAACCTAGTTTTGCGGTCGTAAAACCTACTTTAATGATCGTAAAACCAGGTTTTGCGCCGTAAATCCTACTTTTGCGATCGCAAAACCTAGTTTTACGAATTATTGTGCAATTTACGCCGTAAAACTAGGTTTTACGATCGTAAATTCAGGTTTTCAAGTTGAAATGCATTTGCGTTCGTAAATGTTAATTTACGGTGCAAAACCAGGTTTTACCACAATTATTGTGCATTTTTAAAGAAAATACATTTACGACCGTTAATAAAATTCACGATCGTAAAACCTGGTTTTACGAACATCAAATAAGTTAGCCAATGAGATTGCTCGTTACAAATGGCTTCGTGGCGCGCTAATTGATGTGTTGTTCAAAAATTAACAAAAATTGAGAGTGCATGTGCGTGTGTGTTATGACTAAAAAAACAGGAAGATAAGTAGAATATTTAAGACATTATTAATTTATGTTTTTATAACAGTACAATTAAAACTTCATTCAATATTTATTAACAAAAAAATTGATCAAGAAGCAAAAAAGATTAAATACAATTAAAGATACATCGCACTTCTGACACTTCTTATTCATTTTCGAAAGCTATGCTTTATTAAAAGTTTATTGAAAATGCACAATTCAAAATATAAAATGTGTGATATACTTAAACTTATTTACGAGTTTGGTTTGTAGGGGTGGATACGACATGTTTTTTTTTCTCCAAATTCTGAACGCATAATATGATATGGCGTTTTTAATAATACTTTTTTACGGATTGTAATAAAAGAAATATTATTATTTAAAAGTTTTTATGTTAATGGATCAGTACAAAATTAAACTATTTGACTGATTACCATCTTAATACTTTGTAGTTGTATTTTTAATTTTTGAAATAAATAAATAAATAAATAAATAAATAAAAATATGATATAAAATAAAAAAAATAAAATAATGAAATGAAATGAAATGAAGTATATATAGCTTTAAATTGAACCTAGTGAACACGAATATTCTTTCCCTTGTAACAACAAACTTGAATTGTTAGAAATAGTATTATTATTATTATCATTATTATTATTATAATTTGGCTCAATCGGGTAAACTCGATGGGAATTGTAAGAATTTCAGAGATTTCGGCAAATCATTTTAGCACTAAAATTTATTAATCATTTATTTTTATTGACTTTACGATATACAGTAGAGAAAATGTAGCAGTAAAATAGTTTATTAATGTGCCATATATCTAATTTAATGATATTTAAAAGTATTTACAAATAAATACATTAAAAAAGTGACACCCTGCCTAAAACACATACGAGACACAATTTGATTCACAATTATTGATTTAAATTCAACGTCGAAAATATAGAAAATTTAAAAATAAATATTTTACGACTTTTAAACATAAAATTAAAAGTTTTAGCTGAAAGAGATTGTGCAATAGATTAGCATAGAAATTCTACTGGCATTCCTATTTTCTGTTAAAGCAATGATAAAAAATTACTTATCCAAAAATGAATCACTAACAAGGTCCTTCATCATGTAACTCATACAAACAGGTCAATGATAAAAACAAGAAGTGTTTAAAATTTTGATATAACATGCCAGGTGTTAAGCTTGTATATAAATTCGAATGTATGGCTTCTTCGATATTATGGCAGACTCGGCGCTAGATGAGGACATATTCACGTATCTACTTGTGCCGTAGAACAATACAGATTAATTGGGGACAATAACATAATTTACTAGTATTATGTCAAATTATTATCATTATTATTTCCTTTTGTCTTAAGATTCCACGTTATTGCATTTATTAATGCTGTACAATATCTTTATAATATGATAATATCTTTAATTCACACGAATGAACAATGTTATATTTTACCCAAATAATTATTTAAAAAATATTTTTATTATATTTTTAATACTTTATTTACTACTGATTACTTATACAAATAAAGTAGTTAATAGGTAATATTTATACAACCCGGCAGTGATTTTTAAACGGTTTTAATGTCGCTGATACAACCCAGTCAGAGATATAGAATACTCTATTATATATAATTACACAAACCCTAATACTAATACTAATTATTTTTATGGCCTTATTTGATTTTTTAAAAATTGCTTTATTTAGAAAATACCACAAACTAAATTGTTTATTATTCAATAGATCGATTAATAATTTGATCTTATATTGTTGACACATACACTTTATCCAATCAAATAAGGGGTTACATGACATTAAAAACTATTAACCAATCAGATAACATAAATGTTAATACTGTGCACAAGTATAAAGTAAATTGTCATTTAGGACGTAAAACTTGGTTTTGCGACTGATAATAAAATTAACGATCGTAAAAGTAGGTTTTACGGTGTTCATACATGTTATTATACCGTGAAACTTAGTTTTACAACGGAAATTGCACAAAAAATAAAAAATATGCATTTGCGATCGCAAAACCTACTTTTACGATCGTAAAACCTACATTTCCGGTCGTAAAACCTAGTTTTACGGCGTAAATTGCACAATAATTCATAAAACTGGGTTTTGCGATCGCAAAAGTAGGTTTTACGATCGTAAAAGTAGGTTTTACAACCGCAAAACTAGGTTTTAAGGCGTAAATGTAGGTTTCTCGAATTATTGTGCAATTTGCTTGCCATACATATTTAATATACATTAGATACTTTAGGTTAGTTTTTTTTCTGTTCCTCCATAGTTTCACTAACACATCTGTTTAAGCTTTGTCTTTAAGTTGTTTATGTTTTGCCCCTAGTGTTAGTATAACTATCCAATACTACAGTTTTATATTTAAGCTTTTATAGTTTCAAGTTATGTTGATACATATGTTTATTACAACATAAATTAGAATGTGGCATGAAAGACAAAGGTCCAGGTAATTTGCATATGAACCAAAAACTTAATTATAGATAAAGTCTTAGTCAAATTTATTTCACTCACATCAAAGCAATTTGTTCTTGAATGGTAGAAAACATTGTAAAAGGAAACTGAAAAAGCAGTGAGAGCTACAATGACTTATGAATTGGCATTTTGTAGATACAGTACTGGAATGCTTACTAATTGACATTTTGTAGATACAGTACTGGAATGACTTATTAATTGACATTTTGTAGATACAGTACTGGAATGACTTACTAATTGACATTTTGTAGATAAAGTACTGGAATGCTTACTAATTGACATTTTGTAAATGCAGTACTGGAATGACTTACTAATTGACATTTTGTAGATACAGTACTGGAATGACTTACTAATTGGCATTTTGTAGATACAGTACTGGAATGACTTATTAATTGACATTTTGTAGATACAGTACTGGAATGACTTACTAATTGACATTTTGTAGATAAAGTACTGGAATGCTTACTAATTGACATTTTGTAAATGCAGTACTGGAATGACTTACTAATTGACATTTTGTAGATACAGTACTGGAATGACTTACTAATTGACATTTTGTAGATACAGTACTGTAATGACTTACTAATTGACATTTTGTAGATACAGTACTGGAATGACTTATTAATTGACATTTTGTAGATACAGTACTGGAATGACTTACTAATTGACATTTTGTAGATACAGTACTGGAATGACTTATTAATTGACATTTTGTAGATACAGTACTGGAATGACTTTCTTATTGACATTTTGTAGATAAAGTACTGGAATGCTTACTAATTGACATTTTGTAAATGCAGTACTGGAATGACTTACTAATTGACATTTTGTAGATACAGTACTGGAATGACTTACTAATTGGCATTTTGTAGATACAGTACTGGAATGACTTATTAATTGACATTTTGTAGATACAGTACTGGAATGACTTACTAATTGACATTTTGTAGATAAAGTACTGGAATGCTTACTAATTGACATTTTGTAAATGCAGTACTGGAATGACTTACTAATTGACATTTTGTAGATACAGTACTGGAATGACTTACTAATTGACATTTTGTAGATACAGTACTGTAATGACTTACTAATTGACATTTTGTAGATACAGTACTGGAATGACTTATTAATTGACATTTTGTAGATACAGTACTGGAATGACTTATTAATTGACATTTTGTAGATACAGTACTGGAATGACTTACTAATTTACATTTTGTAGATAAAGTACTGGAATGCTTACTAATTGACATTTTGTAAATGCAGTACTGGAATGACTTATTAGTTGACATTTTGTAGATACAGTACTGGAAGACATTTTGTAGATACAGTACTGGAATGACTTACTAATTGACATTTTGTAGATACAGTACTGGAATGACTTATTAGTTGACATTTTGTAGATACAGTACTGGAATGTCTTACTAATTGACATTTTGTAGATACAGTACTGGAATGACTTATTAATTGACATTTTGTAGATACAGTACTGGAATGACTTACTAATTGACATTTTGTAGATACAGTATGGAATGACTTACTAATTGACATTTTGTAGATACAGTACTGGAATGACTTACTAATTGACATTTTGTAGATACAGTACTGGAATGACTTACTAATTGACATTTTGTAGATACAGTACTGGAATGCTTACTAATTGACATTTTGTAAATGCAGTACTGGAATGACTTATAAGTTGACATATTGTAGATACAATACTGGAATGATCTTTAAATGAGTCTATTACATTGCATTGAATTGTTGAGTTTTTTATTTTCAGCAAGCAGAATTTTTCAGTGTAAGTACTTGTATAATCAAACTATAATTATCAGAATAGTTTTTTGTTAGATTCCAGTCTTCAACCATAATAAATGAAAAATCTTAATTTGAGAGGAACCAGTCATATTTTATCTATTAAACTTTCATCATACTTGATAAATTATAAGATTGTAAGTTGAAGAGATGGCTGGTAGACAGTCTATTTGAAGCTAGTGACTCATGTAGAAATGGGCATTACATGTGAAGTTACTTTTCTGTCTACTATCAGGTGTCTAAATTTTGTTATGATCTAGTATAACTTTAATATTTGTTATATGCATGATTCATTTGAATAAAAAATAATGGTGATTTAACTTATGGCTTGTGTTAGACATTACTTTCTGCTTTATAACTTAAATGTAAATGTTAAGTCTTTCAAATGAGACCAGGAACACAAATGCCTCATGTCAAAGTAGGACACAGTTTATTGCCATAAGTGAAATACAAAGTATCATCTTCAGTTGGCAATTTCATATATAGCTGATGGCATCTTGATATAAATGGAAATATCTTCTCTAGGATGTAAAATCAGATTTCACTAATTGTTATCATAGTATTCAACTCTAGACTTAATGAATATATAATTATGTACAAATTTTTAAATTTAATTAAATTTATCAAAATGATTACGCAGTTCTAGCATAGTGTAAAACCTGTCATGTTATTTAATTAAAAACTGCACAGTATTTACTAAATGTCAGTTTTGATGAATGTAAAACAAATTCTTGTTGTAATTTTGGATATATTTGAATTATTATCTTCTTTTTCTAGCCTGTACAGTTATTGAACTCCATAGTTGATGAGGTATGTACACATTGTGTAACCTTTAGTTCATCTTAGTTATAGTGCTACTGTGTTAACTTGTAGATTAATTGCTACACAATTTATATTCTTTCTAGTTTACCGATGACCTAATTTTAACAAGACCTGGCAAAAAGTACATGTTTCTAAGTATGAGGCTACTTCATGTTTGCAATTAATGTAAAAACACTATGACTTTGATAAGGGCTCCAAAAATGCTAGAAAGCTAAACATTTTAAAGAATGTTTTTCTCATAGCCTCAATAATGGACTCTGTGAAGCCATTTTGAACCAAGTTTCTCCTAACAATATAAAGCCATTTTAACATACATGTATAGCAAATACAATTTTACATCGTATTTACCATGTTATGTAATGTGTGAAACAGAACATCTGTTTTCATTGGTTCATCAGACACATGTAGCTTGTTTGAAACAATCATTCTATGTGTTAAAATATACCACTTCTCAAGATTTTATATTTTCTGTGAATCTGAATCATATTTTTGGCAAAATATCACAGACTTTATTTCCTATTTATAATGACATGTTGTATGTTTGTCTTTCAGGAACCACCAGTATTATCAACAGATGTATTCTCACATGATTTTGTTGACTTTGTGTCCAGAAGGTAATACTGGGATTAGCCTGTATTCCACATGGTGATTACCTCCTAATGGCTGTGAACAGCATTTGGGAAAAATGTTTTCTCAAATATCTGGAATAATCTTTTTCTCTCTTTTTTTTCTGACAAAATGTTAACTTAATTAATTTCATATCCAATGGAAAAATAGTTCCATACAAATCATCCTATGGGGTATCGTGTGTAAGCTGGGGGACCATAATGATGTAGTCATTTGAAAATTCTCAAAGTTAGTTATATACAGACTATTTTACTTTATTCTGAGAGTTGGTTATATACAGACTATTTTACTTTATTCTGAGAGTTGGTTATATACAGACTATTTTACTTTATTCTGAGAGTTGGTTATATACAAACTATTTTACTTATTCTGAGAGTTGGTTATATACAGACTATTTTACTTTATTCTGAGAGTTGGTTATATACAAACTATTTTACTTTATTCTGAGAGTTGGTTATATACAGTTATTTTACTTTATTCTGAGAGTTGGTTATATACAAACTATTTTACTTTATTCTGAGAGTTGGTTATATACAGACTATTTTACTTTATTCTGAGAGTTGGTTATATACAGACTATTTTACTTTATTCTGAGAGTTGGTTATATACAGACTATTTACTTTATTCTGAGAGTTGGTTATATACAGACTATTTTACTTTATTCTGAGAGTTGGTTATATACAAACTATTTTACTTTATTCTGAGAGTTGGTTATATACAGACTATTTTACTTTATTCTGAGAGTTGGTTATATACAGACTATTTTACTTTATTCTGAGAGTTGGTTATATACAGTTTATTTTACTTTATTCTGAGAGTTGGTTATATACAGACTATTTTACTTTATTCTGAGAGTTGGTTATATACAGACTATTTTACTTTATTCTGAGAGTTGGTTATATACAGACTATTTTACTTTATTCTGAGAGTTGGTTATATACAACTATTTTACTTTATTCTGAGAGTTGGTTATACAAACTATTTTACTTTATTCTGAGAGTTGGTTATATACAGACTATTTTACTTTATTCTGAGAGTTGGTTATATACAAACTATTTTACTTTATTCTGAGAGTTGGTTATATACAAACTATTTTACTTTATTCTGAGAGTTGGTTATATACAAACTATTTTACTTTATTCTGAGAGTTGGTTATATACAGACTATTTTACTTTATTCTGAGAGTTGGTTATATACAGACTATTTTACTTTATTCTGAGAGTTGGTTATATACAGACTATTTACTTTATTCTGAGAGTTGGTTATATACAGACTATTTTACTTTATTCTGAGAGTTGGTTATATACAGACTATTTACTTTATTCTGAGAGTTGGTTATATACAAACTATTTACTTTATTCTGAGAGTTGGTTATATACAAACTATTTTACTTTATTCTGAGAGTTGGTTATATACAAACTATTTTACTTTATTCTGAGAGTTGGTATATACAACTATTTTACTTTATCTGAGAGTTAGTTATATACAGTTATTTTACTTTATTCTGAGAGTTGGTTATATACAGACTATTTACTTTATTCTGAGAGTTGGTTATATACAAACTATTTTACTTTATTCTGAGAGTTGGTTATATACAAACTATTTTACTTTATTCTGAGAGTTGGTTATATACAAACTATTTTACTTTATTCTGAGAGTTAGTTATATACAGACTATTTTACTTTATTCTGAGAGTTGTTATATACAAACTATTTTACTTTATTCTGAGAGTTGGTTATATACAGACTATTTTACTTTATTCTGAGAGTTGGTTATATACAAACTATTTTACTTTATTCTGAGAGTTAGTTATATACAGTTATTTTACTTTATGCTGAGACTTGGTTATATACAAACTATTTTACTTTATTCTGAAGTTGGTTATATACAAACTATTTTACTTTATTCTGAGAGTTGGTTATATACAGACTATTTTACTTTATTCTGAGAGTTGGTTATATACAGACTATTTTACTTTATTCTGAGAGTTGGTTATATACAGACTATTTTACTTTATTCTGAGAGTTGGTTATATACAGTTATTTTACTTTATTCTGAGAGTTGGTTATATACAAACTATTTACTTTATTCTGAGAGTTGGTTATATACAGTTATTTACTTTCTTCTGAGAGTTGGTTATATACAACTATTTTACTTTATTCTGAGAGTTGGTTATATACAGTTATTTACTTTATTCTGAGAGTTGGTTATATACAGACTATTTTACTTTATTCTGAGAGTTGGTTATATACAGACTATTTTACTTTATTCTGAGAGTTGGTTATATACAGACTTTACTTTATTCTGAGAGTTGGCTTATATACAGAACACTTTATTCTGAGAGTTGGTTATATACAGACTATTTTACTTTATTCTGAGAGTTGGTTATATACAGATTATTTTACTTATCTGAGAGTTGGTTATATACAGACTATTTTACTTTATTCTGAGAGTTGGTTATATACAGACTATTTTACTTTATTCTGAGAGTTGGTTATATACAGACTATTTTACTTTATTCTGAGAGTTGGTTATATACAGACTATTTACTTTATTCTGAGAGTTGGTTATATACAGACTATATTACTTTATTCTGAGAGTTGGTTATATACAGACTATTTTACTTTATTCTGAGAGTTGGTTATATACAGACTATTTTACTTTATTCTGAGAGTTGGTTATATACAGACTATTTTACTTTATTCTGAGAGTTGGTTATATACAGACTATATTACTTTATTCTGAGAGTTGGTTTACAGACTTTTCTGAGAGTTCAGACTATTTTACTTTATTCTGAGAGTTGGTTATATACAGACTATATTACTTTATTCTGAGAGTTGGTTATATACAGACTATTTACTTTATTCTGAGAGTTGGTTATATACAGACTATTTTACTTTATTCTGAGAGTTGGTTATATACAGACTATTTTACTTTATTCTGAGAGTTGGTTATATACAGACTATTTTACTTTATTCTGAGAGTTGGTTATATACAGACTATTTTACTTTATTCTGAGAGGTTGGTTATATACAGACTATTTACTTTTTCTGAGAGTTGGTTATATACGACTATTTTACTTTAGTCTGAGAGTTGGTTATATACAGACTATATTACTTTATTCTGAGAGTTGGTTATATACAGACTATATTACTTTATTCTGAGAGTTGGTTATTATACAGACTATTTTACTTTATTCTGAGAGTTGGTTATATACAGGATCTATTTTCCTTTATTCTGAGAGTTTACTATTACTTTATTCTGAGAGTTGGTTATATACAGTTATTTTACTTTATTCTGAGAGTTGGTTATATACAGACTATTTTAACTTTATTCTGAGAGTTGGTTATATACAGTTATTTACTTTATTCTGAGAGTTGGTTATATACAGACTATTTTACTTTATTCTGAGAGTTGGTTATATACAGACTATTTACTTTACTTTATTCTGAGAGTTGGTTATATACAGACTATTTTACTTTATTCTGAGAGTTGGTTATATACAGACTATTTTACTTTATTCTGAGAGTTGGTTATATACAGACTATTTTACTTTATTCTGAGAGTTGGTTATATACAGACTATATTACTTTATTCTGAGAGTTGGTTATATACAGACTATTTTACTTTATTCTGAGAGTTGGTTATATACAGACTATTTTACTTTATTCTGAGAGTTGGTTATATACAGACTATATTACTTTATTCTGAGAGTTGGTTATATACAGACTATTTTACTTTATTCTGAGAGTTGGTTATATACAGATTATTTTACTTTATTCTGAGAGTTGGTTATATACAGACTATTTTACTTTATTCTGAGAGTTGGTTATATACAGTTATTTTACTTTATCTGAGAGTTGGTTATATACAGTTCCAGATTTTACTTATTCTGAGAGTTGGGTTATATACAGACTATTTTACTTTATTCTGAGAGTTGGTTATATACAGACTATTTTACTTTATTCTGAGAGTTGGTTATATACAGGACTATTTTACTTTATTCTGAGAGTTGGTTATATACAGACTATTTTACTTATTCTGAGAGTTGGTTATATACAGACTATTTTACTTTATTCTGAGAGTTGGTTATATACAGTTATTTTACTTTATTCTGAGAGTTGGTTATATACAGACTATTTTACTTTATTCTGAGAGTTGGTTATATACAGTACTATTTTACTTTATTCTGAGAGTTGGTTATATACAGACTATTTTACTTTATTCTGAGAGTTGGTTATATACAGACTATTTTACTTTATTCTGAGAGTTGGTTATATACAGACTATTTTACTTTATTCTGAGAGTTGGTTATATACAGACTATTTTACTTTATTCTGAGAGTTGGTTATATACAGACTATTTATACTTTATTCTGAGAGGTTGGGGTATATACAGTTAGTTTTACTTTATTCTGAGAGTTTGGTATATACAGACTATTTACTTTATTCTGAGAGTTGGTTATACAGACTATTTTACTTTATTCTAAGAGTTGTTATATACAGACTATTTACTTTATTCTGAGAGTTGGTTATATGCAGACTATTTTACTTTATTCTGAGAGTTGGTTATATACAGACTATTTTACTTTATTCTGAGAGTTGGTTATATACAGACTATTTTACTTATTCTGAGAGTTGGTTATTACAGACTATATAACTTTATTCTGGAGAGTTGGTTATATACAGACTATTTTACTTATTCTGAGAGTTGGTTATATACAGACTATTTTACTTTATTCTGAGAGTTGGTTATATACAGACTATATTACTTTATTCTGAGAGTTGGTTATATACAGACTATATTACTTTATTCTGAGAGTTGGTTATATACAGACTATTTTACTTTATTCTGAGAGTTGGTTATATACGGACTATTTTACTTTATTCTGAGAGTTGGTTATATACAGACTATTTTACTTTATTCTGAGAGTTGGTTATATACAGACTATTTTACTTTATTCTGAGAGTTGGTTATATACAGTTATTTTACTTTATTCTGAGAGTTGGTTATATACAGACTATTTTACTTTATTCTGAGAGTTGGTTATATACAGACTATTTTACTTTATTCTGAGAGTTGGTTATATACAGACTATTTTACTTTATTCTGAGAGTTGGTTATATACAGACTATTTTACTTTATTCTGAGAGTTGGTTATATACAGACTATTTTACTTTATTCTGAGAGTTGGTTATATACAGACTATTTTACTTTATTCTGAGAGTTGGTTATATACAGACTATTTTACTTTATTCTGAGAGTTGGTTATATACAGACTATTTTACTTTATTCTGAGAGTTGGTTATATACAGACTATATTACTTTATTCTGAGAGTTGGTTATATACAGACTATTTACTTTATTCTGAGAGTTGGTTATATACAGACTATTTTACTTTATTCTGAGAGTTGGTTATATACAGACTATTTTACTTTATTCTGAGAGTTAGTTATATACAGACTATTTTACTTTATTCTGAGAGTTGGTTATATACAGACTCTTTTACTTTATTCTGAGAGTTGGTTATATACAGACTATTTTACTTTATTCTGAGAGTTGGTTATATACAGACAGACTATTTTACTTTATTCTGAGAGTTAGTTATATACAGACTATTTTACTTTATTCTGAGAGTTGGTTATATACAGACTATTTTACTTTATTCTGAGAGTTGGTTATATACAGACTATTTTACTTTATTCTGAGAGTTCATGCATTCATTCATTCATTTTTTACATTTCAGTATGCAAAAATTACCAGTCCACAGACTTACTCCTGAACAACTTATGGTAAGATCTTTTTACTACATGTATATAGTTATACACAGACATTTTACTTATGAGCATTTAAATATGAAAATAATCATTTTGTCCCACCTGATTACTCTGGTGTAGGTATGTCTAACTGTGGAAGTTTTATTGTTAATGCACTGACTTCTATAATGTACAACAAACAAATATATAGTAAACAAAAACTTTAATGGACTCTTTTTTTGATATTCTGCTTTATTTTGCAGAAAATATAGCATGCAAAAAAATTGTTTACATCTTTAGCCAGAAAAATTTTAGCATTATTTAAAAAATGTCAGAAATGTTCAGAAACTACCATAATCACAGTTTAGGAAATCTAAATGAGATTTTATAATACTACATGTATACAATATGCTAAAATACACTATTTTTTATTTCAGTTACATCCCTTTATAGTGAGGCATAATGATGGTAATATCAATATAATAGCTTCCTGGGTTAAAAGTAAACTTGAAGAACAGATACACAAAGCACCGTCATAGCAACTTCACAGAATTTATGTATCATTTAGGTTTAATCAAATTTATAGTTAAATATCATAAGTAAATGATGTAAGTGCTCTCAGAGATACACGTTGTGTCTGAGGTTAATTCTGGTGTTATGAAAGTTCCAGACAGTACATAGTGATCCTAAGTTAACTTTGTAGACAGCCAAGTAACAGTCTGTGTGGAATCATTACACAAGTGAAAGCCATG
This sequence comes from Tegillarca granosa, assembly GCA_029721355.1. NCBI lineage: Eukaryota > Metazoa > Mollusca > Bivalvia > Arcoida > Arcidae > Tegillarca > Tegillarca granosa. The sequence continues at coordinate 27,792,376 of CM056600.1, forward strand.
CTTTGATACATTTTTCTTTATGGAACAACTAACTGTTACAATTACACTTACATCATTTATGTTTCAACTGTTTGAATTTAAAATTGCAAAGGTCTTTCAGAATTGTACAATTACACCTTCTTAGGTATGGTTTAACTGAGTTTATTTTTCATCTGTTTAAGGATTCTAGAAAATGTGGATGTTTTTATATTCATCTCTTTATAAGATGTTTGTATTACATACAGACAATGTATACCCATAATGATGATAGTATCATCATTATAACCTGATGGTGATTTAGAGTAAATGTTGAATTATTCTCATTGTGAAAGTTTAGCATGAGTACCTATATACATTGTACATGACTGTATATGTACAAGGATCTTGCAATAATTAGCAATGCAGGTACAGAATAGTCATCATTTATTAAGTCATATTTCAGTAATATAAAGGATTTGTATAAAATATTAAAGACATAACTAAAATGAAATGGTCAAATTTAAGAATTGCTGGCAACAACAAAGAAAACACCCCCAGTGTGAGTGTAAGAATTGGATTAGGTATTTAATACATGTATTAAAGTGTTTAGTTAATAATTATTGATGTTTGTGCAGGTGTTTGAAGCTCTGATTGTGTATGTCGTGTAATACATATGCATATTTGTTATGTATAATATATTTAGTCATGTAAAGTAAATGTGTAACATGATTTTGTATAGGTAATATGGTAACTATACATATACATATTATAATACCTTTAACATGATTATTCATGTGTATATTATGTATAATATGAGAATACATGTGTATTTAATGTCACATGATTTTTCATATGTATTACATGTGTCATGATTTTACAAGTGCATTTAGTGTGCCACATGATTTTGCAAGTGTATTTAATGTGTCACATGATTGTACATGTACATGTGTATTTAATGTCATATGACTGTACATGTGTATATTATGTGTAACATTCCAGGAAGTATATATACATTAATGATCATTACCTTTTACATAAGAAGAGAATCAACATGTGATAGACTTACATATACTATACCTACTTAGTTTTGTATTTTGTGGTTCACAATGTATTGGTATGCAACGCCATTCAAAATCAAAATTAATCATCAGCTGATGCTCGGAATGCAGTTTTATTGCTGTTTAGGAATGGGTTTTTTTTTTGGTTTTTTTTGTTTTTTTTTTTCTTTTTTGGAGGATATTTAAATATAATTAAATTTGACAAATTTCTAATGATTTCATTGGTTTAAAAGCAAAAATACATTCACATTCAGGTCCTTTCTCAATGATTCAAACGTAAATTAGTCACACCCACTCATGTGCTGATGTGTTTGTGACATAATCTAGAATGAACTACTGTTAATGCACATCATTTTACCTTGTTTTTGAAGTTAATTATAAAAAGCAAAAATTGCATAAAATAATTCTCCCATTTGATTAAGTTGCATTGAATTGAGTGCACACTTTTGCTTAATTCGCTTTGTGAATTACACTGTGTGCACAGCTTCCATTTAGGTTATTTCTCAATGACCCGAAAGAAAATCTGATTCAATGCTTAAAAGACATACTAGTGTAAGCTGTAAAAAGTTGGTAAATATTTAAATGTAAATTACTGTGTGAACTGCTAAAGTTGGAGCATATTTTGTGTGATATACCAGTGTGAACTGTAAAAGTTGGGGCATATTTTGTGTGATATACCAGTGTGAACTGTAAAAGTTGGAGCATATTTTGTGTGATATACCAGTGTGAACTGTAAAAGTTGGAGCATATTTTGTGTGATATACCAGTGTGAACTGTAAAAGTTGGGGCATATTTTGTGTGATATACCAGTGGGAATTGTAAAAGTTGGGGCATATTTTGTGTGATATACCAGTGTGAACTGTAAAAGTTGGAGCATATTTTGTGTGATATACCAGTGTGAACTGTAAAAGTTGGGGCATATTTTGTGTGATATACCAGTGTGAACTGTAAAAGTTGGGGCATATTTTGTGTGATATACCAGTGTGAACTGTAAAAGTTGGAGCATATTTTGTGTGATATACCAGTGGGAACTGTAAAAGTTGGAGCATATTTTGTGTGATATACCAGTGTGAACTGTAAAAGTTGGAGCATATTTTGTGTGACATACCAGTGTGAACTGTAAAAGTTAGAGCATATTTTGTGTGACATACCAGTGTGAACTGTAAAAGTTAGAGCATATTTTGTGTGATATACCAGTGTGAACTGTAAAAGTTGGAGGATATTTTGTGTGATATACCAGTGGGAACTGTAAAAGTTGGAGCATATTTTGTGTGATATACCAGTGTGAACTGTAAAAGTTGGAGCATATTTTGTGTGATATACCAGTGGGAACTGTTAAAGTTGGAGCATATTTTGTGTGATATACCAGTGTGAACTGTAAAAGTTAGAGCATATTTTGTGTGACATACCAGTGTGAACTGTAAAAATTAGAGCATATTTTGTGTGATATACCAGTGTGAACTGTAAAAGTTGGAGCATATTTTGTGTGATATACCAGTGTGAACTGTTAAAGTTGGAGCATATTTTGTGTGACATACCAGTGTGAACTGTTAAAGTTAGAGCATATTTTGTGTGATATACCAGTGTGAACTGTAAAAGTTTGGGCATATTTTGTGTGATATACCAGTGTGAACTGTAAAAGTTAGAGCATATTTTGTGTGATATACCAGTGTGAACTGTAAAAGTTGGGGCATATTTTGTGTGATATACCAGTGTGAACTGTAAAAGTTGGAGCATATTTTGTGTGATATATCAGTGGGAACTGTAAAAGTTGGGGCATATTTTGTGTGATATACCAGTGGGAACTGTAAAAGTTGGAGCATATTTTGTGTGATATACCAGTGTGAACTGTAAAAGTTAGAGCATATTTTGTGTGATATACCAGTGGGAACTGTAAAAGTTGGAGCATATTTTGTATGATATACCAGTGGGAATTGTAAAAGTTGGAGCATATTTTGTGTGATATACCAGTGTGAACTGTAAAAGTTGGGGCATATTTTGTGTGATATACCAGTGTGAACTGTAAAAGTTGGAGCATATTTTGTGTGACATACCACTGGGAACTGTAAAAGTTAGAGCATATTTTGTGTGACATACCAGTGGGAACTGTAAAAGTTGGAGCATATTTTGTGTGACATACCAGTGGGAACTGTAAAAGTTGGAGCATATTTTGTGTGACATACCAGTGGGAACTGTAAAAGTTTTAGATTATTTTATGAGAAATACCAGTATGAACTGTAAAAGTTGAAAATGTTTATAGAGACATAGTATAGCATGTAAACTCAACCAAATTTTCTATATGTCCATGTCTAATTTATGTAACAGAAATTTTGATATAACCTTTAGTATAGTTTAAGTTAAGTGGCAAAAACTTCATTCACACATCCATCTTTCATCCTCTGGGGCTAGAGGTGCCTTGATTGTTGTAACTAACAATTCGAATTATACTGTGTGTCTGAGTGTACTGGAGATATCCACTTCTTAATATGCTGAAGATTGATGATCTTTAAATATTTTATTATCTGAACTGAAAGTGATTGGGTTAAAATGTTTCAGTGTTGCTAGAATAATAAATAAATAATAAATAATATTGGTAATTTTTTGTATTTACATCCTTGATAAGAATTTTCTCCTATCAAATGTTGCACATCAGTTAAAAATACTACTTGTTTGTTTTTGTGACTTTTAGAGAAAATTACATCTGACAATTACAGATTCTCTCTATGATTTTAAAGAAAAAAAACTGTTCTTAGTCATGTATGACTACAACATTCTATATTAGATTTATTACTGTACATACTTATTATATACATGTAAGTGAAAGAATTTTGACTGGGGGATAAAGCACCAATATCCACTCCACTTTGTGTTATAAATCAAGGACATTATTATATGCTGTTGTTAATGTATTTTTGTAAGTGCCAACCATTGTTCATTGATATAAGTATTTGTGTTAAATGATCCATTATTGTATTAGATATACATACAATGTATTAGTAGTATTTTGAAATATGTTTACTTATAAAGCTTATTAAGAAAATTGTGACTTTTTATGAAATAATAAATTATTAATGATTAATAAACCCAGTAATATTTTTAAGTATTATTTTGTTCGTTTTAAGTATAAGCTACTTTTTGCCAATACACCTAACAAAATTCTGAAGTATACCACAGAGAATCAACAGGTGTGATGGTGGTGGATGGTAGTCTTCTAGTGGATCCTCGTGTGGATTTAAGTACTGAGTAACACTTATAATAATGTAATTATAAACAGAACAAACAATACATTTCTTCAGACTTCAGATTAGATAAACTATGTTTAACAGTGTAATAAAGGTAAAAAGCATTTGATAACATTATTGTTGGAGGTTTTGGTTATCCAAAAACGATTAAACCAGTTTATCTTGAAGGCATCTACTGCATACCAGTCACTAAGTATCCAACTCAATTTTCTGGTATTAAGATTCTAATTTTTACGACTCATATTGATAATGATGGACTTGTGGTTTTATGGAAAACATTTACAGTTTTTCATTCTAACCATACTTAGATCAAGCTTGTTGCTTGTACAGATAGCCCTGGACATCAGTTAATTAATTTAATCCCAATACAATGACAATACATAAAACATATATAGTACAAGGCTTATGTGAGCATGATATTGGCTGGGATACTGAGATTACTGATACAGATTTGAAGCTGTGGAGTTTATGTGTATCAGATATTCAACTTTTAAAAATATATATTTGTCAAACAAAGTTATGAACATATTAACTTTAGAGTCCCATGTCAACTCCATTGATTTTAAGACAGTAGCAATAAAGGCTATGGAATGGTATTTTATCTTGACTATGTAAATGTCAAAGGACATCTGAAGTATGTTATATATTATATACAAACAGTCATGTATTTAGACAAATAGTAATACAAAGCAAAAGGATTCCAATAAGAAAGAAGATGCAGTTTAGACATCACTTGTTGAACTCCTGGGCAAAGTTCATGAACTCACCAATTTCAGTCATGGTAAATCCAGTGAACCCACCCTAAAAAGTCCTTAGTAGGAGCCTTGATATAAGCTCAATATATATAAACTTGATAAACTCAATGTTTTGTATACAAAGACTGAACAAGAATATCAGATTTATCAGATTTATTGACATAACATTTCTCTTACTTACCTATGGCCTTATTTGTTTCACAAATGTATAACCATGGCTATTTCACATAAATAAAAAGACATTATGTAGTACAATACATGAAAATGCATTTTATGTTAACTTGGCCTTTACAGCATAATAAGAGGATAATGTATTTTGTGTACTGAACAGATGTACTCATATGCATAATTAGAAATGAGTGCAGTAAATCCCATATAAATGTCACCCAAGGAATAGAAACACCTTTTATAGACATGAGTCTTCATCATCCAGATATACTGTGTGATATGTAACACATAGAATCACATAATATAAATATGTTTTCCCAGAAAAATGGGTACTTTATAAGAATGTGCATATTAGTTGATTCAAAGTGGAGCAACAAAATTCAATTCAAGTCTCTCCAATTCTTTAAAAAAGAAATTTGTTTAAATTAAAAAACACAATAAAAATTTTTAAAAAAAACCATAATTTTCAAAAGTATTTTGACCTTAAAATTTTGTTGCCAAAAAATCAGTACAGATTGAAAAACTTTCAATGATTTTATTTAAATAATGAACTTGTTTTATAAACATCTATGTATTTTTACTTTATACTTATGTATCTGACTGGTTCACCAAAAAAGTAAGGATTTAATGGTGTTCATTGGTGCACCATGAGATCCACACCCATAACATTGGTGCAAATCATTTTTTTTACAACATTTAAATAACACATTTCTTGAATTATATCCATTTTTACTGGAAAATGTCAATTTATGTGATTCTATTTTAGATGAAATAATTATTTCACACAAACTTTATTGGTATTACTTAGAACCCTATTCCTGTATTACATTTGTGAAATTGATAAAATGCCACAAGAAGTAAAAGAAGGACCATACATAGTTATTTTTTACTGATTTTTATGAAAATTGCACTCCATGAAAATAAAACCATCCACAGTAATTAAACTGTACGCTGTTTCACTGTTGTTATATGTTTTATTGTTCATAAATTGTAGTGTCTATAGTATCCAGCTTCTGTAACATTTGAATATGAGCATCTTTGATAATCTTTAGTACTTTGCTTCTTGCTATCCAGGGAGCTGTTATTACAAAATTTTCTCGGATAAATGTCTCTTTGTCATTGCTTTGAGATATGGACAGCTCCCATGTAATTATTGCTGAAAGTTGTATATAAAAAAAATTAAAATTAAAAGCATTTATTGTTGTAATAATATATGTTAATATAGCTAACAGTCTGAATATTGATATGTGTAATCCAGCTAAAATGTGGCTAATTCACAAGGACCAAGTTTGACAATCATTCACTCAACTGAGTGTACACTTAACAAATATTCCCATTTTTCTCTCATCAATATTTGAAAAATTTTTAATTTGATGAGACTGTTTTGTTTTGTTAACATATACTAAACAATTTAAATATATAATTAAATATTCAATTCTAACAGCATAAAGTCTTATAAATTGACATTAAAATATTTCTTATTTGAGTTGAGTGTACACTCAATTGAGTGAATGATTGTGAAACTGGGGCCTGGTATTGGTCAAGTGGGTTGTTGTGTCAAATTTCAAATTCAAAATAATTTTCCCCCTTTTCTCAAGAAAAACCATAAAATCTTGAGCCAGTTTAAATATACTTTAAATAAGATATACAGAACTTATTCAAAGTAATGATGTAATAAGGAAATGAGACCCAGTGCTTTGGAAGAGATAACAAATATTTCTGTTCATTTATAAATAAAAAATGCTTAATACATAAAAATACATGGTCAAACATGTAGTTGATCTATTTATATTCTATGAATATTGTGTGAAAGACAGATATACAAGTGCTCAAAGACATGCAGTAAATACAATTTAGAGCAAAACCTGATACATTGATCATCTCTATCCAAAGTAAATTAAGATCCTTTGTTTCATAATTCAATCCAAAAGTAACCTCTATTTAAAGACCTTCTCTCCATTTGACCAGTGTTTTAAAGTATATTTGCTTTATATTTTAGTAAAAAAAGGACATGTCAATAAAGTCTATTTGTTTACAAAGTATATTTACTTGGGAGTCATTCGTAGTCTTCATATACAGGTTTTCCTTTATTTATTAATGGACCTTTATTTCTTTGCACTTTATTTTCTTAATTCATATGTGGATCATGATTGAATGTCATTAAATAAAATGCTGGTAAAAAAGAGAGTTAACATGATCATATTGTGATGTTAAACTTGCCTTGAAATAAGTTAAATAATGCTTTAGATTCTAGTGTTATGGTATGTTCATGGTCATTGGTTAATATTATTCTGGCACTGGTATTTCCTATCTGTATGGTTTCCACAACATCAAATACCACAGAATCATTATCCTCAGAATTATGTTCATGTATGATTTTTACTTCCACTCTGGAAAATAAAACAAAATTAAGTATATGTGATTAACAGTTAGTCTGAGCTTACATAGAAAATAATTAAAATGTAATGATCAGTTGATTTATGTCTCTTTCATGTACACAGGATAGTCAGTTCTGATATGGTAGAGAAATTCAGAGTACCCAGAGAAAACGTTTGAGAAATGTACTTTCTCACATTAAGATCCAACTCCACTCTGATTTGAATTGAGATCATAATAAGGGTTACTGTGATTTATGTAATAATAAAGGTTGCACATAGACAAACACAAAGTGTGTACTCCTGATATAATTACAGGTGCACATGTCCATTGGAAATAAATTGTTCATGTATGATTGTCTAATATAAAGTACAACTTCTGTATAAAGACCATCCAGGGGATCAATCAAAGGCGTCATGAATAGACAGGTGAAATTACATGATGGTTTATATACAGAGAGAGTGAAAAAATATTTATTATGTATTAAAATACTTGTGTATTTGTTAAAATATTTTTTGTTTTTTAAAGTAAATGTAGATTATTCTGAATTATTAATAAAGAAAACTTCAAAAGTAATTTTTTTTAAACTATAAATAAAATATTGTTACTAAGTTTACTTATTAGTATGCACCTGACTAATTATGTTTGTCTTTTTATAGTAACAAGATGTCAGTAAGTGTAAAGACACAAGAAATAACAATGAATATATCTTCGTTAGATCTTATATAGCTTCAGTTATTTACATGTAGAATGATTTCAGATTTTATTTATTCTTACAATTTTCACTTTTTACTTTTACCAATAATCTTAACAACATTGTACAAGTATTGTTAAACTTGGGTGTTACTTTATTTACTGGTCAATAGTTAATATAAAAAATTTTCATACATTAAGAAATTAAAAAAATTATTTAGCTGAAAATTTTTGCAAAAACTTTTAGAATTTGTAAAATTTCAAGAAAGATGATTAAAATAGTAAATGTTTTAGATTTCAGGAGCATTTTTAACTAAAAACGGTGGTTTTTATTCACATTGGACAGGTTGACTTTTCATAGAGGGTAATTATTTAGTAAAATTAATTTTGTATACTTCAGACTAGTTGCTATAGACAGGTGTCTATATAGAGGTGACACTCTGTTTAGATTTATACTGTACATGCTAACCTTCAAACTTGTATGTCAAGTTTTAAAATTCTCGTCACTCAACATTTGTAACCTACACATGGTGTTAATTAAGCTCTTGTCACTCCCGTTGGTAACCTACACACCATGGTGTTAATTAAGCTCTTGTCAATCAACATTGGTAACCTACACACTATGGTGTTAATTAAGCTCTTGTCACTCAACATTGGTAACCTACACACTATGGTGTTAATTAAGCTCTTGTCACACAACATTGGTAACCTACACACCATGGTGTTAATTAAGCTCTTGTCACACAACATTGGTAACCTACACACTATGGTGTTAATTAAGCTCTTGTCAATCAACATTGGTAACCTACACACCATGGTGTTAATTAAGCTCTTGTCACACAACATTGGTAACCTACACACCATGGTGTAAATTAAGCTATTGTCACTCAACATTGGTAACCTACACACCATGATGTTAATTAAGCTCTTGTCACACAACATTGGTAACCTACACACCATGGTGTTAATTAAGCTCTTGTCACTCAACATTGGTAACCTACACACTATGGTGTTAATCAAGCTCTTGTCACTCAACATTGGTAACCTACACACTATGGTGTTAATTAAGCTCTTGTCACACAACATTGGTAACCTACACACCATGGTGTTTATTAAGCTCTTGTCACTCAACATTGGTAACCTACACACTATGGTGTTAATTAAGCTCTTGTCACACAACATTGGTAACCTACACACCATGGTGTTAATTAAGCTCTTGTCATTTAACATTGGTAACCTACACACTATGGTGTTATTTAAGCTCTTGTCACACAACATTGGTAACCTACAGACCATGGTGTTAATTAAGCTCTTGTCCCTCAGCAGTGGTAACCTACACACCATGGTGTTAATTAAGCTCTTGTCACACATCATTGGTAACCTACACACTATGGTGTTAATTAAGCTCTTGTCACACAACATTGGTAACCTACACACCATGGTGTTAATTAAGCTCTAGTCACTCCCGTTGGTAACCTACACAACATGGTGTTAATTAAGCTCTTGTCACTCAACATTGGTAACGTACACACTATGGTGTTAATTAAGCTCTTGTCACACAAGATTGGTAACCCACACACCATGGTGTTAATTAAGCTCTTGTCACTCAACATTGGTAACCTACACACTATGGTGTTAATTAAGCTCTTGTCACACAACATTGGTAACCTACACACCATGGTGTTAATTAAGCTCTTGTCACACAACATTGGTAACCTACACACTATGGTGTTAATTAAGCTCTTGTCAATCAACATTGGTAACCTACACACCATGGTGTTAATTAAGCTCTTGTCACACAACATTGGTAACCTACACACCATGGTGTAAATTAAGCTATTGTCACTCAACATTGGTAACCTACACACCATGATGTTAATTAAGCTCTTGTCACACAACATTGGTAACCTACACACCATGGTGTTAATTAAGCTCTAGTCACTCCCGTTGGTAACCTACACAACATGGTGTTAATTAAGCTCTTGTCACTCAACATTGGTAACGTACACACTATGGTGTTAATTAAGCTCTTGTCACACAAGATTGGTAACCCACACACCATGGTGTTAATTAAGCTCTTGTCACTCAACATTGGTAACCTACACACTATGGTGTTAATTAAGCTCTTGTCACACAACATTGGTAACCTACACACCATGGTGTTAATTAAGCTCTTGTCACACAACATTGGTAACCTACACACTATGGTGTTAATTAAGCTCTTGTCAATCAACATTGGTAACCTACACACCATGGTGTTAATTAAGCTCTTGTCACACAACATTGGTAACCTACACACCATGGTGTAAATTAAGCTATTGTCACTCAACATTGGTAACCTACACACCATGATGTTAATTAAGCTCTTGTCACACAACATTGGTAACCTACACACCATGGTGTTAATTAAGCTCTTGTCACTCAACATTGGTAACCTACACACTATGGTGTTAATCAAGCTCTTGTCACTCAACATTGGTAACCTACACACTATGGTGTTAATTAAGCTCTTGTCACACAACATTGGTAACCTACACACCATGGTGTTTATTAAGCTCTTGTCACTCAACATTGGTAACCTACACACTATGGTGTTAATTAAGCTCTTGTCACACAACATTGGTAACCTACACACCATGGTGTTAATTAAGCTCTTGTCATTTAACATTGGTAACCTACACACTATGGTGTTATTTAAGCTCTTGTCACACAACATTGGTAACCTACAGACCATGGTGTTAATTAAGCTCTTGTCCCTCAGCAGTGGTAACCTACACACCATGGTGTTAATTAAGCTCTTGTCACACATCATTGGTAACCTACACACTATGGTGTTAATTAAGCTCTTGTCACACAACATTGGTAACCTACACACCATGGTGTTAATTAAGCTCTTGTCACACAACATTGGTAACCTACACACCATGGTGTTAATTAAGCTCTAGTCACTCCCGTTGGTAACCTACACAACATGGTGTTAATTAAGCTCTTGTCACTCAACATTGGTAACGTACACACTATGGTGTTAATTAAGCTCTTGTCACACAAGATTGGTAACCCACACACCATGGTGTTAATTAAGCTCTTGTCACTCAACATTGGTAATCTACACACCATGGTGTTTATTAAGCTCTTGTCACACAACATTGGTAACCTACACACCATGGTGTTAATTAAGCTCTTGTCACACAACATTGGTAACCTACACACTATGGTGTTTATTAAGCTCTTGTCACACAACATTGGTAACCTACACACCATGGTGTTAATTAAGCTCTTGTCACTTAGCATTGGTAACCTACACACTATGGTGTTAATTAAGCTCTTATCACACAACATTGGTAACCTACACACTATGGTGTTAATTAAGCTCTTGTCACACAACATTGGTAACCTACACACCATGGTGTTAATTAAGCTCTTGTCACTTAGCATTGGTAACCTACACACTATGGTGTTAATTAAGCTCTTGTCACACAACATTGGTAACCTACACACCATGGTGTTAATTAAGCTCTTGTCATTTAACATTGGAATTAATGACCTGTCAAAAGACTTGGTGTATGATGATGGCATCTTTGTGAAGTTCAATACTAAGCAACACCTTTGTGAAGTTCAGTACTGAGCAAGTCACTTGAGATGACTGTCATCAGTTTTTACAATGGAGTGGAAACTGTTGTAAGCAAAAACTCTCAGGATTGAAGATTTTGTTCAGATTTTTTCTAGGTTTTCAATTTACATGTTCATAAATTAATAAATCATAAATTGAACAAATAATTTGAATGGTATGTCTTAATGCATGTTTAAGGTTCAGTTCAATCAAGTTTTTAGTTTATTCAGGGTTTGGTTTTCACAGGTTCAACTGTATTCAGGGGCCTCGTGGCCAAGTGGTCTAAAGCGCACACTTTGGTTTCACAGTGCCTCTCACCATCTGGGTTGAATCCCACTTGGGACAGATCCTAGTGTGAGAAAGTTTGTTAGTTTGCTTTCCGAAGATCAGTGGTTTTCTCCAGGCACATCCGTGTCCTCCACCATCCCGCCTCGAAATAAGTGAAAGAATCTGACTGGATGTAAAACACCATTACTCCACTCCACTCAACTGTATTCAGATGTTGTCCATCAAATGAAGCA
>CM056600.1:27804856-27990936 GCA_029721355.1 Tegillarca granosa
AGCATCAATCTAAATACTGAACTCTTATCAATCAGCATCAATCTAAACACTGAACTCTTATCAATCAGCATCAATCTAAACACTGAACTCTTATCAATCATCATCAATCTAAACACTGAACTCTTATCAATCAGCATCAATCTAAACACTGAACTCTTATCAATCAGCATCAATCTAAACACTGAACTCTTCTCAATCAGCATCAATCTAACACTGAACTCTTATCAATCAGCATCATCTAAACACTGAACTCTATCAATCAGGATCAATCTAAACAGTGAACTCTTATCAATCAGCTTCAATCTAAACAGGTCAATCAACATAAAATTAAAAACAAAGTGTAGATAATATACTTATCAAGGCTTATTCAGACAAAATCAACAAAATTTTAAATATAATTAATTCCCTTATTTCATAAAAATAACATTTAACAATAGTATACTTTTCTTGTAATTAAGTATACATGTATAAGGTGTAAAAATTATAAAAAATTTAATCAGCCCTGAATCAACATTTTGTAAATCACACAAAAAATAATTATAATGATAATTATAATAATAAATAAACAACAACAACAACCAAACATTACATATTTACAGTTCTACTTTACTATAAAGGCTACCTAGTTATAAATGTCAGGGAAATATGGCATGTAAGTCTCATTTAAAATCTGATTTATGATGAAAGTGTTTTGCAAAAAAGACATTGAAGAACAAACATTGCTGACAATTGTATTAAATGACCAATTGTTCCATCGTATTTGTGCCTAGAAGCAGGTCACCTGATAAGGCTCAAAACATTATTTGGACCAATTTCTATCAGTACTTGTTGAGTGACAAACTACCATTATTAAAATCACAACGTCATGGTACTTAATGTAGCCATTTCAATTTTTCATAAGTAAAAGGTAATAGACCTGGCTTTATTCACAGACATAAATAGTTAATAGTGTACAAAATTTGGTTTAAACTCAACTATATAAATAAGAACAAACAGTTCATTATAACCTCAGAAAAATGCTGAAAAAAAACCCAATAAAACTACTTAATGAACCGGTTTAAAATGAAATCCTCATCTAATATGAACAAATGTATGGTAAATCACAGGTGTATAGTCAAGTCAAAAATGTATAGTCAAGTCGCAAGTGTATAGTCAGCCACATAGTGAAAGAAAATGTAATTGTTATATACAACTATAAATCTGGAATTTTCATATAATTAATGGAGACAAGAATGGTATCATATTAATTTTGAGACAGACAGACAGACAGACAGACAGACAATCATATTACATATTGTCTATCCATGTAAATGTTTAAATTCTAACTGAAAAGTACAGTTTTTACATACAATGCATGTATATTTGTCTTTATATATATTTTTTTTAAAAATATGGCTTTACATGCCCAGGTTTTCTGCCTCATGTGTCAATGACTTATAAGAATAATTAAATAAGCACTGGTTACCTAAAATTTACACTTATATAAATACAAAAACAATAATGAACATCCTAATTATCATAAATCTTTGGTAAAATTATGAAAAATTAATACATGTATATCTGTATAAAATGTAAATATATACAATCCAAAAATTCCTGTAATATACAATTTTTAGCCAGAAAAGCTGAAGAGTATAAATAAAAATTAAATAACATTATACTAAACAATAAAATCTGACAGTTTGCAAGTTATATTTAGGAACAAAATAATAACTATTTATTATCTGAAACACTGTAAAAGCAAATTTTTACATCTTGAATTAAAAATCCAAGAAACTAGGATAAAGCTTGGTATAGTTTATTACTTAAACCTAGTTGTGCATTTTTGGTTACCATAGCAAACTTGTGTATAAAGGACAATGATGTTGCTATGGTGATATTACAAGTTAAAAATGATAGACTTGTTTTACACATACATGTAGTAAGTTATATAATTCATATATTGCAACAATGAATTTTTAAAACATGATTATTAGCACCAAGTCTCTAAATACAAAAAATTGACATGTATCTCAAAAATAATTTTAATAACAAACAAGAATTCCATGGATTTAAATGTCTTGCTTCGTTAGTTTTAGATAATAAGAAAATACATTACTTTAACATAAACTTTCACATTTTGAAACACCATCGCCGCTGCGGCCTACGACAACACCAGAAAAGTAACACCTAAGTCTCGCCTTATGGCAGTGGTTTTGTTTGCCTAAAATTACTACCGAATAAAGGTAGTTTCCCCTTGAGAAATAAGACTAAAATTTCCCAATTTGACAACTAACATTCCCCAAAAGGCAACAGTGACACACAATCAAATAGTTTAAGTTAAATCCAGTTGTCCAAAACTGCTCTGACAGACAAAAAATGTGACATAAAAAGGGTCCAAATTTTCCCAATCTGAAAGGTAAAGGTAGTTTTTAAAAACCATAGCAAAATCACTGTATGGCAATGCCAGGCTCGACAAAAATTGTTGATTACTGTAGTCTTTTTTTTTTCTAATTTCTATCAACACAATGAGAAATAATATTTTCAAAACAGAACAGATCCTATTTATTCACATTGATTCACTTTGTGTCAAATACACAAATTTAAATTTTATACATATAATCTAAAAAACTAAATCCCCCATCTACTATGAAACCAATGCCTTTATAATATAATATCAGGACTACTGTGTCTTGTTTTGGAGTAAATGAGGATATTTTAGTAAAAAAAAAACATCATGATATCCATGGAAGAGGTATACATGAATTTATTAAAAGAGAGTCCTTACATTCTGTGTTTCTTATCAGATTAAAGAAAGTTCCTGATATATAAATACATGTTGTATCGTATCATATACAATCAGCAACTCAATTTTGAAGAAGTTAAACCAGGTTTATGCTTATATCCAAATCAAATCAACCTGCTTATTATAATAATAATATTTGTTTTCTAAATCCTTTAGACTTCTACTTCTTTAATGAATTTAAGCAATTAAAAATAATTGAATTGTACATGTATATACATTATAGACGAGCTTTGGTTAAAAATTGTGAATAATTACTAGCTGTGAGGGGTAAGTAAGACTTGGACTCTGGATGTATATAAAACAATTCATCTTTAATCTTATTTGGATCAAACCCTTCCTTAACATTTTCTACTTTCCGTTGTTTGTAAGTGGTTGTCAGCGCCATCTCCTTTATAAATCTCAAAAAGATTGGTCGAGCAAAACTGGGAAGGTTTTCTTCACAGTGATGGTATATTTGTTTGACAATACTCTCAGTTACTTGTTTTCCATTTTTAAGTAAGATAGCAGCCATGCCTGCTCTACCATCTGTACCTGTATAAAAATAAAAAAAGATGTCATCAATATCCCAACTAAAATAACTAAGTTACTGCCATAAGCGTGAAAGCATCAAACAGAGTAATTTGCAAAACAGAGGAAACTGGCTGTTTTGTTAATTTTTCCACTGCTAATTTAATTATGTTTTTATTAACAATTGATCTAATCTGTATGTATGTGTTCCAGTTTTGGTATTTAAACAACATGTATAGCACTTGCAGTTGCACAGAAATAGACTTAATCAATTATCATCAACCAAGTCACTGACATTAAAATGTATAGTACATGTAGGTCAAAGTCAGTCACAGTAACATTAATACAAAAGAACACTGGTAGATATTTCTGTTTTATTTTCAAAATCAAATAGTATAAATATTGAAATAAAAGATGGTCTAAAATGTTTCAAAAATGATACAAGTAAAGGAAAGTATTAATTAAGAAATGAATGTGAAACATGGGCCTTGTAACAACATGTAAATTTTTTTGTAAATCATATTACCTGGTACTTGGACACCATAAACATTAGCATCCTGTATTACATCTAGACCTGTTAGTACATTAGCTACTTCATTGGTTGATACATTTTCTCCTTTCCATCTAAAAATTCATAATTCATCTAAGGAATTCATTTGCATGTCAAAATAAAAAATTCTGAAAACACTTTCAAATCTTTGGTTAAAAAAATCATACTCTGTTTATCATATCTATAAGAATGACAGAAAACCAATATCATACAAATAATCAGAGGGATTTAAAAAAAAATGTAAAAACAAACTGTTTGTAAACTAACTCTAGCTGAGACATTGACAAAAAATCATATTATTGTGTGACTATCATTTGAATAACTTTAAATTCTCTGAATTCTTTGATTGTTCCAAACCCGAATTCTTTTTCATTCCCAAGTATTAAAGCAAGACCTTTATTAGATTTACCAGCAGCTGCTTGGCTCATAAGTAAGAGTACGTATGATGAATCTCATTGATTTTTTTTTTTTATATAAATTTGTGATTTTACAGACATGACTAACTGACAGTAAATTTTAAACTATTATCTTATCAAGTAATTATTGTATTGCAGTGCATGAAAAAAAAAAATACTCTTAAAATTTAAACAAGAAATTAAATATAAAGTAGTAGAGAAGTATAACAAACCTGAATGTGTCACCAACTCTATCTTTGAAGTACACAAAGTAGTCTTTATCTTGCACTAAAAGGTCACCAAAATTGAAAAATGCATCACCATCCACAAAGGCATTACGGACTATCTTTTTCTCATTGATTTCCTTCCCTCCTTTGTAAAATCCATCAGAATAAGTTATAGGTATGGCAGCTATAAGAATCCCTGGTTCACCTGTACCAAGAAATACAATCTATTGTCCATAAATGGATAAATGGACAGAAAATTTTATTTTACTGTAAATAAACCTTTACCTTTTTGCATTTTATTTCCACCTTATTTCTGACTTTAAAAACAGTTTTCATAGACAGGCGGTCTGTTTCATTGGTAATCAATGTTTACAGAGAAGATTGGTGGAAAAAGGTAACACTACTATAACAAATGCTGACTGCTATAAAATTCACATAATCCAATGCAGATTATAGTACACTGCAGGATGATCTGTGATAATATTTCCATTAAGGACCAAAGCTTAGTGAAAAATTACTTTATTTTATGAAGGAATGAAAACTAACAGTTCAGCAGAAACAACAGTCCTTTTTTGTCATTACCTGGCTTGCATTTGATACATCTTCCATTTTTATCTCTGTATATTTCATCTTTCTCTGCATCATACTTCACAAGGAATTTTGGTGCGATATCCAATTTGTTCTGTGGGAAATAAAATCAAAATGTCTTTAATGTAATAAAGTTGAGTGATGGTGGAATGGTGTTTGAAACCACAGTAAATACATGACAGAAAATACTTTGGGGGAAACTGAAGTATATGGGAAAACCACCTACTTCCGTTCAGCAAATTTACAAAATTTCTCAAATCTTATTGAACAATGACCAGTTATCAAAATTTAGAGGCTTCATCTATCGATCACATTCAGGGCTCAAAACTGGTTCTTTTCATGGAATTGCATCAATTTTTCTGTAATATGTCATATTGGCAATGCAATTCCATATTTATATAATATCTGAATACCTAATAATTAGTTAATAATATTAAATGGTATCCATGTACATGGGGGAACTCTATTTCAATGCAATGAAAATAAAGACTCTAACCAGGAATGGCGACATTCTGCCAACAGCACCAACTCTTCCTTGAATATTTGCCATTGCTGCTGTCCCCTCCGTGGCCCCAAAGAATTCAACAATCTTTGGTATCTTAAATCTGTTTTGAAATTTTTCCCAGATATCCATCCTCAAACCATTTCCAATTGCTATTCTTATATTATGTATTCCATCTTCTGAAGACTACAAAAATATGACATGAGACCTTAGGTTATAAAAAAAATTATTTCTAAATTCTTATCTCACTTGTCCAAATTTTAAACCCCCCCTCCAAATTATCACCCTTTAAATGACTATTGTAATGCAGCAATGAACATATTCAAAAATAAGTTTAAGTTGAACTTTTTTGTATCACTCATTATACTTAATTTTAAGAGGTGATCTAAAATCTAATATTGTCTGTAATAAAATAATTATCAAACTCTCTAAAGTAGAAAAATTAGTTTCCTAGAGTTTTACTTCCTTATAAATTAAAACAGGCAAAAAAAAATATATTTGGACAGTGGTTGGAATTTTTTTCATACCTGAATACAGTACTATTTATCAAGCAGTGTGAATTGTGATTTGAAGTGTGGCTGCAAAATGTTTTGTTTATATATCATCCTATATAATACAGCCACTGTTAAATAAGAATTATACTGGTAAGTTTATCCTATGTTTGATGAATTGTGAGCTCAGTGATCGAATCTGGATCCTAAGGAGATCAAAATACATCTTAATGTCTTATTTCAACAACACATTACCTCAGGAACAGTCAATAAATATCTGGGTAATTCTCCAATGTACTGCATAATTGTAACCTTGTGGCGTCTTGCTTCTTTAAAATAATGGTGAGCTGAAAATTTTCTTCTTAATAATGCTGTTGATCCTGAAAAAAAAATCTAAATTAAATTCACCGGTAAACAACAACAACCAAACAAAACAACAAAAAAAAAACCAGACCTAATCAACAATAATAAGTCATGTGCATTACTTTAGTAGCTATGAGGGAAAGGGTTGAACATCTAGGCCAAAATAAGTATTCTCTCTCTCTTTGCTGGCACTGGCTTTGAAGTGAAGGATTTCAGCTCTATGATGGCAATGAATCTAAAGCATTTATGTCAATGTCGCAACTAAACAACTAACACTGATAGTGGTCATCCATGTTGTTTGGGAGTAAAAGGGGTTACTTCATCTTTGATAAATATAATTTTACCTTGTCTTCAAAATCAATTTCATGTCTCATTTTTACAACAGTATGTAGTCCTTACCAACATCCATGGTGCTAAAAAGAGACAGACAGGCAGCACTGTGATATAATGGAGTAGTTATATAAATAATGTCATCCTTTGAAATCTCTGAGAATGTAAAAAACTTGCTGTATCCGATAGCTTTGGCTTGATTAACTATTGCAGGCTTTGGTAGACCTTTAAAAATGACAAAAAAAGCATAAAGGTATAACTGTGATTGTAATAATAAAAGAAACTTTGTTGTGAAACTAAACCTTAATATTGTCTGTAGATATTAATAATCAGTAAGACACCAGGAATAATAAAGATAAAACTGCATAAATTTACTTCTAATGTCATTCTAGCCTGCAGAAAACGACAGCCTATGTATGTTTTAATTCTATTTAACAGTACCACAGATTAGTTTGCAGTTCAATAAAAGGTTAAGTTTCACAACATACTTGTTCCAGAGAGCATGAAACTTGACCAACAGCAATGAAGCAGTGATAATCCTATACTTCTTCATTAAAAAAGCAAAATCTTTAAAATTAATGAGAGGCTTAACCTGGCTAACTCAACATTATCACAGAGTGACAAAAACTGGAAAACAAAACAATAGTTTGTCTTTTACAAAGGACCCATTTATAAAGGTGACATCATTTAATGACAAAAACTGGAAAACAAAACAATAGTTTGTCTTTTACAAAGGACCCATTTATAAAGGTGACATCATTTAATTTAGTTGTCTAGAGATGATACAAACCATATACTGAGCAAAACACGGCAAGTAATGATTTTTTTCAAAATCTATAAAATTGACATGCATGTATTTTAACTCATTTGAAACAAATAACATAAATATTGGTTTGTTAAATGACAGATTGGTATTTAAGATGATAAACTAACATCAAAAACATTCCTGAAGACAAGAGCATAAAAACCCAGTAAGGTCTTAAGTATAAGGACTGTAATCATAATAGATGTGAAAATTTACCAGTAGTCCCTGAGGTAAATATGTAACAACAAGGTGTAAATAAGTGAAATTCTGCTCTCACATTACGACAGATTTCTGATGGAAGAGTATTTATCATCATTTCATCCCAGGGCTTGTATCCATCTGGTATGTTGTCTCCTTGTAGGTACAAAGGAATGTCTAAATCATGGCGGATTTCATCAATGGCATGGAACAAATCTTCACCTTATATATATAAGAAATAAATAAGATTTCCTGAAAAATTTTGATAGACCAGAACCATAAAAATGAAAAAAGAAATCCAAAAGCATATTGTCTCTGGTTGAGTTACAGGTGTCCATCTAGTCAATGGCTATCATTTTTTCAATGCATTAAGTGAATAACATAACCAGAAACTTGACACAATATTACCTTAGTTGAGCAGAACTTAAGTCAAAATTTAAATCTTTTAAGCTTTTCAGAATACCCTTGCATAATAATACACTATAGAAAAACAACTTAGCTCACCTTCACACCATTACACACTTTAATACTGGATGCCAACACAAGAAACTATTATAAACTTGCTCCAGGATGCAGGAGTACAGACCTTGATAACAAGTACACTTCTTGTGACTCCAATACTTTTCAATCAAAGTAAATCTTTTGATTATCACAAGTTTTAAAAGTAAAACAAGTAATCGCTTTATTTACATGTGGACTGTCAAGTTTACTTTTTTATAAGTTTGTTCACATAAGCACATTGTTCTTACCTAATCCAATAATAAGGGCTCTAGCTTCACAAGCTTTAATTGAATGTAACAATGCTTTGGCTCTGATATGGTAGTTAATAAATGCTACACCAAGTCCAATCTTTTGTAAACCTGAAATAAGTAATTATTTGTTAATAAAAACAATTATCAAGTCTGAGCTTAAAACTATAATCAAAATACATATTTGTCCAGAATTTAAAAATATTTGGATGTGTGATATTCGCTGATTGACCCTATTGTTAATAATATTGTACTATTCACAGCCACATATCAAATACAGTATTTAATCAATAAGAATGCATTTCTTTATACATTGTAGGTCTTACAGCTTACATGTGTTATTACTGTAAATAAAATCAAAATATCCCAAAACAATTTTATATTTTTTATCATCACTTTTCTAGATAAATTTGTTTTAGTTTTTTTTTTTAGCTATTTAGTCACTGTGATCTACTTTTATTCATACTTAAATGATATTCACCTGTTAATCATAAAATTTGTGTGGAACAATTATTTATACCCAATACAGGATTGCATTGGTTGATTTTTTCCTGTAAATTGATGTTATTCCTGTAATAGCGTAAGCACAAAAATTTAGAGGTATTGGTCATGTGATAGCAAATCTCATTGCACTGACCTAGATAAATTTGATGTTCAGTTTTCATAATTTCTTAAAACCTTTTGTTCAAAAGAATTTAGCGCAAACTACTTACAGTGTGAAGTTGCTTTATTCTTCTGAAATTTGAAATAAATTTACTTGAAAAATTTCATTTACCTGGTTTACAAAAATGGAGTACATGTGTATTCCAATAAACTTAATTTTACTTACCTAAAAATGTCCAAATAAAACTTGGCTCATTATTGATAAAAAGAGCAACAGTTTCACCTAACTTAAACCCCCATGTCATAGCAATATTGGCCACTCTCTTTGCTTGTTCATTCATGAATTCATATGTGTATATCCGATCTTCAAATATAAGAAATGGCTTCCTGGGACAGGATGTAACTTTTTCTTCAAACATGTCTATCAAGAAGCGCTGCTTTTTTATGTCTTCCCCAATTTTGTCAGTTGCCTTTTTCCCTTTACGTATAAATTCTAGATCATAACCTATCCATGGAAACATGGTGCGCCATGCTAATATTCCTGCAGCAGCAACTCCTCCAACTCCAAGAAGAGCTTTGTCTCGTGCAGATGTCATTTTTCACTTAAATTTGTATTCCAGTCTTTAACAAAAATGAAATAATATTGTTAAAAATAAAAATGTATGACATCATAATTGAACAACAAAAATTCTAAATTGGAATACAAGGCTCTGTGGAATAAAAATACTCTATTTCATGTATATTTGTATATATCATGACTTAATGACCTTTTTGGAGACCTCAGTAGAAGAGAGATTGGCAAAGGCTTTGTACATGAATTTATGGACAATAGTACCTCTCATTACACGAGTTTAAATCCTGCTTAGGCAGATCCTAGATTTAAAAAGCCTGTCAACTTGCTTGCAGATGGTCTTTAGTTTCTCTTAGCATACTCATTTTGAATTTTTCTCTGCCATTCCAAAACTGATTTCCTTGATATGTTACAAAATAATGACCAAGTTGTGTAAAACACTATTACTCCACTTTCTCTGTTATCATTTAATTACAATAGAAGTTCCAAAGAGAGTAATAAATGTCATTTAATGATACATCCTTACTCCATTTTGAGAATTTTAATTGATTTTATTCTCATAGGTTTATCTATCACACAAGAATGATCTTGCCATTTGCCAATTTCTATTTTTCTAGATTCAAAGCATTGCTTTTGGCTAACTTATTTGCTCCAAAATTTTCATAAATATCACTGAAGCAAAGTTTATTTTATAAATCTTTTCAAAGAATAAAAGAGTAAAACATTTGATTTGAAATTAAAGTAAGTCATTGTTATAACTTAAAAATCCAGAAAACCAAACTCTATAAGGCAGATTAGAGCTACAATATGGATTATTATTTTGGGTAGCTTTCAGTTACTGGTTCTTATATATAGAAGGTTATGGAGGACCAACCTTTAGTAAGTGAAGTTACTGACAACCATTCTCAGATTATGCATGAGTAAGATTCTAATTAAGGTGGTTAGAGGCACTGTGATCCCTAAACTTTATACCTCTAGGCCATCAAAGTCCCTATATGAATGGTCACATATTGAATCATGAGGGAGGGGTGATGGATACGGATTCAAAATAATTACTATGGAAATTATTGAGAGATTTTTTACCTCAACTTTTGGTGCATAAACCATAGCCCTATATTAGTCACCCCAATAAACTTCATGTTATTGATTTGGGAATTTAGTCGTCTGATACTACGTCCCGAACATAAAAAGTGAAATAACTTCTTTAAAATATACAAGACAGCTAACAATACGGACTTATCTAGAAAAGCTTAAAAATGACTGAAGTGTTGTCCAATGTTATGATAAACCCACAGGCGCTTGTTTCGATATTTTAAAAAAAATAAAACCCCTGGACCCTTATATAAGTCTTATATAAGGGTCCAGGGGTTTTATTTTTTTTAAATATGGAAACAAGCGCCTGTGGATAAACGATAAAAATTTTATGTGACACAAGACTAAACTATACGAACCCTCTTAATATTCGAAAAATTCGGCCACACTTATCTATGCCTGTGCCACAGTAGTGAGAAACAAAAACATTAGGAAGATACATACCTGTGTTTAAGATAACTGGGACAGTTGAAAGGTCAAAGGTCGTTAAGGTTTCAAACGGGAGCGCACACAAGTTCTTGAAATTATGATAACAGCGCATTTATCTAACAACTTATGAATATCATAACAATACCGGTAAATGTTTAACATTTCTTAGAAACTTAGAGTACTTTATTTATTTATTTTTTATTTGCTACTAAGTTTGCATCCTGTGAAAACATACCCTTTTGGGGGTCTGAAATTAATCATAGTTTCTGCCTATATTTGGCACACGACTGAAAAAATTGAAGATGTTTCTGACGACTCTCTATATTTATAGTTCAATAGTGGATGACATACTCAAAACTAAGGATATTACTAGTATTCATTTAGTATTCAAAAGAAGTAGGAACCTGGGACTATGCCCCAAAATTTAAATTCAAATAATCATCAAATATTGTCCCTTGAAGATCAGTTTCATAATCATTCCTTAACTAAGATTTTCTTTAACTAAAATTTAGCAAATTTTAGCAATCTCTTTCTGAGTTACAAATAAACATTTGTGATAAAACTAAATACAGATGCTACAAGCTTGAAGTGATCTTCAAAATGACATCAAAAATTACTAATATTTCAATAATTAACAAAATTTTTAATGTTTTTAATTTGCCAGATTTAAGTTAAGGAAAATCTTAGTTAAGAAATGATTGTGAAACTGGCGTCTGAGCTGGTCTACCTTTAAAATAAATGTAGTTAATTAGTCATATTAGTAGTAAACACATGCATGTAACAAGAGAGGCAATTAATGGACCCGAATGACCACCTGAGCACTTTCCGCACATATTATTATTGACAAAACCTTTACAAAATTTGTAAGGCTCAATGCACTGCTGTAGCTCGTTTCAAGCATCTTCGTTAAAAAAGTTATTTCAAATCACCATGATGATGTATGTCCAGCAAATCAAAACTGCAGTTATTCAATTTGCTATTACTGTATTCAAATTGAAGTTCAATTTTTATAACTTTTAACACTGATAAATTGCAGAATCAAGACGTCACAGATTACAGGGGTAGTTACATTATAACCAAGGTCAACCAAGCAAATTTAACAATGTATTTTTGCTCTTGTAAGGGAAAGTAATCCAAAAGAGAACCAATTCAATTTCACTTACTTTAAATTCTGAGTTCACTATTTATTTAAAAACCTGTTTGATTCAGGAATCACAGATTTCAAAGATGAATGATTTAAGTCTTCTTCTTCAGCTTTTCTTTCTTTTTCAATCTTTTTATCAAATGTGTGATTATTAACTTCACAAAATGGCATGTGGGGTGTGTTTTTGTTGTTCGTCTGGCTTTAAATGGTTTGTAAATGTGATGAGTTGGGAAAAAGTACCCATTTTCAAACCGAGACCAAAAGATCTGATTAAATAACCTCTGACCTCAC
Source organism: Tegillarca granosa (assembly GCA_029721355.1). NCBI lineage: Eukaryota > Metazoa > Mollusca > Bivalvia > Arcoida > Arcidae > Tegillarca > Tegillarca granosa. The sequence continues at coordinate 27,817,477 of CM056600.1, forward strand.
TTGTGAAAAGCAAAATTTTCATCAGAGTTAGTATTTACCATAGACAAAACACAAAGCACAATTTATTTTTTAAGCTTTTCATCTTTATAGTCTTATGCATGTTCACAAATCATGTTAATCATTTACACTGGATAAAGAATATACAAATGAATTTTTGATGTGAAAAATAAGAGAATGTCATCAGAATATAAATAATATCTCACTCATATCGTAAATGTACATTTGGAAAACATGCACTCCTCTTCCATTCAATCATTACACATTTATAACAATCTCATATAAACAGATGTATTAACAACTATTACTCAAACATAATCAACATTTACATGAAAAAGTTGCAATCAACATCTATTATACAAAGTCCTCATCCCCAACTAATTTAACCCTGACAGTGGCTCTATGTATTACACATCAACAGGGTACATATGTTTGCAGCTGAATAGCTGCAACTAAGAAAATTAACAATGAACCATTTCAAACAAAGCAAAACCAATGGTCTAGGGGCAACAAAATAAAATGAGGCAAATCTGGCATGATGTACTGGAAACTTTCTGGCCATGGAGTTGTATATCCCTTAGTGCTTACTTTTCAATGCAAATGACACCACTATTTGAGTCATTTTTAACAAGATATTCAAAGAAAGACTGATTTTACCTAAATTGAACTGATTTTCATGTCACTTAACAGTTTTGCATAAGAGGCACCAAATGTACCCCTTTAGCACAACCCTTGACACAAAATGCAGTGAGATTTGAAAATGATTATGATGTGGCAGTGAAAAAAAGAAAACAGCTGTTAATGAAGCTGATATTTTTAAGTTAACAATTGATACAATTTTCATAACTGTGACCTTTTTCAACACATAACTTTGGTTAGTTTTATTTCTAATAAACCAAAACATGCATGAGCCATCATAACCCTCAACCCCATCCAAAAAATAAGAGAACATGCTTCATGAAATATTGTCTAACAGTTTTGAAATATATCAAATAACCGGTATGTTTCTTAGACAAGGAATGATCTTAAGTTTAAATAAAATCTCCTATATCTAGTCTAGATACAGATATAATTCTTCTTCTGTTTTTTTTTTAAAGATGATATTGAATCTTGGGTAGATGCTACGGGCACAAATTTAAATTGGAATATTGATATGTGCCTTGTAATGTAACAATTTAAAATGTACCACTGTTTTATCATTATTTGTAAGAGTCGCACAACACAAATAATTATCTTTATAAAAGCAGGTACCAGTAATAATTAACATTATTGGACTAAAATCTTAGCCAGCTTTCAAAATTCCAAAAATATTTTAAGAAGGCTTACATGTCTATGTTCTTGGTTCAGTGTGTGTGTGTGTGTGTGTGTGTGTGTGTGTGTGTGTATGTGTGTGAAGATATTTATACTGTAATATGAGCTGTAATACATCTAAATGAATAAGAACAACAAATAAAATGTTTTTACACACAAAATAATCAAAAACCTGAAATATCTGACAATAATTAACATAGAACAATAAATATATACCACATCAACAAAGATAAATATAAAACACTAATAATGTCTGTTGTTATAGAAACAAAATTCAATAACATGCATATTGCAACTGAAACAAAAATTAATCCTAATTTTCAGTGAATGTAGTTGGGCTGTTATGGAGAAAAACTTAAACAATATGGATATTGCAATTAAACTTAATTTTTTAATTAATTTTTTTTAAATTTATTTAAATACTTCTCAACTGTAAATTTGTGTGCATTTTAATCATTTTTATGTTGAAGACTCAATTTTCATCTTTTTTAAATAAAGTTTCATGAACAAATACAATGTAATGTTATTTATAAACAGACTATATGAAATGCAATTTTCCTTTTGAAAAAAGGGTGTCTGACCACTTGTTTATATTAGAGTGATCTTCATAAAAAATACTTTAACCAATTCAAAGACTGGTGATTCTCCTTCAATTTTACTAATAAGATATGACTTAGTCTGACTACTAACTAACTAACTGATTTAAGCCAAAGAGTTTGATAAAAATTAAAAATACAAAGTTCTAAAAATTACATTTAGCCAAATTGCAAAATTCTTCCTTCTTTGAAAACTCATACATATTTATATCTTTATAAATAACAGTCTGACAGAAAAAAAAAAAAAATTAAAGACTGTTAAAAATAAAATAATATTTTACTTCTATAAATAATGAGCTTATAGCCCCGTAAAATTTTCACTGAAGTACAAATACTCCACTTTATTATTTTGATAAAATCAATCTAAATGTGTTTGATCAATTAGTTTCTTCTAAACATTTATAATTTTGTTAAGATTCTTATCCTTTAATCCTATACTTGATTCAGAACAAACAGAGTGTATTAAACATTTTTGAACAGAACTCTACGAGGTCCATGTTTGATTAGTTTAATCAATGTTTAACCATGAATAAAAACTAAATTATTTCATCAAATTAACAATTTTAAAACCATGTCCCCTAGGTTGATGACATTCTATTCAATTATGATCTTTTCATTAAAAAAAAAAATCCATATTAGAAAACGAACAAATTTTACCAATTAATTGACAATTTTTATGAAACTTTGAACATAAACGTTCAAGTTGTTCTAAAAATTAAAAATCAGAAGTAACAAGGTCTGTTGAGAACATAGTACACATGTAAAATTAAAGAACAAATTAAAGGCATTTTATACAAAAATACAAATATTAAACAAATAAATTGAAATATTACGACAACATGGCAATTTTTTTCAGAAATATTAAAAGTATGCTTCCTGACAAAATACCAACCACACTTCTTAAAAACAAGACAAAGCATTGATGTCTTTTTTGGTAGTGTAATTTAATAAATTTAACATAAATTTATCTAATTCATTCTATCAGAGAACAGGCTTTATCAATGTATCAGATGACAGACAACTCTGCTTAACAGCATTTGTTAAAATATTTGTAATAAATGGATATAAATTGCATAATTTGGAATATGCTATCTTTTCAAAGTATTCATAAAAATAAACACAGCAAGTATTTCTGTGCTATGTTTGTAAGTATTGTCACTAATAGAGATTCCATACAATTAAACCCAAGTCTCATCTTATACTGACTTTAGACAAAAGGCAGACAAAAATACCAATATAACTTTCAGGAAGTAATTTCAAATATAAGTAATTATCGGTTACCAGCAAATAAAACCAAAATTCATTTAATTATTAACATAATGTTACAAGTATATCACTTTTCTTTTTGTGATCACCTTATTTTTGCAATAAAGTGCACAAAATTTGACATTCATTGAGTAATAATTGACATTTCATTGTGCATTTCAGACAAGGTATTGTGAAAATATGTGTTGTGTAACAATTTTGGGCACAAACTCATAGAAAAAGTGTTGAGAAATGAAAGCCATTTGAAGTGTAACTGGAAAATCAGATCCAACATCCTTACCATTTTTCGTAAGACAATGCCTTCAGGTTTACTTTTAAACAAAAAATAAATTTTGATATTAGAATTCATGACATAAGTTTGACAGTAAAAAATTTGAAATTTGAATTTGAAATTTTATTTCCTTGTTCTAATCTTCTATCACTGATAACAAAATGAAAACTTCCACTTTTACTTCTAATGATCCATTTTGAAATTTCCCCTTTTATTCCATTAATTCAGGAATATCATCAGCCCATTCAATATCATATAACAATAATAACAATTTTTTTTTCGCTGTAAATATATAAAACAAACAATCATCAGGATTCTCCACCATTGCCAGAATCATCGTCATCATCAGGATAAATATCGTCCTCATCATCTTCATCATCATCATCTTCATCATCAATGTCATCTTGATAATCATCATCATCATAGAAGTCTACATCCATATTTGTATCAGCTTGTTTAGGTTTAACACTAACACAATATTCCTGTAAAGTGGTTGGAACAGTCACACCATCTTTTTCAGCATCTTCTTTAGTTGCAAGTACTTGTTTTCTGAAGAATAAAAGTTTTATATTTAAAAGAATACCAATTCCACAATAGTTCTATTTAAACATATAAACATATTATATAAATAACAGTCTACTACTTTCTAATATGGGTTAGACCTTCAAATATGTTTGATTGCATCTTTTCAAAGTAGTTATTGGAACAAACATAATTTTGAAAGTTCAATATACAAAAATTTAAATGTTCACTATTCATATCAAGAATCCTGAGCCATGTTTTAGTAAAAGGAATACCTTCCCTTTTAGAGTGAAGGCTAATCAATGAATCAATCCCCATCATACACTGAAACAAGCAAATTCAGTAAATTAATACCCCCACCACTTTTATCTTTATTATTTATTTATTTATTATTAATTTATTAATTAATTAATTTTTTTTTGGTAATTTCTAATTATGTTCAATGTAATCTGCTGTATGTGAAATAATTAAGAAAGCTACTATATACATATTTTTGCTGTCTGATGCAACAATAGTAAAAAAAGGAAATCAAATCTTAGTATCTTTGTTGTTTTTTATATTTCTTTAACAAAAAAAAATGTGTGATAAAGAGCAATTTAGTTAACACAAATGTAATATGGAACAATCTCAGGCAGCATCCTTGATAATCACTCAAATAATGTGGAGAATAGATTTGGAGAATTACTCGGGACAAGAATTTCCTATTGAAATATTAAAAGGGTCATAACTCTCAGGAAAATTCACAGACCAACTTGGATTAATAATATGCACATTTGTCCTTATTGATGCTTTATATCAAAATTCCATTAGGTTGTGATAAATAATTTTGGACAGTTACTATGTAAATGAAAATTCAAAGGGTCATAACTCCAAGAAAAATCCTCATGACAATTTGTATTAACAATATCCTCATGTCTTATCCCTGTTGATGCTTTGTATCAGGTTTCAAATATTGTGATGGATAGTATATGTAATTACATCATATAACTGTAAACATGGACACATAAAAATGCGTCATTCAGTGGTAGAACATGACAGCAACTATCACCTTAAGGTGTGGGTCTGTACAAAGCAGATGCATGTAGATACGCAAGTCATGGTCATACTAACTAATTTGGAGTACCCAGTATCATCTGATTTAACATTTTCACCACATTGCAATAATACTCGGGACTAACACTGCACTGACAAAGAAAGAAAAGACCTTTGATGTGGAAAACGGTGTGACACACAGTATTCATGATCAAAGAAACAGTGGGCATAATAATTATTTTTTAAACCATACCTGATAATATTTTCATATTCTTTATCTTTTCCTTTGGAATCCTTCCATTTTCTAAACATAACTGAAGCATCAACATTTGCAGGAGAAAATGTATTTGGCTCATTTAACAAAGAAATAATACTTAATAAAACAGTTCTGAAATAGAATAAAAAACTAAATTATTAATTTAACATGCAACTAAGAATTGACATAATTTTTTTTAAAATTCCATGTACCTGTATTCAGATATCAAATGAGTTCTGGACAAGAGAAACATGGGCCTTATTTCTCATCTGAACATTTGTTCAATATCTCTTTCTGTAGTTTTAAAGACAGTTTTGATAAACTTATGGGTCCCCTTAAATGCAAATTAAAAATATTAATACTTGACCTAATGATGCAATACCTAAATACATGTATTTTAGCTTTATCTGTTGTATGCTCTCCTAAATATATTAGTCTCAATCAACTGTATATGTTTCCATTCCTGGTAGCCAAAATCACCAATGGCTACTAATTTCTAAGAGATTCTTTCAAAAAATAACCTATTTAAGCAAATTTGTGAAAAAATACATTTTAATATATTTTGGAAATTTGGCGATTAGTAATTTTAAATTTTGTGGAAACTTAGAACTGTACATGTTTCCTCATGCAAAGATTACAATCTCTAATGATGCTACAATAAAAATATCTAACATCTAAGAATTGTATGCTAATTGAAATTATAAGAATTATGATATTTTCTGGGACCAAAGCTAAAATTTCTCCATTTGGAAACTCACTCTCAATTTTTAATAGTGTACAATCAAACACAAACATATCAGTCCATGTTTAAATCACATTCCCAAAAGCAAAGTAAAAACTATAAAAACTGGCAAATAAAGTTTAACACATAATATACTTCCACCATAGAAGTAAGGCATGTTGTTTAGGAACATATAAAATTTCCACATCAGATATATCTGAGGTTTAGCTATTTTTATTTTTGAGATGTGATGTCTTAAGAATTTATTAAAAGGAACCTTCTTATGTTTCCTTGCTTGGGGTTCAAATGCCAAGTTTTTTTTGTTTTGAATCAATTACAAACATCAAATTGTCTTTCATTAAAATACTTGATCGATGGGAATGTCCAACAATCGCCTAAGAACTCCCCAACACTTTTTTAAACCAAATTTGTGGAAATTTTCAGGAAATTCTAATCATTGGAATATTTTGGTCTCATGTGCTAGCTACTAATTTCTTTTTACTTTGTTACTTCTTTGGAAATTACCAAGAAATTTTGAATATTTTTCACAGAGAGAGAGGGGGGGGGGGGGGGGGGGACGACTGCAGTTATACATACCTAACATTTTGTGTTGGATTCCACCTTTCTGATGGGAGCTCTCCACTTTGTGGATCATCTACTGGAGGATGTAATATAGAAATACATACATCGCCATTCTATCAAATACAAAATAAACAAGTTTGTCACAAAAAAATCATAATATTCTTATCACATGTGCTATAGTTTAGAGGCTATTTCATTGAACATTTTTATCCAATGCCTTGAAATTAATAAGTTAAGCCATTAGGATATTGAAAAATTAAAAAAAAAAGTCAAAACAGAACCCAATTTAAGCAAAAGTGTTATTGCCCTTCAGTCATAATGAAACTGCAGCATAAAACATTTGATCATGCATCTCCTCTCATATTCAAAGCATCAGTATAATGGTATACATTTTTAAAAGTTAATTACAACTATGCTTTACCCTCATTCACATTATTATGACAAGAAAATGTGTTAATCTAGTACAGACTGGGTATGAAAATTTCTTTTCATTCTAATTTCTTGTACAGTTAAATGGCTAAATCTATACCAGTAAAGAGCCTAGGATCTAAAGATCTCATACTCATGTGACTTAAATTCACAAATTTCACCAATTTAATTAAGTGCTATGATATTTTTAAACATACCTCATAAACATTTGGATGCCACATTTTTGATATAAATTTTACACTGGGTGGATTATATGGATAATCTGCTGGAAATTTCATGTGAGCCTGCAAGTATACAACAAAATCATGTATATTAACACCTATTTCAACAATTCATTCAAACAAAAAATATGAGAAATAAAATAAACTGTTAAAATTGTACAGTTATAGTAGGTTTTGAAAAAAAAATTAATAAGGAAACAGTGTTTTAAAAAGCTGGTAAAAACCAGCTATGCCAGCTAATTTTTCTCAAGGCGAATACCTTAATATCCAATAGCCAAGATGTGTTCAACAATGTGTTTGCTTTGAGGTGGTTTCATGCAAACAATTTGTGTGTCTATTTAACAGAAGCATGCAACAACATTAAAGAAATGCATGTTGGCTTCAGAAATTTTATGAACTTTGTCTTCTGGATGCCATCTTGAATCTATGGCAAAAAAAAAATCTCAATTGTTAAAGCAGTCACTTATGTGTACTAGCATGAATATTACTGATGAATGGTATGCTCATCAAAGCAAAAGCAGACATACACAATGTTAAATATGCCTCTGTTTTTGAAAAAAGAAAAATATTTAAGGAATCTAATAACATATTCCTTTTCCATTAAATAATTAATGCATAAAAACATTGAATTATCTTAAATAATTAAAATTATCACTTTAAGTTTCAGGAAAGGTCCAATTAAAAAGCATGTTTATTTAAAGAGGTTCCTACCATAAACCTGAACTCTTCTTACATACAAAATGTTATTAAATATAGGATTTTTGATACAATTAATTTTAGTTAGGACAAGAATAATACTGAAAGGTGGGTATTAATTGAACAGACATCAAAATATCAATTAAAGCTTAATGCTTTATTTTAAATTTTCAAGTATTAAAAGCAATAAATTTTTATAATTTCAGCACAGTTAATTTGCAAAAAGGTTTGTATAAAAACTTGTGTTTCTACAGATAAATTTTGGTTTATAACATTGAGAAAATCTGCTTTTCTATAAAATTGCAATATTGAAGTGATGAAATGTCTATGCAACTGTACTTCAGTATCAAAGGTGATAAGAAAGTTTGTTTTGCAGGTTAAGCTTGAGTTTCAAGTATCAAACTGTTCTTGAATAAACAGCAAACCATTTTATGCAACTTTAGAAACAAAAGCCAGTCTATAAATCTGAAACTGGTATCTTTTGTAAAAAGGAATATAATGATTAGACTGGGACTGGTAGAAACTGAAAATTTCTGATATTTCTATGGATCAGAACAGCAATGGACAACTAATAGAGTAACTTTGCAAAAAATAATTGAATCAGAAAATATGGTTATTGTTTACTTCATGTCAAATTTCATAGAAATACAATGAACAATCAAAAGTATCACTGGTCTAAACTGTAACATTACATCCTAAATCCCACTCTCTCATACACTACAACAGTACAATGTTTTTATTTTTGTTTTTGTTATGTTACGTAGACATAGCTACACTACACCTCTTAACCAGAATTTGGTTAATGTCCCTTAGACCATGCACATTATAAGGTCATGCGCTGGGCGTTTAAGTTTTTTGTTAAGAAGAAAAAATTAACCCCCCCCCCCCCTCTCCCTCACTGCTTTCCAATGGGACTCAAATCAGTAGTATTTTTCAGCAATGTGCCATACATTTCTTTTTAGAAACTTCATTTTTCATTAGATTTTGATATTTTTTATAGAGAGTAAAGAAAGTAAAATTGTATTCAGAAAATAATTCTCTCGCTCGCGCTCTCTCCTCAACCATATGTCAAAACAAAATAATGTTTAACATGTACCAACATAATTATTTCACTTAAGATAATATCACATAAGGCTTCCACATTTACACCTGTAAACGGTAACATGTCCGATATAGGCTGTAAACGTTTACAAATTTTATAACCCTGTACACGACATGTGACATACTTAATGTGATGAAAATTTAATCAGGATATGTTAAATCAGGATATCAAGACACAGCTTACACGAAAACATTTAGGGGTACCAGCGACTTCTGTGCCCTCAGAGAGTTTTGTCAGGCGGTACAGTTAATAAATTCAGATCTTCTCTTGATTCTGACACAGTTGACAAGCTTATCTTTATTAACCGTTGTTTGAAATCAAAACTTATATAGCTAACAAATAAATAGATCTGTCGTCAAGAGAGAGCCAGAGGATAATGATCCAAGCATCCCGGCAACTTTGATTTCTACGTTTCCTACTTCCTTCATGTCTACCATCTGATTCATATTTAAATTTCATGTTGTTACAGAGACAGCCATTTTTGTTACAAGTTGTAAGTTACAATTTTCATTATTGAAATATTTGAAATTTTGACATTCCATGTACCTAAGTTTTTGTTAACTAGGATTAAGTTACAATTTCAAAGTTTTTGAGAAAGTCCACGGGCATGCCCATGCATATCAATATTGTCTTGGGCAATTTAGCCATACACTTTACATGGATCGATGTTAACGGTAATTTTTTTGTTTCAAACTATTGTTACAGGATTGTAATAAATGTATTTTAATTTAATAAAATTCAATGTTCATAAATGTATGACTGACACGATATATTTTCTTTGATACAATCAACCGCGATTTCCAAAATCCAAATCATAATGTCTGTGTAAACGGCATTGTTTCGTTTACTACCTGTTGTGTACATGTTTACGGTTTTGTGTAAACGTGGAAGCCTTAATATCACATGCTTGATAATTACACCTTTGGTTCCTGTTGATATGTAAAACCATGTTATATACTATGCCATGTTTGTCAGACGTTTGCATACGTCATCATATTGTATGCGCATGCTTATGGTTTCAGAATATACATCCTGGACATGGACGTCAGCGTTTTTGTTATCTGTCAATAACAAGCACAAACCTACATGGTGGCAGCGGTAAAAGCTAAAAGCTATGGCTGAAAGTGCCTTTAGATTGCCAGAGCAATTAAATATTACCGAGGGTAATATCAGTGAGAACTTTCGACGATGGAGACGTCACTTGGAAGTGTACATGGAGGCAACGGGCAGCCTTGCAGAAGGTAAGCCTTCAGTATAGATTTTATTACACTGCGCTGGGCCTCACATCATTGAAATATTTGACCAGTTTTCATGGGATAATCCTGATGATAAAAAGGATGTGACTAAAGTATTAGACAAACTTCAAGGTAACTGCAACCCTCGTACAAGCGAAGTTATCGAATCACATCGAGTGTCGATTGGCCGGAACACGTGCCATTCGATGTTTTTTGACTGAGTTGAGACAGCATGCTGATCAATACAATTTTAATACAAATGTACTGAAAAGGAACGCATGATTAGAGACAAAATTGTTTTCAGCTGTAAAGGAAAACTTCTTGAACATTTACTAAAAGAAGCGGAATGGAATTTAGAGAAAACAATAAAAGTTTGTCGCGCCCATGAACAATCTACCATGCATGTAAAGGAGATGCGTGACAGTGGTCAAGGTCACCATGGTTTCACGAGGATTCAGAAAGTCAAAGTAGCAACCACAAAAAGAAAGACTGACAAGCGTAATGGTGCACGTAAACAACCAGAGAAAGGTTCAACACAAGGTTCTTCAAACTTTGTTAAAGATTGTGAATTTTGTGGAGGTCATCATGAGAGAAATAAACTCAAATGTCCGGCATATGGTAAAATTTGTGACGGATGCAAAGGACGCAACCATTTCAAAAAAAAGTGTCAAAAGATTCAATCAGTATCTGTGGAATCTCCTGTGAACTCGGACAGTGAACAATGGCTATCTGCTATTACCTCTGGTCCGAAATATCAAAATAATGTCGTTATGATCGTAAATGACAAGGAAGTAAAATTCCAGTTGGACACTGCTGCTGATGTCAACACAATTTCTGAAAAGTTTGTCGGTAAACAACTTCAACCTACTGACATTAAACTGAAAATGTGGAACAACACTAATCCATCACCACTGGGTGAAGCCAACTTGGATGTCATAAACCCGCGTACCAGAGAAACTACGAAAGTGCATTTTGTTGTGGTACCCAATGGACTAAACTGTCTTCTTGGATTAAAAACAATTCAACAAATGGGACTAGTGACAATAAATACTGACTTATTTGTTAATCATGTTATTTCTAATGTTAATATGTCTCTAGGTGATTTAGGTGAAGCTTCTCTTGAAGTTGATCCTGATGTTCAGCCCAAAGCGTTATTGTGTCGCAAAATACTGCTCGCGATCAGGGACGATGTCAAAAATGAACTTGATATCTTGGTGCAACGTGGTATTCTCGTTCCAGTTACCGAGCCGACAAAATGGGTCAGCCAGATGGCCGTCGTGCATACACGTAACAGAAAGTTAAGAATTTGTATCGATCCGCAGGCACTTAATCAAGCACTTATGCGTGAGCATTTTCACTTATCAACGTTAGACAATGTCTTACCCGAGCTAACAAACGCTAAGATTTTTAGCAAATTGGCTGTTAAAGAAGCATACTGGCAAGTAAGGCTTGATGAGCAATCGAGTTTACTTACGACGATGATTACACCTTTTGGCAGATTTAGGTGGGCTCGTCTTCCATTTGGTCTCAAAGTTTCGAGCGAGATTTTTCAAAGAAAGCTACACGAAGCTATAGGTGATTTAAACGGAATATTTTCGATTGCGGATGACATTCTTGTTGCTGGCTGCGGCGAGTCAGATAGTAACGCGAAGTGCGATATGGATAAGAAACTCAGTGATTTGTACAAGTGATGTGCAGAACGGCATATAGTACTTAAGGAAGACAAAAAAGAAATCGGGTAAACGGAAATAAATTTTCATGGCCATCGTATCACGCGCGAAGGTGTCATGATGGACAATCGCAAGGTAAAGGCAGTACTCGATTGGGAAGCCCCCAAAAACGTGCCGGCAGTAAAAAGATTTTGCAGTTTTGTACAGTATATGGCTAAGTTTTGCCTGACTTATCCGATTTGATTGAACCGATACGTGCATTAACCTGTCAAGGCGTCACATGGATATGGTCCCCTGAATGTAACGATGCATTCTATACAATTAAGGTAAAGCTCACTACCACACCGATTCTGACTTATTTCGATGCGAGTAAACCAGTTACTGTGCAAGTCGATAGCAGCCAATTCGCTCTTGGTGCTGTTTTGTTACAGGATAACAAGCCCATCGAGTATGCATCCCATCGCTTGACCACATCCAAAAGAAACTGGGCTCAGATAGAAAAGGAAGCACTTGCAATACTTTTCCGTTCAGAGCGTTTTGACCAGTATACTTATGGAAGACTAGTGATTGTCGAAAACGATCACAAATCGCTGGAAGCGATATTAAAGAAACCTTCAAGTAGTGCTCCGCGAAGACTGCAGGATATCTTGGTCCTACTAGGTCGCTATAATTTTGAATTCAAGTTTATTAAAGGCGCTAGTTTAGTTATTGCGGATGCTTTAAGCAGAGCTGGTCTTTCGGAAGATAATGACACGCGTCCTCGCATCATGAATGTGAAATCTTACACCGATATTCCAGATGTACGCATAGACAAAATCCGTTCTGCAGCGAGTAACGATGATGATATGAGCAACTTGCATCGATCATTCTGAACGGTTGGCCTGAAAAACAGTCCGATATGCCGAAAGCTATAGAGCAATATTTCGACTTCTGAGATACTTTAGGTTGCAATGAAGGTTTAATTGAAAAAGGTGAAGCGATCGTCGTTCTGATATCACTGTGTGACGACATGAAAACGCGATAACACAAATCACACTTGGCGACATGCGAAAGATGAAATTTTCTGGCCTAATATGTCGAAAGAAATCAAATTACTCGCCGATCAGTGTGAAATCTGCCAAGCAAATAAGCCAAGTAACACGAGAGAACCTCTTCAACAACACGCTGAAGGTGGGCCTTGGGAGAAAATCGGTACTGATTTGTATGAAATTAGTGGACGCCAGTATCTTGTAAGCGTTGACTATTATTCCAACTTCATTGAAGTTGAATACTTAACAAGTACTACATCTAGCAATGTTATCACTCTGTTTAAGAAGCAATTCTCACGTTTTGGCATACCAAAATCAATTTACCTCACAAGAATTCCGTTATTTCACTAAGAACTGGGGCATACATCATGAGACCTCGTCACCCCATCACCCTCAATCAAATGGTAAAGCGGAAGCAGCGGTTAAGTCAGTAAAAGGACTAATTAAAAAGTGTTTGCAAGATAGATCCGATCCGTTCGAGGCTCTACTCGAATTGCGCAATACTCCGAGACAAGACACCAAACTAAGTCCTGTCAAAATGTTACTTGGCAGAAAAACGCGCTCGTTTATTCCAAGTCTATGTCATGACTCGAAAGCATCAATGCGTTATGCTGCTTACCGCAATCCTAAGCGACGGAGAACCGCGATCAAAAAGTTTTACGATAAGAAAGCACATGTACTTCCGGAATTGATTGCAGGTCAAAATGTAATGTTTCAGAAATTTCCGAAGGATATATGGAGACCCGCGAAAGTCGTTGAAAAAATCAAAGATAGATCATATTCCATTCAAAGTTCAGATGGCGTATATTACCGTCGAAACCGAGTACATCTGCGACCGACTAAGACGAATGTACAAATATACGAGTCTACTCCGAGTATACCTCTCGTAGAATGTGAAACAACTCGTGAACAGTCAAATGCTAACTCCTTGAAAGACACGCCAGTAAATCCTTCGATACCCGTAATGCCTGTTCCGGAGACAAGCGAATCAGTGCAAGCAAATGAAATTCCAGACGTGCCATCAATTGCTAAATCACGTCCGAAGCGTACCATTCGTGAACCGGCTTATCTAAAAGATTATTTCAGGCCTCATTAGTTTGTTGTAAAATTGGTTATGTATTGTTATTTTTATTTCATTACATTGTGAAATGCATAGTTCTAGTTTAACCAAAGACATTATCAATTTTTGATTTTATTTCCTTAAAGAAAGGGAGATGTTGATATGTAAAACCATGTTATATACTATGCCATGTTTGTCAGACGTTTGCATACGTCATCAAATTGTATGCACATGCTTATGGTTTCAGAATATACATCCTGGACATGGACGTCAGTGTTTTTGTTATCTGTCAATAACAAGCACAAACCTACAGTTCCCAACTTCAAAGGAAGTTAATACATGATGATTATTCCATATGGTCTAGTGATAATAGCAGCAATTATCTGTCATATGTTACTGTAAAATTTAGATCATGTATAAAAAGTAATTGAATTTTGTTTAATTTTGAAATATTAAGTTTGTAAAAAAAAAAAAACATGAAACAAATAATGAAATAATGTTTTCTGGTGTCCAATTAACTCATAGACGGTGTCAAATTGACTTTAGATCAGTGCAAAACTGACCTACTGCTGAAATGACCCAGATGCCGCAATAACTTTTAATACTGGTGCTGAATAACTTGATGCCGAAATGACTTTATACCCAAATTTGTTAACCTCCTGGCAACATATAGAGGGTAAACTGGTAGTCGAAAATGACACTGAATATGAAAATGGGCAGGTCAGTCAGGTTTCAAGACTTTTGTACACCACCTAGCAATAAAGTACATAATAAGAGTATATGAACACAGTTGTTGCTTCCTGTTTCACAATTAAAAATAAATCTTTTTCTCTTTCAACATTACTTAATGTTTGAAGAAAAATTCATGATCATTTTAAATCTAAACTTCTTACACACCTTAAAATATCCACCTTCGTACAAGGTTCCTGGTGGACCAAAGATTGCAACTTCCCACTCAAACAAATTGTCGTCATTGATCAAACTCACTCGAAAACCTTCAACGGGTTCTTCTTGAATTTTCTTAAGTTCAAGCTGTAAAGCTTTTACTGCCCCACCAATGGGACTTTGAGCCATTTTCTCCTTTCAAATTTTACAAGATCTTTAGTCTATGATCTTCTCCTTCCAAGAAAAAAGGTGAATATTTCCTCGATGATTCTCTTTGTTTTTTGTTGCAATGCAATATGGAGTCTTTCTTGGTCTGTGACGTCACGTTCGAAAGTCGTAGATGTAGATCTATATTATTTTTTTTTCTTCAAAAGATAAAAAAGTAAATAATCAGATATTTTAGTTAATTTTAGTAAACGAACAAATGTGGTATTGATTGTTTATCATAAATATTGAATTGTAAATTGCGACAGTCGTAGATCGCCAAACCTGCGCACTTACTTCCGCAGTCGGGATGATGGCAGACGGACTGACACAGGATGAGAAAAGGGTAAGAAAATAAACACGCACAACATCAAAATTACTTTATAATATCTTAATGTAACATAAAAATGTTTTTTGTATGAAGGTTAATATGAACTCCTTTTTAAAATAGCTCTCTTTACCGACACTCCATACTTCTAACTCAGAAATTGTATAGGCCTGTCTGGATTCCATTCGTCTCCATTTCAAACTAAATAAACGCTGATCAGTTCATCCTAATGTTCACTTTTACTCTGGGTTATTCATCTCTGGTCGTTTTGTACCGATTGTGAGTTCACCTCTTTTTGAAGACCCCTTTAATTTTTTGTTTTAAGTTGCAAGGTAGTTTATATTATTTTAATTTTTGTTTTTTTTTTCTGTCTGTTGCATTTACCAGGGGATCCAGACAATACACCGCATTACATTTTTGCCCCAACAAAATGTCTCAATTTTTTTTTTAAGTTCACCCCTTGAATGATTTGCCCCATACATACTGGACGGTTCGACCCAATCCCATTTGCCCCTACCATAAACAGAACTTTTGCTGATGAATTGTTTTCATGTGATATCAGGTCATGATCCTACTCCAATCCAATATCAATGGCAAACTATTTTCGGACAAAATACTGTTGTTGTTCTCAAACAATTAAAGCTCAAAAATGTGGCTTGTTCCAATCTAAATAGAATATTGACATTAAGAACCTACATGTTGAACTTTAACAGTCAATCCGATGTATTGAAACCCTAAATCAAACCTCTAACATCTGTAAATATTTAAATATAACTTTATCATCCACCCTTCAAACAATTGGCAGCGATTGGTAAGTAGAGTTTATACGCTTTGCCCTGAATTGGTTTAGGCTAAGGAAAATTCAATATTTGCCATTTTAAACGATAACAAAACAATTGTTTTAACCTGTAAAAAACTTGTCTTACCTTTATTAGGACTCCACATTCATAGATAGTTGTTTCATACCATAACTTTTTGCACCATGACCATTTCGTACCCAAATTGGTCAAATTTGTACCATGTCATATGACCATATCGTACCATACAGTATTCAGTGATAAAACCATTTCATACCAATAACTTCTAACGTAATTAATATAGATTTAAAAAAAAAAATAAAAGTAAATAATAATAATAATAAAAACTTATTATTATTTATACCATAATCCTTCGATATTTGCGGACAGATTTTAAAGCTGCATTAAGTTTTTCAATTTTCTGAATTTTTTTTTTTTTTTTTTTTTTTTTTTTTTTTTTTTTTTTTTTTGATTTTATAAAAATATATTTTTTTAAAAATAGATATCCTCTAACCACGATCCTTGAGATTCATTTTCTAAAATTTCATTTCTTTTAGCTGTAAATAAACGGAATCCTCTGACCGGTTGGTCAGTGTTTAATGATGGTAATTATGAGCTTGGAGCATGCTCACGGATGTACAGAAAAACCAATGAATCGAAGGTGAAATGTGACAAATTGCATGAATTGTCCTTAATTAATATCCAGATGTATTTGAAATGGTGTTATGTATCCCTTTCTAAGTACAAATGACAAAGTCAACGAAGTTCTGTGTTTAATTTATCGTATGTCACCATTTTGAAGGTTGTGTTTAAATGACCCGGGTTTTGATGACGTAACCGTGTTCTAATATTAGATCCCAAATGTTGCATCTCACTGGGTAATTACTGTACTTTCTGTATTTATTCAAGCTTTTATCGTTGAACCAAATGTAACATTGTTCATTAGGAACATCATTAATTAGATTAGCACCATTTTTATTTTTCTTTGAAAAACTTAATGCAGCTTTAATAATTTCATTTTCAAGTGTCTGGGAAATTAGAGGAAATTTGAAAATTAAATATCTTGAAAATTGGGGGGTGTCCAAATATTTAGAGTGTCCGAGAAATAAGAGAAAATTTGGAGCCAATTTTTTGTCCCAGTTCCATCTCGGCATTTTAAGACATTGCGATATCCACTCATGTATCATATATAGTAAATTTCAGGCCTTAGATAGAATTTTTTAATGCCACGTGGCACAGTGCCTAGTTGAAAAAGAAAACCACTCTGCACTTTGAAATTTAACTCAGCACATTCACCACTTGAAAAATGAGACTTTCTTCTCTTAAAGTACAATCAGAGCCTGTACCAATAAATTTTTTTTTTTTTTTTTGCCTTTTTTCTTAGGCTTTTCCAGAACTTCAAATTTTTCACTTTCAGTAACTGGTAACTTTCGTTTTGAAGTGGCAGGTTTAGAAATGCTTCCCCCTGCTACTGTTTTGTTGTCAGGATCAGCGGTAGACTGATTAGTGTCTTTGAAAACTTCTTTATCAGCTGCTTCATCTTTGTTTGACTTTAGAAAATCAAACAAAACAGTTTGTTTACTTTTTTTGACATACATGTACTTTAATGACAAGTATGTAAACACTCGGAATATTTGATGGAATTTACATTCTACTAAGTGAGTTTCAAATGTGAAACAGTAGGTCTGCGCATATGATGCAGCTTGTTGATTCACGCTTGTAACATAATGGCACGGTGTTTAGAAAGGGGCTACTTACAGTTGACCTCCTTATACATGATTTTACCGACCTACACTATATTATAATCTGTTGTTTATTAATTGCAACAGGCCCCTTGAAGTATATGTCTAATAAACTTAACTAGGCACCATGACGAGTGGCAGTAACAGCAACACTCGTCCAAGGAGACATTTCACTCCTCGGGACAAGTGGACAAGTGAATGATCGAAGCCCTGAATTTTAAAATAAAATACAAGTAAAAATTACCTTCTGTATTGTTTATTTCATTAATAATTATTTTGTACAGTGTTTGTTGATCAGTAGTACGTGTGTACTGATTGTCAAAGTAAATACACATCAAGGCGCCATTTTGTTCACAAGTAAATAACATGACTTTTCTCAATAACTCCCAACGTTTTAGGCACACCAATATGCAGCCTTTTATTTGTAATTGTCTACTGTCAAATTATCCTTATTCATCTTGCATTTCATTTTTTGTGGATCAAATTCAGAAAATTTTGTTTTAATCAAATTCAATATTTTACCATGCTTATGTGTATATTTTAAGAAATGGCAATGCAAAGATGGAGCATGTTGTTCGAAGTCCAGACTCCAGCAAATAAAAGGTTCAAAATTAAATTAGTTTAAATCATATTTCAAACATATTTTAATGTAATTCTCATCTTGAAAACAGTTTTTATCGTGTCTGTCAGCAGGAACAATCGAATGGTCACTTTCAGGAATTCCCATAACATGTAATGAAATTAGAAATTTTCTAAAGGCGTGTAGTGCCTTGAAATTAGGATTTTATGAGTAAGCTAAAGTTAGGTATAAACATGTATTTCTCCCTGGCTTCCGGTATCACAACCTATTTAAAGAATGAGATCTCATGAGATCTTCCTTCTTTAGTGAGGCATAACAAGTTGCAGCAGGAAACAAAACTAAATAAAATACAAACATACCAATCCAAAATTGGTATATAAACTCATAAACTCAACACTTTAATATCTGACAATGACTACAGTAGATATTGAAATAGTCTTGCCTGTGACTTTAACACATTAATGAGTAGTCTATGAATAAGTGTTAACATTGTGAAATGACTGAAAAATTGTCGAAACGACGTTAAAACCAACAGTCAATCAGTCAACCAATCATTTTTATGTATATATCTATTTATATAACCATAATAAATTATCATTGTATTTTCTTTTATTTTAAACAACTTGTAAACACAACATTCAGAATGATTAATCATTAATGAATGTTCTTTTTATGAACATGTCCAATAATTATAATGGAATGTCCTGTATACATGCAAACAAACATGATTGTACTATGGACACAAAGTCCCATAACTGTAACTAGGTATTAAAGGATGTCCTATCCTAAGTTGTAAATTAATATTAATGAATGTCCGGTGAACACAGTGAATGTACACAATACACAAATGTCTGAAGACTCTGAACACTTGAACATTATGACTTCCTAAATTCATGTCCATGGTCATGGTTAATCCGTCTCCCCTGGAGCCTATTTCCTGAAAAAGAGGAAAGAAATTGTATAATAAATTTTGTCAAGGTAAGGGAGGGTGGGAGACTAATATTATACCTAACTTTAACTTACTCATAAAATCCTATTTTCATTGCAGGCGCCCTTATAAATTTCTAATTTTATATCGCAAGTTAAAGTTAGGTATAAACATGTATATTCAAAGCAGTATTTCTTTCCGATATATTAAATTTGTCACTTACCCCTATGAATTGTTAGTACAGTCTCAGAAAATTTCTCATAGTCAATTGGTTTGTTGTAAAACCCATTGAATGTATTAACAGATTTCCAGTTTGCATGGTTCATAATCTGTTCTAGGGAAAGTCCAAACTTGTTAGCTTTTGATGTGGGTGGCTCCACGTGTAGAGTGTGCCTTGAAAATTGAAGTGTCAATGCCAGCCCCACATATAAAGCACTCTAACCATCTTGCTAAGTTACAAGATCTGATGGATTTGTTTGGTCTAACATAACTTACAAATACCTTGTTTTCATTTTCCCTAATTGATTTGGTTTTATCTATATAATTGACAATAGTGTTGTAAACATCCAGATTTCCCTTATCCAGAAAGGGAAAAGACATGATCATTTGTATTTCTAGTTTTTGTCAATTCTGTAATTGTAAAAGTTATCTCATTTTGTTTAATGTCCATATATCTGATGTCCAGTTTGTGGACCTCTGACATTCTACCTGCTGAAGCAAGTGATATAAGTGTTAATGTCTTGTGCGATAAAAGTCTTAGTGAAAGTTCACTGTTTTTTACCTAGCAACTCAATGTGTTCAAGTACTTGGTCAACATCCCATGTTTGGGTATAACAAGGGAGTGGTGGTCGAGTATTAAATGCCCCTTTCATAAGCTGTTCCACTAATGGTAGCTGGCCTACTTTTATCCCAGCAATTTTTTCATGAAAAGGTGATAAAGCTGATTGGTAAATGTTAAGGGTCCGATATTCATAACCCTCCTTATGTAACTCTGAGAAGAAATTTATGATATGTTCGGTTCCACAGGGACATAAATGGGTTCAACCTGTTTTTGTACACACCAGCTAGCCCAGTTTTTCCAGCAGCTGTTGTAATTTGACTGGGTACCTGGTCTCCATGCTGAGGACAAAAGATCCGCAGCTTGCTCTGAAACTCCAAGCTTTTTTGTAGATTCCCTGAAATTTTCCAAGCCACAAGCTTGAGGGTCCCATTGCTTATTATTGGGTGTTCCCCCCCTTTTTTGTTGACAGAAGCAAATCTTTCTGTGGTGGAAGTAGTATTGGTTCTTGAATTGTCATTTGTAATAATGTTGGGTAAAAGGGTTGAGACTGTCATGCAGGTTTATCAAAATTATCTCCCCGCCCTCTCTGTATTTTTGATAGGCACCTGGGTATCATGCAGAAAGGGGGGAATGTATACCCGTTTCTCTTTTCCCCAGGTTGTCAGAAAAGCATCTGTTGACACAGCGAACAGATCTTTTTTCCAGCTTACATAAGCTGATACCTGAGCATTCCATCAGATTGCATATCTGTTGGAATATTTGCAGGTTTAATATCCAACTGTTTATACTCATTTCTTGGGAGTTCCTGCTCTCCCAGTCTGCTATGTTGTTCTGACAACCTGGGAGGTATTCTGCAGTAAGAGTGATCCCCTTGACATGCAATACTGTATCTAATATTGTTTTGGAGATCTGGTTTAGTATTTGTGACCTTGTACCCCCATCCTGTTTATGTGAGTCACTGCTGTAATATTGTCTATCTTTAGCTGTACATGGACACTTGTCATTGCTTTCGTCACTGCTTTTACTGCTATTTCTGCAGCTTTCAGCTCTGATGCATTTAGGTGCATGTGTTCTGTTCTACTAGATTCCAGGTCCCCCCTAACCTCTGTCTCAAGGTTGGAAAATGGAACCCCGCCTGACTTTGAGGCATCAGTCTCTATTACTATTAGTGGCCCTGTGGTTAATATTTGTTTCCCATTCCAATCTTTCAGTTTGTTTATCCAACACAAAATCTCTGTTTTGCATAGAGGGGGCAGGTTTATCAGTGTGTTGTAATTTTGTGACCTTACCAGGCACTTTGTTGGGTGCATCTGTAGCTCCCTCATACAGAGTGCAGCTGGTATCACAGCTTCTACTGTGGAATTTAAGGTCCCTATTAAACTTAACAGTTCCTGAATTGTTACCTTCAGGGTTGAATCATTTCTTGGCATTTTTGAACCAATTTTATCACTTTGTGATGGGGCAATGAGACTCATTTTTAATGAGTCTATCTCCAAGCCCAGAAACTCTATTTTATGAACTGGACTGAGTTCCGACTTTTTCCAGTTTACAACCCATCCCAGATGATGTAATAACCAGATTAAGGAGACTGTTATTAATCCTTCCCAATTTTGATTTAGGATTAGCATGTCGTCCAAAAATATTATAATTCGGATCCCTATTCTGCGTAGAAATGCTATCATGGGTTTCATAATGTTTTGTAAACATCCTGTATTTGAGTATTTTCTCCCCCACTAAAATCTCAGAAATATCCTGAATTTCTGGTGGATTGGAATGCAAAAGTATGCGTCTTTTAGGTCTACTTTGCACATATAATCGTTTTTTTTTTTAGCATAGTTTTCACTACTTGAAACCCCTCCATTTTGAAGTGTTTCTACGGAATGAAATTGTTTAAATTTTTTAAATTGAAAAAACGTCTCAACCCCCATCTTTTTTGGGGCAGACAAATAAAGTACTTAAAAACTGATGTGTTGTTTTGCTTGAAATCAGATCTACCACTTCCACTGCTTGTTTGTCTAGCATTTCTTGGATTTCCTGGTTCAACAGGTTTGTTTCTGTGGTTGAAAATTTTAACCGGTTTGGAATTACTTTTTGAACTGGTTTCTATATAAAAACCAGTTCCATTCCTTTAACTATTGTCAAAATTTTTAAATCTGAGGTCAGCTTCTTCCAGTTTTTTATAAAGAAACTTATTCTCTCCCCAATGGGATATTTTATTGGTTTTACTCCATCAGATTTAAGTGTTTTATTGCCAAGTGGAGACTGGTGTGATCTGATTTTCAGTTTGTTTATTTGGTAATCTATCAAATATACCACTGGACTTTTCCTACATACATACCTTGGTTTCTGAAATCTCTGGTATTTGGTTTTTTTGCCATCATCCTGCCTTGTTGTTTGCCTGGCAGTTGGTTTGTACCCAGATTTCCATGGTAACGACCCTTGAGTGCTGGATGAGTAACCAAGGGTCCGGGCTGAAAGGGTTCCTGCGTTTAGCTGAACCCATTTCTCATGACACTTCCCTTGCCCACTTCCTATTTTTCCCTTTTCTGTCAAGCACTTTATAAAAATCAGATCCAAAAAGTTTCTTAATGTCTCTGAAGTCTTTGTTATGTTCTTTCACAACTTATTTAGCATTGACTGTGCTTTTGAAAAACTTAGCCAACCAGGCTAATCATCTCATAAAGGCAAGCCGTGTTTACTTGGCCAAACATGAGAATAGTCTTCTCCAAAAGTTCTGTGACTTCTGCAATAGACTTAGTCAATGTGTCTCTGTCTTTCCCTTCATCCAACTCTTCCCAAATCTAAGAGAGTGGTCCAAGACATATGGAGACCACTCTTCTGAACATGTTTTAATGCCTGATCTTGTATTTTAATAAATCTGAAAGATTTCTTGTCATTTATCAAGTCTTCTATATAGTGGTCTACCTCTAGGGGACCAAGCACTCATTAGCTGGTACAGGATTTTGGTCCAACACTGCAGAGTTAATTTTGTCATCACTTAAATGAGTGTTAAAAAACTTACTTATATCTTTCTTTACTTTTGTCCAACTTGAAGATGTTATTTATGGTTGGATCATTCCGTTTGTGACTTGTGTGTTCAGAATCAGAATTTGATGCGTGACCTTCATCTTGACATTCACTGACACTGTCCTGATCGGAATCATTACAGGTGTTATCTCCCGATTCTACTTCTCCATCTTTACTGGAGTCAGCATATGAATCAGTGTCCTCTGATTCACTAGTACTGTTATCCATCTTTTTCTTAATTTTTGGAATAACGTACATCGTGCCTCTGTTGGCATTATCTGACTTGGTGTTATTTTCCTGCATGTCATGATTGTCAATGTCACTTTTTGGATTTGACATATTGCATCAATTGTAATAATTGTTAAAGTCTCTCAGGTATCTATTATTTTAGCCTGATGGGATCAATAATCTTCGATTTAAAACTTAGTTTGAAAAATTCCTGCCGCACGGAAGAAGAAGATCCCGCGAGATCTCATTCTTTAAATAGGCTGTGTTACCAGAAGCCAGGGAGAAATACATGTTTATACCTAACTTGAACTTGCAATATAAAATTAAGTGAAAAACGTCACTTCCTGTTTTCTTCAGAAAAAATGTCTTTGATGTTGAACTAGTGTACTGACAAGATTCTGTCCTAACAATTGTCTTGGCAGTGAACATTAATTTTTATCAACTTTCTCTTTCATAAAAAATTAAAGCACTTTATTAAAGCTGCATTAAGTTTTTCAATTTTCTGAATTTTTTTTTTTTTTGAATTTCTAAAAATATATTTTTAAAAATTGATAACTTCTAATCACGATCTGTGAGATTCATTTTCTAAAATTTCATTCCTTTTAGCTGTAAATACATGCAAGGATATATGGAAACTCCAGTAAATCGAAAGTGAAACCTGACAAATTTTATTAATTGTCCGTCATTAATATCCAGATGTATTCGCAATGGTGTTATGTATCCCTTACTTAGGCACAAATGACAAATTCAGTGAGGTTCTATGTTTAATTTATCGTATTTTACTGTTTTGTAAGTTGTGTTTAAATGACCTGGTTTTTTTATGACGTAACCATGTTCTAATATTAGATCCTACATGCTACATCTCTGGAAAATTATTGTTGTTTCTGTATTTATTCGAGCTTTTATCGTTGAACCAAATGTAACATTGTTGATTTGGAACATCATCAATTAGATGAGCACCGTTTAAATTTTTTTTTTACTTGGAAAACTTATTGCAGCTTTAAAGGTATGATTTTATGGAGTTCACATAAAAGCATAAATACATTGCACATCACCTGTTTCACGTTACGATGCAAGACTCCATTGGACCAATACAAAATGAAATAAACATGTGAAAACAACATAAATTATACAGAAAATAATTTAAAACTGTTACGTTTTTTCTTGATTTTATTAAATCTTTATTTCAAACGGTCTGCATCACACGCTTCGACTGAGTTTCAGCAAAAACATGTCGGGATTTAGAGGTAAAAAATTGCCATCAGAAATTAGAGGAAATTATTGAAATTTAAAAATTTTCATAGATGCATTTGGAGATTGAAATAATTAATTATCTTGAATTTTGTACCAGTCACAAGGATCTTCAAGGTTGTGCATTGCAAGGTTACAAGGATTGATTGATATGTTGAGAACTTTATAGTGAAGAAGATAAGCTTCAATGTCTTTTTTCAGCCCTGATATTTAAAGCCTTGTACTGGAAGACTGGTGTCATTTGGTCAGGTTTATAATATTGACAAGGTACCAATATAAAGTAAACAAGGCAAGTGACTTGCAAAATGCACAAAATCAGTGAAATTGCAGTGATCCAATATTTGCATAAGAAAGGTTTAGCACCTAGGGATATCCATACTGATATGGTAGCAACACTGGGGAAAGATGACCCTTCATAATATGCTACAGTAAAAGGTGGGTAACCAAATTTAAATGCAGCAGGTAAAACCATGACGATGACCCCTGTCCTGGAAGGGTTGTCACTGTTGCAACCCTGATAAAGTCCATAATATTGTTTTGACTGACAGATGAGTTACAAAAAATGTATAGCAAGCAATGTTGGCATTTCAGAGGAAGGAGCCCATTCTTATCTGACACAGAATCTTGTAATGAGAAAGCTTTCAGCTGGTTTGATATCAAGTGTTCTGACAGTTGATCATAAGCACACCAGGTGCATTCCCTCAAATGCTAATTTTAGAGGCGGATTCTGCTAACTTACTTATGATGAATGGCAATGGTCAAAATTTACTTTAGATGAAATATGGGTCAATCATTTTACCCTAAAGGTCAAACAATAATCAAAACAATGGAAACACCCTGGTAAACCACCTGTTTCTTCAGATGGAGGGTTTTTGCCTTGGTTTTGTGGAATCCTGATAGTATTCTGATGATAGATTATCTCCAGTGGGAACAAATAATAAATAGCACATACATGTACTATGCATCACTTTAGAAGCAGTTACAGGAGAATATTAAACTTTTGCACGAAAGAAAACTCAGTAAGATGTTTTGTTCCACCAGCACTATGCCCCTGTTTACAAGTTTGTTATTGCCATGGTTGCCATTAATGATTGTTGCTTTAAATTGATGGAGCATCTGCCTTTTTCACCTGATCTTGCATCATCAGACTTTTATCTATATCTAAAACTAAAAATGGTCATTTTTGTTACCCACTTTTAGTCAGGTGATGAAATCATACATGCAGTAGAGGACTTTCTGTATCAGCCCTTGTGCCTGCAACAAGATGAATGAACTAAATAAAATACCCATTTTCCCAGTACTAACTACTAAAATACCTATTTTATAAATTGGTCTACCAACTAAAAATATGATTGTAAACATTTTAAATACACTATTTGCACTCATTTGACAGTAAACACAACTGTTCAGTGCTTTTTGTCTTCCTCGGTTTAATGCTAAACCTTTACAGTACATAAATGATGAAAAATGGCTGCCATCACTAATAAAAAGCAAGAACTAATAAATCGGAAACACATTTTTATAATAGACCAAATTTTCTTCAAAGAAAGTAGATGTCTAACCATATAACATGGAATACAGGTTCTGTGAAAATACTGATATGCTGGAATGAATTATCATCAGAAAAAATCTGGAAAATTTGCAAACTGAAGTTAATAAAAATGTTTGTCTGTCATTAAGTGGAAAGATTATAATTTGAACAATTCTGTGAAATGATATATTTTTATATGATTATTGATTAGTTTTGAAGGAATAAAAATCAGTGATATTTAAAAAGCTTTTGAGATTTTTTTTTATTGTGTAACATATTTTATGAGATGCCATGAAGTTTGCCCTACAAATAAACTACAATAATTATTCTGCAAGGACAGTTTTCCACACTTTTTTCTTAAAGGCTTGCAGCTGTTGAACTGATCTTTTGATTTGTGAGTCTACCACACTGAGTTAGTGAGTTACAGATCAGGTTTACATTTCATTCTGCTTTGCTCAATTTTTTTTAACGGAATTGACAGTCTTTGTACTTTGAAAAATATTTTAAATAGGGTGCAATATGTGGGATAGTTGGGTATGTGAGCTTTCTCAGTCTCACTAAGGTTCTTTCATACTTTAAGTAGTACCTTTATATTAAAAAAAATGAAATAATTTTAAATCTAATTTAGTCTTAAAGCTAGTACTAACAGAAATATAATTTTTGTACATTGTATATCCTGAATTAATTATATTCTTATTGATCATTTTTAAGAAATTCTTGATTACTAGTAATTTAAAGAACAGAACTATAATCTATTTTTAGAAATAAAACATTTATAATCAGGTTTACAATCATTTTCTAGGAAGTATTATAGAACAGTTCTTGTATATTTTCTGTTTTATTTTACTTTAAAGAAAATGGGGTCAAATTTCATGCAATTCTTTTTATAGATTTAATTTAATTTGAATAAGGGTTTGAAATAGATATAATAAGAATTGATAAAATAAACTGTATACTGTACATGTATATTGTATGATGATTTTTCTAAGAATGTGTCATGTGAATTGAAAACAATTTTTTTGAATTCACAGGTTAATAATCACATAAACAAGTTGCCTATTTTTAAAAAGTCTAAATCACATTAACAAGTGAAGTTGTTGTAGGAGTCAGTATTGTGTCAGTATTTATAGCAGTGGATACAGAGATAAGGACTGTTTACATAACACTTTCACTATAAAGATACAAAAAATTATTTCTTCATTGATTAAGTATAGATTTTTAAAGTCTTTGTCATACATTAATATTGGGCTTTAAATAAATCTGGATATTATGTTTTGTGAAGAGATAAAGGTATTGTTTTATGTAATCTCTCTCTCTCTCTCTCTCTCTCTCTCTCTCTCTCTCTCTCTCTCTCTCTCTCTCTCTCTCTCTGACAAATACACACACACACACTTCCTGTTTCTGTCTGATGAACCTTATTTTTCAAACAAGGTATATTTGATTTCTTATTTTCTCACTGATGTATTTTTTTTTTATATATATATATAATAGGTATACAAATTGTAATTTTTCTTATGATAATTGTAGATTCGGGGATCTTTCCTTTGTCTTGCTTTACTTTACATTTACAATACATATTTAAAATTGTTATAATGTTTTATAATATACATAAACTTCCTAATTTAGATTTTTCTTGCTGAACTTCCTAGTTTGATAGTACGATACTTGGTAATACCAATTTTATCAAAATTTGGGAATTCCCCTTCCAAATTTTGTACACTAATAATATATTCACCTGTATTTTTAGGTAAGATGGCAAATTATGATTGTAAACCAGTGATGACATAATTGCTGTTGTCAATGTCTGTATCGAAAATTCCTTTTCTTTATTTTATTTCATTTTTTTCAAAGTTTTATACCATGACACAGTACAATAACATTTAATAACACAAATGGTACAATACTATACAGAAAAACAACCAAACAACAATGTATAAATGAATAATTTTTCAGTAATAGGGACTAAGTGTATATAAGAACAATGATTTATATACTAGTATTTAAACACTAAACTTACGATCTTATCTGTAAACAAAAAATTGAGAGGATCTAATTGACAGTAAATATTGGGTGAAATTTAATGAATACTGCAGTTAACAATTTTAAATTTTCAGGTTCTATTTTTTGATTATTTAGTGGACATGACATGTCTAATTATGCCAATTTTGTTTTAAATTTTTAAATTTAAAAATCACATTTTCAAAAAAAATTTTCTGCTTTGAAACAGTGAATGTATTTTTTTTCTGTTAGTTAACATAAATTGAATTGTAAAGTTACATGGTCCTTGTAGAAAGTCAAATATAATATATTGATATATGTAATTGATATACATGTTTGATTCAAATCAAATCTTCCACCAAATTTCTTATGGTTTTCAAGACAATTTTAATTTATTACATGAATAAGATTTGTTTAATCAGTTCTAACTAATTACTATGAATGCAGTTAGGACTTTCTAAAAAGATTAATTTTACAAAGAAGTTTATCATGAAAGATGAAAAATTATGAATTATATTTTTTCAGGAAGTCAACACATTTTTAGAAAAAATTAACAAATATAGAGAAGTAGAAAGTAAAGAACCAATAACATGGAATACAGCTGCAAAGTTTTTAATGGCTCGAAAGTTCGACCATAGCAGAGCAGTGGAGTTATACATGAACCATGAGGTCTGTATTTGAACATTTTGGTATTACTTTCCTGATTGATCACAGAATTATAGATTTTTACAGCAGTCAATTTATTTTTAAAACTTGTAAATTGTGATTTGTTTCAAATGGCACAAAAACATCACCTGCACATTCCTTAGTTTCAAGAAGAAAAAATGTATTGAAATAAAAAAATAAAAGATTATATACATGTATATAATAGAGATTTTTGCAAAGAATATTCAAGCATGGCTTTTAAAAAAATGTCTTAGGAATAATTTTATCCAAGACAAAACATTATTGAAAGTAATTAAGTTTGATTTTAAGATTAAAAGTTTCACAGAATAACAGTAATGTAGAATTTTATGTATATACATGTATACCGGTATATAATAAGTTAGAGAAAACAGTGTGAATTGTAGTGATCAGTCATTATTGATTCTAATTTAACAAGAGGTGTATGTATTATAGTAAACTTGAAGTCAGAATTTCCTTTCCCGTATCTAGACATCCTCAATTGATGGGCACGTTTGTATGTAAATACTAATTTAAGAGAGGAAATTAAATATCATATTCTACATTACATTCCCTTTATTAAAGACACAACAATGGGTTGCTCTCATCCATGTAATTATCCTCTACATGTTTCTTATTGAAATACAAATATTTTATCAGAGACCTGTTGAAATTATCCACTTATATCATGTCGCCATAGGCCTTTTGTTTTTAGGCATATTGTAAATTGTGTCTTTAAAAGTCAAGTAACCATTTGAGGTTTAAAAATGTTTTTTGTACCACTTGTCTGCTGGTACAAAAAACCATCATAGTTTAGCTAGCCATTCTCAAAAATTCTCAGTTTGCAAACAATATGTTTGGTCCAAATAATAATCTTGTCCTTGTTGATTTAGATTGAGTTCCACTACCAACTTAAAATATTTAAGGGATATTACATTGCTGATTGCTGTTGTTATTTTGCCTGTATGTTAACTACTTCTCATAAATAAACCTTTCCTTTTTTTTTTTTTTTTTTTTTTTTTTTTTTTTTTTTTTTTTTTTTGACCAGTTTGACTGACTTTCTGTAATAATAAAAATAAATAGGTAATTCAGCTCTTTGTGTGTTTTCATTTCTTCAAGAACTAAAATCTCACACAATACAGCAAGATACATTACACTTAGCATGCAGGCAAATAAAACGACCTCCTACATAGATACAGGATTTACAATGGAGATCAAGAATAAATGCACCAACTTCCAGATTTATCGTGGCATTATAATAATACTCTATTATTGATGAGTTATAGATGTCCTAGAGAACTTATGTAAATAAGTAAATTTACAAAAGTTTAAAGTCTAGGTAGGGTATATAAAGTTGAGTTTGGAGAAGTTATTAATTAGGTTATAGATGTGTATTTTGAATCATATATTAGAAAACCAGGCCTCTGTTTAAAGTTGTGCATAATTTGACTATCAGAAAGTTGTGTCAAATCACAGCTGGGTATGATCAGTGATTATATTTGTATTATGTCATATTATTGTTGTCAGATAGTTCATTGTCAAATCACAATGAGACACATATAGCTTTGATGTTTAAAAACATGACATAATAGTCAATATTAGAGTGAATTCACAGCGTACTGGTAGTTAGACATGACAAGTTTCTGTGTATTGAGTACCACTGTCAAAGTGTTGTGTCATAGAAAGGCTAGGTGTGTCAAAGCCCCTGTGTATAAATTATCACTGTCAGTGTTGTGTCACAGAACTTCTAGGTGGGACAAGCCCATGTGTATGAATTAACACTGTCAGAGTGTTGAGTCACAGAACAGCTAGGTCAGACCTGCCAACCCTTACGATTTTTCAGTAGTTCTTACTGAAAATTGCCGAAAATTTTTAATTCTTACGATTGTACAGATATGGCATGTTTTCTTCCGATTTTTATCTTTTACGGATTTTCTCTTTCATTGTCTTTACGTTTCCAAACCGTGTTTTAGAAAACTGTCCTGGAAATGCTTTTAAGGCACGCAGATTACAATAAAGCATTAAAAAGATAGCCAGCGATCACTGTCGTTACGCAATGTCGGAAGAGCGTTTGATAGTAAAGCATTTCAATGCCATTCTGAAGTGTAATAATCAAGCATTTGTGTGATTTTAAAGTTTCTCACATTAACTGTCTCATCTCAAAAATGAGCAAACGCAAAGCAGATCTGACGGATTATGGAGACTTCGAAAAAAAGGAATCAGTATGCCCAAAAAAGCTAAACTGACATATTTTTCAACATGGTCTTTTATAAATTGGAGCAAAAAGAGAGATATTTTTGTCAATTGCAGTATATGTCTAGTTGATCTAAATATTGCACATGGTGGTAAGAAAATGAAATAAATTGGTGTGATTTAGGTAATTTTGTAGCCTTAACAGTCTAATTTAAATACTCCTATTTGATAAAAACTGACTTTTGTAAAATCTTACTGAAACTGGTGCAATCTTACTGAAAAAGGTTCTTGATCTTACTGAATAGTTGCCCAGGGGGTTAGCAGGTTTGCTAGGTGTGACAAGCCCTTGTGTGTAAAGTAGCATTGTCAGGGTTTTGTGTCACAGAATTTTTAGGTTTGACAAGCCCATGTGTGTAAAGTAGTAATGTCCGAGTGTTGTGTCACAAGATAGGTAAGTATTACAAGTCTTTGTGTTTAAAGTAGCACTGTCAGATTGAGTGTTGTGTCACAAAAAGTCTAGGTGGGACAAGCCCTTGTGTGTGAAGTAGCACTGTCAGAGTGTTGTGGCACAAAACTTCTAGGTGTGACAAGCCCTTGGGCGTGAAGTAGATCTGGCAGAGTGTCGTGTCAAAGAACAGCTAGATGGAACATGTGTATATTTACATGTGTATGAAGTAGCACTCCTCAAGTGTTGTGTCACAGAACAGCTAGACACTCCGTGATAAATATACTGTCCCATTGTTTCAAGTGTATACATACATTGTATATGTAACTTTTGTCATATCCTCTAGGTCATTTTCCTGTTTATATAATTATAAGGACTTCTAAGTAACACGAATGTTGTTCATAATCCTTTATAGAGGAATAATGTAAATACATGTATTACTAAACATAATCATTATGAACCAAACAACCCAGTTAACCAGTTCATTGTTTGTTTTAATTTGCTTTTTTAGTCCATGTGTATTGTAGCCATAAATATGATGGGTAGGGAAGTGCTTTAGGCTTGTAGACCATAAAAATTAGAGATTATATGTTAAAAAGATATTTGTAAAGGTTGTTTATAAGGGTTGTAAACAGTGAGCTAACTACTCTATACAGATATACACAAAATAAAAAATTGTAAAGAAAAATATTTTACAAAAAGTTTATAAACCATTCAACAAACTGTGGTTGTATTACATAAAAATTTGTTAACCATTCAGCAAACTTTTGAAACAGAATTTTTAAACAGTCAGCCAAAGCTACAAAATAAATACTATCAACATCATGTAAATTACAATTATACTGCTTATGGCAGAGACATGTAAAAAACAATTTGCAAATTGTAACCAAATCTGGAAAACAAAGAGCTAATTTAAGAGTAAACACTTAAAATGTTTTGTTGCTGACAATATAATGAGAGTACAAATTGTGTTGCCAGTTTTTAAAAATAACTACAGTTAGCAACATTGGCAAAGCCCAGAGCTAACTTATAATTCTTAACAATCGTCAAACAATGCCATAACCACACCAGTGGAAACTTTTTGGTTTTAAATTCAGTTCCCATGTAAAAACTGATAATTGTAATTTTTGTTGTCATTTTCATTGTACATTGTGTATTGATTTATTAAGTAGGTTGTCATGGTAGTTCATTGATTAAAGTTATTATTAGTAATAAATGAAAACAAGAATGGTAAGAGAATGGAACATTTTGCTTATTTGTTACATGAATTACATTTAATAACATCACATCCCCTTCCAAGTTTGCTTGTAACAATTTTTCCCTTGTAATTTTGCCAAAAAAATCAATGCATACAATAAAAAAGCTGAAAGCTCAGATGAGCTATTGCTATCCATCTTTATCTGTCGTGCGTAAACTTTTTACATTTTAGTCTTCTCCAAAACCACTGGACCAAATTTAATTGAACTTGGTAACCATCAGGCCTGGGTGAAGCCCTTTCAGATTTTCACAAATGAAGGAGATATGTCCCCTTGGGGCCCCTTAAGGGGGGAAAAGTGAAAAACTTCTCCTCTGAATGTACAAGAGATATACCTTAGTTATTTCATTTATAACATCCTTAGGTCATCTATTTTCAGATTTGCACAAATGGTAGACATGGGGCTCAAAATGGGGAAATGGTTAGGCACTGAGTGGGGAAATTGCTAAAAATTATATATATGTCACTATATCTTGAAAACTATTAACTTTTTGTATAGGCATGTATATTAGAATATTGTAGGTATTGACAGGACAGTCATTTTGATATATTTCAAGGTCATATGCAGCCCTCAAAGTAGGTTTTAAAGACAATTGGCCAACTGGCTACCATTTTAAATTTAAGGTGGCCAACTGCAATTCCAGGTAACCAAGTACTTATTTTAGGTCGCCAAGCAAAAAAAAAAGTATTATTATTATAAAGAAATTTAAGCTTTTTATAATGTTTGTTAAACAAATTAAAGAAATTTAAACGGTGTTGTGTTGTTGTTGTCTATTTATTTGATCATTATGAGAGATGCAACGGATTGTTTTGATATTTTATCCGCCATTAACTCCGGGTCTGGCGTACTTTTTCTTTTTAAGAAATTTCATTAAAGCTGCATTAAGTTTTTCAATTTTCTGAATTTTTTTTTGATTTTCTAAAAATATATATATATTTATAAAAAAAAAAAAAAAAAAAAAAAAAAAAAAAAACAGATATCTTCCAACCACAATCCGTGACATTCATTTTCTAAAATTTCATTCCTTTTAGCTGTAAATAAGCAGAATCCTCTGACCAGTTGGTCATTGTTTTGCGATGGTAATTATGAGCTTGGAGTATGCGCACAGATGTACGGAAATTCCTTTATCGAAGGTGAAACACAACAGTTTGCATTAATTGTCCTTCATTAATATCCAGATGTATTTGAAATGGTGTTATATATCCCTTACTAAGTCACAAATGACAAATTCAACAATGTTCTGTGTTTAATTTATCGTATTTCACGGTTTTGAAAGTTGTGTTTAAATGACCCAGGTTTTGATGTCGTAATATTAGATCCCAAATGCTGCATCTCGCTGGGTAAATACTGTAATTTCTGTATTTATTCGAGCTTTTATCGTTGAACAAAATATAACATTGTTCATTAGGAACATCATTAATTAGATTAGCACTGTTTTAATTTTTTCTTTGGAAAACTTAATGCAGCTTTTAACTGAAGTTGAGACACAAATGACGTCATGAAAATGACCTATCGTTCTCTAGCTCACACATACACTTGACAGTGACAATAAAAAATACCAATGATTAGTCAAGCACACAAATGACTTTGACTATTAAACTCTGAAGCGAAAACGATACAGGGGAGTTTGCACTTGAAACGGAATTACGACTCGCTTCATTATCACACATACGCTTAAGAGTAACATAAAGAATACGGTAATTGTAAAGCGCAAAAATGACTTTTGACTAAAATCTGATGCGGACATGATACAGATCTCATAAATTCCGATCTCTGGTCGCCGCTGATTAAATGAGAAGTGGACAAGCTGGCGACCGTTTTGAGATTTAAACTCACCAAACACAATTCTAGGTCGATTTGGCAACCATTTTAGTCAACAAAATTGAGGGCTGATATGTTGAAAGGTCAAGGTCACAGCTGCAAAAGAAGACTTAAATTGCTAATTATCTTGGAAACTATGAACTTTTTGTATAGGCATGTATATTTGAATATTGTAGGTATTGGCATGATGATCATTTTGATATATGGTTCAATGTCATATGTTGAAAGGTCAAGGTCACAGCTGCAAAATAGACTTAAATTGCTAATTATCTTGAAAACTATTAACTTTTTGTATAGGCATGTATATTAGAATATTGTATGTATTGACAGGGCAGTCATTTTGATATAGGGTTCAAGGTCATATGCTGAAAGGTCTAGGTCACAGCTGCAAAAGAAGACTTAAATTGCTTATTATCTTAAAAACTTTTAACTTTTTTACAGGCATATACGTTAGAATATTGTAGGTATTGACATGAAGATCATATATGGCTCAAGGTCATATATGTAAAGTTTCTGTACTTAATATATTGTCTATTGCACTTTGCAAACAATTTTGGACATATCCTCAGGTGAGGGTTAAGGCCCATGGGCCTCTTGTTCATATAGTGTCACAATGTTTATAGTACTTCAATTTATTGTTATATGGCTTTTAGAATGTCATTGTATTGTCATATGGCTTATGGTATGTCAATTTATTGTCATATAACTTATTTTAGTATGTCAATTTATTGTCATTTGATATTGTCATTTAGCATCACAGAAATTTGTATTTTTTGATAAAGAAATTCTATGTCCACTGTTCATGATATGGAAGTTTTATGTTACATGATTTATTATTTGAGTCAAATTCTATGATTTATGCTTGCTGTTTTTGACACATGGTTTAAGAACATGTACATATTGTGTTATGTGGTTTATGGAATAGTCATTTTGTGTCAAGGGCACTAAATGATATGATCATTTAATGTTACATGGTAAATGTTGTGATTATTCATAATCACATGGTTTATGATATTATTTTATGCTACTTGGCCTATAATATGGTCATTTAATATCATATGGTTTATGATATTTTTAACTACTGGTTATGAAACTCACTCAATCAGCAATCATTTATCATTCGTCTATTACAGTACCTTCAGTATTTTGATTTAAACAAGGTCAAACTTGTCCCACTATAAACCTTATTCTTTTACTTAAGTGCAAAATTTAAATTACTTTGGCCTGACTGAAGGATGTTTACATGTATAGATATCTTCCTTATATCATTTTGTATGTGTGTGTGGGAAATTAATTTAATTCATACTCTTCATGTTTCAACATCCTGGTTTACATTTTATTCTACAAAATGGATAATGTCATCACAGATTTATATTTTATTAAGGATGACTATGGTTATTTATTTTTGATTACTGGTCAGGTGTGGAAAAAGTTAATGATCAGTTATAGAGAGTTAAAGATTTTAAAGTCAAAGGTATATAATCGTCTAATTTTATCTTTTATTATTATTATTATTAGTAGTATTATTATTATGAAAGTATAATATTGCTTGTTGAAATAATATACACATTTTTTCAATAATACTGTAAATATTGTTGCAATTCAAGCACTTGAATATATTAACTCAAGCATCTAGAAAAAAGAATATTCTTGACATAAAATTAATATGATATAAATTACATATTAAACATTTTGATAGTCTTATAATGATGAAGACTTGATGATTTTAATATCATCTTTTTATTAATAACATACATACATACATCCATCCATCCATCCATACAATATATACATCCATCCATCCATTTATCAATCCATCCATCCATACAATACATCCATCCATCCATACAATACATCCATCCATCCATGCATACATACATACATACATACATACATACATACATACATACATACATACATACATACATCCATTCATTCATTCATTCATTCATTCATCCATCCATCCATCCACACACACACACACACACACACACACACACACACACACACACACACACACACACACAGCAGCAGCAGCAGCAGCAGCAGCAGCACCTTTTTGAATGGTGTGAAATATTTTAATGTAACTTGCTATGAATGAATGTCATACTCAGAAGATTTGCAAAAGGCAGTATATAGAGGTCCAGGTCAACTGTCAAGGCCAAAGCATGCAGAACACTCAAATATTGGGTTTTTGTTAAAATATGCATGTCCATTTTACAATTCTTAAAAAGTATAAAATATTTTAATCCTAGTGCCATGAATGTTAGACAAAGTTTCAGATGATGTAATGATTAAGAGCATAACGGTCCGGGTTAAAAGTCAAGATTTCAATAGATTATTTAGGGATATTGCATTTTTTACGAGCCATCAGGCTCGTAAACAATGGGATATCAAACTTGTTGCTCGTCTACAAGAATACAATAGTTTAATCAGATAAGGTGAATGTTGCTTATGGGTATGACCTGTATAAATGACCAAGTCTTCAGTTACATGTTACTTTATTAAATTTAAGCACCAACAATAAGCATGTGCAATGTCAAAATTTTCATTTTTGTTTGAAATTTCCAAAATTATACCCGCATGGAAATATTTGGAATGTGCACCTTTCTATTTCATCAGTCATTTTTCTCTGTTTGAGACAGAAAGGTGGAACGGTGATTCATTGACAATTGATGTTTTAGTTTTAGGAATACTATAGTACTTTCAATTGAAATACAAGGCAGAAACAGCCTTTAGTTTCCTTGTCTGAGGTACTTGGGGTTGCCCTAACTGTCTAACTAAATTCCTTACTCTGGCCCAACTATTCCAGGTATTTTCTGTCCATTTAATTTTTTTTTTTTGTGTGTGTGTGTGTGCATTCTGGGGGGATTGTGCCATGGAAACAATTTTTAATATCTGCAATGTCCATGAATTCAAACCTTGCAGGTTTATTTACTGAGCATATCCAGTGTGTGAGAAACCAAGAATACCAAACTGAGTACTATTCATGTTTTTTGGCCTTAGTATAAGTTTGTTAAATTATTTTTTTCTTTAGTTTTATTTGATAAATTATAGCTTTCTTTGCCTTTACAAATGCTTTACAAATGCTTTTTCATTTTAAACATTTATACTTTTAAATGTTGCATTTGAAATACAAAAAAAATCTTAGAACAACACAAGGGTTATTTTTATTGAAAGAGATCATCTAATATGAATAGGTCGATGGTCAAGTGGTAGGACTCTTGCCTTGTAAATCAGTATTCCTGGGTTTGAATCACAGCAAAGCCATACATTTTTTCTTCAAAAATATCTGGTACAATTTCTTAAATAAATCATAAAACGTGACACATATTTAGATTCAGGTAGCTATATATAGAGTTCAAAATTAATTGAAATACAAAAGAACATTACTGTGCAATATCAGAAATATCAGGGCGTCTAGACAGGACAATAATCTGGGGATCATGCAACAAGTGTCCATGAATATCCAGTTGAATTGATAATTTTAATCTCACTTGTGTGGAGTACAAATATAGAAGAGCCAATGTCAACTTGCTCCCCCTACCCACCCCACCTACTTTTGCACACACATCAGCTTACTATGTTTCAGTTTTTTTGTTTTTTGTTTTAACATTTTATTTAGGACATATGTACACAGATAAGCTATGTCTTTCTGACCACTCTTATTTATTTTGTTGATTATCATTAATCAAATTTTACCCTTTCATATACATGTATATGTAATGTTATAAATTGAAATTCCTCAGAAATGTGAACACATTATATTCTTTATCATAATTTAGTTCCTTAATAGATTTTTTATCTTCATTACTAAGTACTGCTATTAAATTCCATTAATACCCTTGGTTTTCTAAGTATAAATTGTTTAAGACTAATGCATATTCTAATGTGACTCACTTTTCTCATAATTCTGGCTGTAAATTTATTTAATAAATAAAAACATTACCTTGTTTATGTTCATGCATTTTATCACAAACTGAAGCATTAGTTTCACTATTATTATGTTGTTTACCTGTATTTGACATCCATATTGGATTGATTGTAGCAGATCTTTATCTTCTATGATGTATGTACCAAAAGTTATGTTTTTATGAAAATGGTTGAAAAAATCATTAATTTATTAATTTTGTGTTTTGCTTCTACAGGGGCCTTTCAGAAGAATATATACAGCTATTAAATGTTTACAAAATATTGATCCTTGGTTGTTCATTATATACAAAATATAATATGCATTTTTACTTATTATTGAAATGCAAACTGTGACCTTTATTCTGCTATCCCTAATTACATTAATCATAATAAAGAATGAACTTATACACTTTTAATTATTTTTCAGATAACAAGAGAAAAAGAAGATTTGACTCATGTTAATCCAGAAGATGACTCTCTTCAAAAGGAACTGGCTACTGAAAAACTCACTATTCTGGTATTTAGTAGTTAAACTCATGTGACCTTCACTTCTGTTCATTAGTAAAAAAGCAATAACTGAAATACGTATTTGATACAAACTCATTTTGGTTGAGTTAATGAGTGAGTGAAATCTCAAGTCTGACAAGACTATTACTTATCCAGATGTCACAAGCTGAAATGTGTACCATTGCAATAAGCTGTAAAATTAAGGGTTCCTGTGCCATGCTTATGTTCAAACAGGGTATAAGTTTTAATGGTCTCAATAGAAGGATCCAAGTACAAACATGAGGTGACATTTATTTCAGAAAATTTCTAAACCATGCTGAGTTTGAATACTAGTATTACTTTTAAGGAGCAGCTGGCTGTTAGTTATCTTTTAGAGTTATTATATCATGTATAAAGATGTTTTTACTTTTTATTATAACAATAACATTTTCCCACACAAACAATTAAACTGCCAATTTAACTGTTACAGTATTTTAGTGTACAGAGTACCAAGAGTCCAAGATCTAATTACATCAATTAAATTTGTTAATTTTTTTAACATTCAAGATTGCTTACGTCCAGAATTCCAATCATTACCTGCAGGTAGAATGAAGAGTTAAATCAGATTTTAATTTAATTAACAGCCTTTCAAACAGTTATACTGGCATAACATGAGTCACGCTCACAAACTGATATTTTGTTTAACAGAAAATTCACTAAACATGATGACTAAAATAGTCTTGTTTAATTAATTGTTAATCACCTATTTAAAAGTAAAGCAGTTTAAAACTGGAAAAAGTGCCAGAATTTAGTTGTGATTGAATACATTTTAGCATCCCAGTCAAGATATTTATATCCATAAGTCACCAGATAATGGGGGTTTTGTTGATAGCGTAATGCAGGCATGATCTGTATTGTGTCTGGTGATCACTCTGAAAAAAAAAATTGGTATGACTCCAATTATGTCAAGTGTATCTAAGTTAAAGAACCACCATTAAACATTTTGTTTATATGTAAGGTCAATCTAAATTCACCATTAGTAACTAAACCAGAGCATTGCTACACAACACCAGTAAATTGTATTATGGGTATGTGGCATTATTGTAGTTATACAATAATATAGAAGGATGGTTCAATGGGTAATACTGAGTAAAAGTTAAGTCCTGAAAAAAAAAAAAACGTTTGTCAATGTTGATATTACTACAGAGTTACATTTTCTATAAAAATATTATATCATTTGTTGCTCTCTCTCTCTCTCTCTCTCTCTCTCTCTCTCTCTCTCTCTCTCTCTCTCATCACACATTTTCAACTTTTCAGAGAGGAAGAGACAAACACGGAGCTAGCATAGCACTTTTTACAGCCAGATATCATACCCCTAGTTGTAGTCCACATCAACTAGTATTGAAGGCTCTTATATATCAGCTCGATGCTGCTCTTGAAAGGTAATATTATCATATTTATTTAATTTTATTGTCTGAAAAAATTATTTATTTATTTATTTATTTTTATTTTTTTTTTATTACTATTTTTTTTTTTTTTTTTTGGCATTCAATTATCAGCAAGAATAGAAAAAATAGCTTTAGTGTAGTATAAAGAATTCTTTTGGTTTTTATCCATGTATGTTAGTCACATATGTTCTGGTGATAATCTTGAATAAACACTGGATTTGTTCAAATAATGTTAGAAAATACTTCCTAATAAGTATTTCCTTGAATTTAATGAGTTTATCATTTGAAAAAATATATTTGGAACATAATAATCTTTTGTTATTTATAATGATATACAACATGTATAAGTTGTTAACAAGAAAACCAGTTTTTGTAAGCTTTGTATAAAATTATTTCCTGTTCATAGTGTTTAACATCAAGTACATCTTTTCAAAGTGGTTACCGGCACTGTCCCTAAGACAAGTATTTATCTCTTTCTCTTCCTTAATACTTAAGGCAACTAATTTTATAAATATTTTACTTTAAATCTGAAATACTGTGCTAAATTTCTTTTTATGAAAACTTTATTGAAATCTGTCCAGAAATATATTCAGGATATCTTTTTTTATATTTTAAATCAACTAGAAAAGCAACTGGGTGATTTTAATAAAATTTTCCCAGTTGCTTTCTAGTTAAATATTAAAAAAATTATCCTGATTTTAATCAAGTTTTCATTGTTAGAAGCCAGAATGATAGCAGATTTTTCACATACTTATGACAATTTTCTCCATTCTACAATTTTAGAAGAAAAAAAAACAGTTGAAAAAGTTTATAGGATGATTTTATATTCTGTAATTATATTAAAACTTTAATGTAATTTTTTAACATTTCAAATTGGACAAAAATTTAAAGTGTAAATGATTCTGTGACTGACAATATAAATGTCATTAAACTAGTCCATCAATTTATGATAATTTATTAATAAAATTTAAATTAACATACAAGTAGAAAGCAGTATGAAAATGTTGTAACATGAAAGACTTTTGGCACTTGCATCTACAGCATGGGGACAAAAGTCTTTCTGTTTTCCTTGATTTTAATTAAATTTCTCAAAAATAAAAGTACAATAAAATCATGTATTTACAAATTATTTTTCACATGATTGTGAATATTAAGTTATTTAGCCCCTTGATCTAATTACATGTATTCTGTGTATTTGCCCTGGAATGGAAGCATATAGGCCCCAAATATAGATCAAATTAAGGGGATTCCATGTGCGCAAGAGAACCATTTTGAGATCATGAACAGATTGGATGTTTTGAATGGATTTTTTAAAATGGTTTTTTTGTCACCACCAAACATTTTCACTTATGTTTATGTCAAGGGATTGTGCAGGCCAGGGTAGGCATGGAATTTGATTTCTTTCTTTCCAAGATTTTGTGGTTTGAGAGTTATGACAAGGGGCATTGTCATCTTAAAAAAGGTATAGTTTGTTTAGAAAGTGCTTAATTACTACCTGTCATAAGTTGTTATCCAGTGTCTCCATATTTTTAACTGTTCATATTACCATTCACAGATGCTAGTTTGCGACCAACACCATTGTACATAATACAACCCTAAACCATAATAGTAATGTGTTGTCCCAAGTACTGATGTATATGACCTATGCACTCTGGGAGATACTCTTCTCCCTTCTTCCTCCAAATTTTTAAAAGTCCATCACCACTCACAATCACCTTTATTTTATCACTAAATATAATATTCTTCCAGTTATTCTGTACAATCCATTGTAATTTGTCTCTGCACCAGAGAAGATGTATGATCCTTACTAGTCTAATTGTTCATTCAAAAAGCTGCACAATCCAAGCTGGTTTTTTTTTTTTTCGGCCTTTCTCTCCGGGGGTTGTTTTTCTGATGGCCTCTGTTGTCAGTATCGCTTCAGGAATTTTAAAATGGTGGAATAATTAATTGTAAGAAAATCGGCCATCATTTTTTTTGCTTTTGTTTTTTGTTTTAAAATTTATTTTGTTTTATTTGTTAAATCCTTCTGCGACAATGCAACAGTGTTTTTTGTCTCCATAGACAGTTCTTTCCGCTGATGCGCCATTGTCAAAGAACTGTAAATTCCAACAGTAAAAGCAGATGTGATTTTAAACATCCAGTTCAAAAATGTAAACATCTTAACCATAGTTACTCTAAAAATTGCTTAAGTGTTAATATTTTATGCTTATTGTTGAAAAAAATTTTGAAAAAAATTTACAAAATCAAAATGGCGGGAAATGGAAAGACTTTTGTCACCATGCTGTATTTGGTAAATAGAAAAGATTTTCAGCAATCATTTTATTCTTACCTTAGGAAAAATTTAAGGAACAACAATGTTTTCAGGTGAGTTATTAATATATGCCAGAATATTCAGTATTATTACTTCTAAGCTTATTTTGATTCCAGTTAAATTTAAATACAAATAAATTGTGTAAATTGTGTTTGTATTTTTTTTTTTAGTTATGATACACAGCGACATGGATTGGTATTTATTTATGATATGACTGGTTCAAAGTATGGCAACTTTGATTATGAACTAAGTATTAAGATATTAAACATGTTAAAGGTATATAGCTTTGATGTAAATTCTTTTAAAAGCCTTGGTTGTCAAGTGGTCAGGAGTGTCTCACCTCCATTTTCGAATCCTGCTATTGGAGATTGTAGTGTTAGAAATTGTGACTTCCTAGTTAAAACATTGATGTTTTTTGGACAACTTTTTTTGTACAATTCAAGAACTTGATATATTAAAAAACTCTTGACAGGGTGAAAATCTTCATTCTTTTGCTGTTTGAATGTGTAATTCTTTAATGATTCATCGCTGGTACATTGTATTTGATATTAAGAACCTTTCTGCTGGTTTTGATATCTTGTGCTGGTGATTAATTTTTTATTTGGACACTTAAAGCTGCATTAATTTTTCCAAAGAAAAAATTAAAACGGTACTAATGTAATTAATGATGTTCCTAATGAACAATGTTACATTTGGTTCAACGATAAAAGCTCGAATAAATACAGAAACGACAATAATTTCCCAGCGAGATGTAGCATGTGGGATCTAATATTAGAACATGGTTACGTCATGAAAAAACTGGGTCATTTAAAAACAAGTTTCAAAACGGTAAAATACAATAAATCAAACACAGAAATTCATTGAATTTGTCATTTGTGACTTAGTAAGGGATACATAACACTTTCAAATACATCTGGATATTAATGATGGACAATTAATGCAATTTGTCATGTTTTACCTTCGATTCATGGGTTTTTCCGTACATCCGTACGCATGCTCCCAGTTCATAATTTAATCATCGATAAACATTGACCAACCGCTTAGAGGATTCCGTTTATGTACAGCTAAAAGGAATGAAATTTTAGAAAATGAATGTCACGGATCGTGAATGGAAGTTATCTATTTTTAAAAAAATATATATTTTTTAGAAAATCAAAAAAGAATTCAGAAAATTGAAAAACTTAATGCAGCTTTAATTTTCAGTTGATCAGTGATATTTAATGTAAATCAAAGGTCAGTATTGCAGACATTGACCAGATGGCTGGATCAGTATGAGTTATAGTACTTATATTACATGTATATTTAAAAAAGCTGAATTTAAAGTTTTTTTTCAGTTGAAAAGTATCAGAACTATAGGAAAATTTTGACAATAAAGGAAATAAAGATATTTTACTTGTGAGGAAGTTCAAAATTAATAAAAATTATCATCTTATGTCTACAATGAAGACTATTTATTATTTATTTATTGTTTATTTACATAAGTATTTTGTTGGTATAAAAACAGGGAGGATATCCAGCAAGACTGAAGAAAGTGCTGATAGTGACAGCACCTTTATGGTTCAAGGCACCGTTTAAAATCTTACGGTTATTTGTCAGAGAAAAATTGAGGGACAGGGTATGTAGATTTCTCATTTGATCAAATGTTAAAAAAAGAAAATTTAAACAAAATTGTATGTTAATTGAATAAGTACATTATAATCTGTCTGCATCTGCAGGATTTTGTCATGGTGCTGTTTGGTCTGTGTGTATATACATATTAAAGTGAACAGCTATTTTAGCTTTTGCTTCAGATGTTGTCATATTTAAATTATATGATACATTGCCACCATTTGTTTAGTCAG
Source organism: Tegillarca granosa (assembly GCA_029721355.1). NCBI lineage: Eukaryota > Metazoa > Mollusca > Bivalvia > Arcoida > Arcidae > Tegillarca > Tegillarca granosa. Next base: position 27,862,128 of record CM056600.1, read on the forward strand.
ATTTTGTCATCATACAGGGGATTTGCAATAAACCAAGGTAGAATGATAAAGCAGAAAAAAGTGATAAACTTTTGTGGGACTTGAATTGAAATACTGTGACAATAAGCAAGGTGTCAGAGAGGCAAACTTACAAGGTTTTCACCATAGAATACATAATACATGTACTTTCTTGTTATTAATTACAATTCATTTCTCTACATTATATTGTTAATTCTTTACCTTTTTCAAGGTGTTATTGTAAAGTATTTGTAAAATATTATTACTAGGCAGTGCTAATTCAACTTATTTAAATAAATTTTAAACATTGTTGCACAAATCAACTTAATTGAATTTAAATATTGCTGCACAAATGAGATAAAACCAATCTAAATATTATTTAAAATGCAGTACAAACTGCTAAAATAATTATTTATTATCAAACAATAATTATTGAATGTGGAAAATATTATGACCTGTTATATTCATTATTAAAATATTAATATACATCTTTTTTGTCAGGTTTTCACAGTCAATACCCAGCAGTTGCTGGAACATATACCTCAAGAAGCACTTCCTAAAAAGCTTGGAGGTTCAGCTGCAACCAATCACAAAGCTTGGTTAAAAATATGTCTTATGGTGGCAACCAATCAAAATCCAAATATGGAAACTTATTTCTTAACATATAATAGGAAAACATCTCAAAATGACATCAATGCAAGAGGAACAATTTCACAAAGAAGTTTGTCTACAGATGGATCAGAGACCATTTTTGTTAGTGATGTTGATTCAGAAGAATCTAAAGAGACAGTTAACGAGAAACATAACTGTGAAGATAAAGAGAAAGAAGACATGATTACAGACCATGAGAAAGAAGTTACTGTAGAAAAAGAGGATGTTTCTCCCACCCATGAACAAGTCAAACGAAAACATGAATCTGATCATAGTTCAGAAGTAGATAGTACAAAACGAACTGCAGATGATATGCAAGTAGACACTTGTAGTGCTAATGAAGAGGATTGTGAAGAGCTTCCACGTAAGAAAAAAGCTACTTCTGAACTCACATACAATATTTATGAAGAAGACTCACTTCACATGCCTGAAGATGGGGGCATGAATTTAGAAACTTTAGTTCAGCATGTTCAGACATTACGACAGAAGGGTTTGTACCATGAATATGCCTCAATTAAAATGGAACCACCTGCAGGAACCTTTGTTGCCTCAAAGTAAGTCATATTTTGTGTAAAATCGTCTACTTTTATATGTGAACAAAATCAAATATTTTTATGTTTGAACAAAATAACATTTATTTCTAAAGGCTGTAAATCCTTTTAACAAAGTGTTACAAAACACCAAACAGATAATAAATGATTCACTACTTAACACTTGGAATTTAGATATTAAAATGACACGAAAGGAAGTAAATTAAAGTAATGGTGTTTTATGCACTAGTCAGGACTTTTTTTTTACTGATAACCAGCTAGTCCTTTCAGAATAACCATGTTACTTGGAGAAAAATCAATTTATGACATGCTTACTGACAAACTTTCTTGCACTAAAATCTACCCCAGCAGGATTCAGACTTCATGCTTAGAGGTGCTCAAATTCAGAAGCTGTCAGTTAAACCTTTTTGCTACCAAGATATCACAAGGTTAAAGTTTTAAATCCAAATAGTCAGTATCAAAATGATTTATATAAATACACAAGATGCAGGGGGAGGTTAATTTTTTTTTCCAGGAAAATCTTTCAAAACTATGACTATATTAAGGTAGTCAAGCCCATTTTCTGTGTACTTAAAGATGAAGCATTAATTACACAATTATTACAGTCCTACTCATTGTTTTAAAAGTGAATAAGTGGGCCAAAAGATAATTTTAAAATAGTGTTTTATATACCTTTTATTCAATCACTCCTCGTAGAAATATGGAAATTCTGATTGCCAGCTGAAAGATAAATCTGTGTACATATGTATTAACATGCATAATTATTTTTCAGAGCTAAATATAACTTGCCCAAGAACAGATATTCAGATGTGTTAGCATTTGATCATTCAAGAGTAAAACTACCTCAAGTTGATGGTGACCCTTCATCAGATTATATAAATGCAAATTATGTAGATGGCTATATGCAGAAACAAGCTTTTATATCTACACAAGGTATTATGAAAGACTAATTTTATCTTGAGAATTTTATTATCACAATATCTGCAATACAGTTATATATATATGTATAGTTGTGTTACACATATAGTAATATGTGTAACATAACAGCTAAAAATTTGTTACAAGCAGGTCATTTCTATCTGGATTGGATTATGGTGTTGATGAATAATTGAAAAAGACAAAAAAAAGTAACAGTAAATTAAAGTAACATATAGTATTGTGTTAGTATAATCTTTTTGAACAGAAGACTGTTTAAACCAGATATAGCTGAGTTCTTTAGACATTTGAACAAAACAATCATAATCATTTTACTACTAAAACTTTAGTGTAACCACTGGTACAGTAGAATGAATCATTAGGTCCCACTTATTTGTATATCAGATGATTGCAAACTTTGGTTAATTGCATAATTTATCATTATGCACAAAATTATACCCTAACAGTTTTAAATTGTCTGTCCATTTGCCTATACATGTACTAATGCAACAAATCCTTATAATAGCAACAGAAAATTTTACAGGAATTTTAGATGACATACTAACATTATCATATGTTTAAGAATTGATCAGCTTTGCAACTCATAAAATTGAATCTCCAATCTCACTTTTTCAACATCTGTTTGTGTATTGAAAAGTAACAGCCAGCAACATTATAGAATATTTCTTCCATGGATATTTAAACCCACTGGTAACTACTTTTCATTGCTGGGTTCCTATTGCAACAAACCCAGCTTGAGATTAAAACATTAGAAAAATTGAATAAACTTTATCTTTTGCATTCCAGGGCCACTACCAAGAACTTTTGGAGATTTTTGGAGAATGGTTTGGCAATGTCAAGTTTTAGTGGTTGTCATGACAACAAGGTAATTATTGTGTTGAAAGTAAAACAAGTTTAAACCTAGATTTGATCTAAATTCTCTCTCTCTCTCTCTCTCTCTCTCTCTCTCTCTCTCTCTCTCTCTCTCTCTCTCTCTCAGAAATTAGAAAGTTAGTTTAAGACAAAAGATACATAAAATTGTCCTGCATCAATTGAGCACATGACAGGGATGTATTCACTTTTGTACTTTTGTAATAAACTCTTGTTTTTAATGCTTCATTCAAATAGATACAATAAAATTATGGAGTTTGTACATTTATATGAATATATTTGAGAACTGTGAAAACATAATTTACTCTGACTGAAGTCTTTGTCACGCTTTTGTAAAACTTAGGTACCACATGTTATTTCTCTCCATCTCATATTCGTGATGATTAGAATATTATGATGAATTTTTAATTTTATCAGGGCTGTAGAAAGAGGACGTACAAAATGTGGCCAATATTGGCCTTGTGAAGAAGAAGCAGAAAATCAGTTTGATGAGTTTATTGTAATTAATACAGGAATAGAACAACACCATGATTATATCATAACTGGTTTATTTTTACACAATACAAAGGTATGTACCAGTTTATATTTGGTAGAGATTAGTTCAGGTGGTCTTTGTTTATTATATCAAAGCATATACAGTAAAACCTGGGGTAGTGGTCACCTGTGTAGAGCAGTCACCTGTCAGTAATGGTCAGTATGAAACGGTCCCTATCGTTTTTACTATATAATGAATCTCTGTAGAGCAGTCACCTGTCTGACGCGATCAGCGGTCACCCCTCAAGGCCGCCCAATCAGAAAAATTGCCAGTGTACAACAGCCACTAATCCCATCCTTCGGAACATTTTTAGGGGAAAGCGGCCTTTAAAATCCATTGAAAAAATGGTAAAACTCAAAACATAATGATCAAAACTTACAAAAATGATTTTATCAATCCATCTGTTCTATGGAAAACTTGTAAATTGGAAATTAAGTTTCTTTTAAGTTGCTTTACTGCTGTAGCTCAGTTGGTAAAGTGCTCGCTCCGTAAGTGGAAGGTCGTGGGTTTGAACCCCGGCCGGGTCTGACCCAAGACTCGAAAGTGGGTAGTGACTGTTCTTTCGCCAAGCACTTGGCATTATGAAATGAAAGTCACGGTTTTTTCCGATTGGAACTTAAAATAAACAAGGTCCCGTATCATGGCAGGCATGGCAGGATAAAGAACCCTGCTGTATAATGCCATCAGCTCAACACACAGGCAAAATTTCTGCACTTTCGCCTTAGCTGGCTATGCCTCGATATAAGTGAAATATTCTTGACTGGGACATTAAACACCATTACTCAGCTTTACATAGAAGTCAGGACAGTAGTCATTTTTGCCTATTTCTACTCAAATTTATAAAATTAACACTTGACAATAATTAATCCATTAGTTAGAAGCTTATCATAAAATCCTCTGAAAGTCTGTTCATCAATTATACACAAAAAAGCCCTATATTAACGGTAAATTGTTACAGTAAAGATTTAAAAACTGTCAAAAAGTCAGGCTTTTCAAGGTGAATTATTGATTTTTTTTAATCACCTCTCATTGGGTCACACAAAGGGATTAGGTTACCTGGACATGTATTACCTGTAAAAACAAGTTTTTATTTTTTATTAGTCTCTTTATTTTTTTAAATACAGGTATTTTTCTTGTCAGTCATAATTATTTTTGAAGTGAAAGTTGTTCAGATTTTTTTTATTTATATAAAAATTTCCCCTTATTGGCAACCCTTCTAAAACTGAAAGTTGTCAGGACAACTTCTAGAAATGGGAGATGCAGATTATTAGCTTAGGGGTTTAGGTAGTGTAAGAATGGTATAAATGCCAATGCAGGGCTTTTTGAAGCTCACCTGATAAACTGGATATGTCAGAAATATTTTGAAAAAGAAATATGAATGCATAGAAAATTATATAATCAATAAATGACACAAAGCTAATTATTTTTCTTGCATTTTGAAAGTCCCTAAAATATTAAAATAAAAACAATTGTCCATTTTAATAACAATACATTAATATTGGTGCTTTGAAACTGTCAAATTGGAGAAGTTATAAGTTGAATGCAAGGGACATAACTGGTCCTCAGAATATTGATCCTGTCTACAAAGCCCACCTGTTAACAAAGGCCACTTTTAGCCAGTCCCTCAAGTGGCCTTTGTAGACAGGGTTTTACTGTACCGTGAATCAGGAAGTAAAATAGGGTTTTAGGTACCAGTCAAGGACTTATGTCAAGAAATCACCAGCTATAGATTAAGTTGAAGAAATTAAAACCATTACAATACACTTTATGGCAGTGAAATGTAAGGGAGTTCAAATTAAGCTCTGATTTGGATCTGATTTGAGACAAAGATTGTTGCAATTAAGAGCATAATATGTAGAATTAAAAATAAATGTATCTGCCTGCTTTTGATACTGTATGTAACAAAAGTAAAAGATTCTTAAACCTCACTTACCACTGCTGGTATTTCTATACAAATTTATTAGTTTAAACTACAAATTAAATAATGTCTAAATAAAGCAAGGAATCATTAGAAATACGTATGTTAGCATTAACATTGAACTCATACATAACAGTCGTTGTGTATGTTAATACATTTATCAGACTGTAATGGTTTAAGCATCTTTCACATTTTTGATTTTTATCAAAGAGGCCCTGAGAAGATTTCCAAGCAAGATATTCTGTTAACAAATTGCTTGTTCATTTTTCTTTATCCAATTTCTTCTATTTCAGACTGGTGAATCTCGCCATTTAACACATCTACAGTTTATAAGTTGGCCTGATTATGGAGTCCCAAGATCAGCTGCGGCATTTTTGGACTTTTTATTTAGGGTCCGTTCCTGTCAGAATGAGGCTACCAAAAATTTAGGAAATTTATGGCAAGGCCATCCAAATGGTCCACCAATAGTTGTCCATTGCAGTGCTGGTATTGGAAGAACAGGTTATTGTTATTTTAAAGTTGTACAGTGTGCACACTTTGAGTGATTTGAAAACAAGTATATTTTAAGCTTTCTAAATATGTTCTTTTCTGGTAGAATTATTCTTATAAATTGTTTTAACTTTTATATATCCAAGTAAGTATAAATCATAGTGGAGTGATAAAAGCTAGTCCACCATATAAAATTGTGTAAATAGCCATATTTTTACTTTTAAAAATAATTCCAAGGGAAGAAGTATGGCTTATTGGCATTGTTTAAAGATTTCATTAAAAATAATGAACTTGTAAGCCAATTACAAGTAAATGCAGTGTGATTATCATCACATCTTGTCAAGATAAAACCTCGTCTATTATAATTATATTAACAGTTGTAGCTTTCTTGTAATATTTGAATCTTTGATCAGTCTTTGTGTTTAAGTTACCTTCAACAACTTAAATAAGTGTTATAGATATTTGATTTCCTTATTTTGAACATCAACATCCTTAGGTTTTCAACTTCTGTGTTTTAGGTACCTTTATGACAATGGATATAACATTGAGGAGACTGGAACATATAGGAACTGTTGATGTTCAAGAAACTGTAAGACGTATCAGGTCACAAAGAGCTTTTAGCATACAGATGCCTGATCAGTATGTGTTTTGTCATTTAGCTGTTATTGAACATGCTGTGCGACAGGAATTGTTGCCTGAAGTTAATTGGGCAGGATTTACAGACAGCTCAAGTGAAAGTGATGATGATTAGGGTTGACTATGACAAGAAAATCTGTATCTTATCATTTCTACTGGTTATTTATATTGAAAACAAAATCTTATGATTTATTGTCAGTATTTTTTTTATCCCCTGCCACCATGAAATTGAAGAGATGGATATGTAAGTTACATGCATCCTCGTGTTAAATAATTGACCAGAGGACACGATATTATAAATTTAATACATAATATATAAATGCAGAGTTGTACACCACAATGATAATACACTAGGTAGCAGGGGATATTGCCACATATGTAACAACCTATTCATTTTATTGTTTCATCTTGAGGAAAAATTGCTGTTGTATAACATTTTAATCTTTATGTCTGTTGGTTGTCATCTGACTACTTTCATTTTCTTTTCACATGGAAAATTTGTCACATAATTGTCATCAACAGTATATCATAATGTAAAAAATGGCTTTTGTCCAGAAAAAAAAAACATGTTATACTGGTCAGCCAGCTTTCAGACATAAATATTGGTTTGTTAATTCACAACACATTCTTCTCATTTCTTATTATGTATTTATACAGCACACATGTCATTTGATCATGAAGATACAGAATATTCTTTAAAATGTACAAAATGGAATTTTTTTACATCTATTTATTATTTTTCATTAACTTAATTTATGTCATTTTTTCAGATAATTTTTCATTGATGACTCACTTATTTTAATTGAAGCTTTTATGAATTGAACTTATAAATCAAATGATTTATGTATTGATATCAAATTTAAAATAATTAATATGTCATATAAATGAAATAATTGATCTTTTTTTTTTTTGTCCCTCAAACAAAATGCCTTTGTTTTCATTCTTTAAAAAGTTTGCCTAACACATTATGTCATAGTCCCAGAATAGCTACCAGTATTATCTGTACTTGATATCATGAGAAATACTTGGGCTAAAATTGAGAATTCCTCAATGTTATTAATTTTTGTTTTTGAACCATGATAACTTGCAAAATCGATTTATCTACTGCATTTTTGCTTTAAATGAACTAAGAATATGAAAACGGATTAAAATATGAAGTTAAATAACAGATTTCTTTACCAAGATTATTTAAACTTGGTGGCAATGATTTACAAAGAAAATATAAAATATTATTTTGTAAATAATGAAACAAATCTTAATAAGTTACACCTCATTTTATTAAAATATAGCAAAAATTTCTCAAATTATGTCTAAATATATATTTTTTTTTTTTTTAAAAAAAAATAGATTTGGTTATGGTTTCAGTGATGTTAACCTGACCAAGTGATCATTACAAGAAGGAGTAGAGTTAATTAAGAGTATTAAAGCCCCACTTAGTATTTTTGTTTGTGTATATCAAGGTCAGTTCATAAATGGTGGTGTGGAATTAAATGAAAACAATAGAAAAACAAAGATTAAGTTGGAATTTAATATATGGTATTTAAAGCAAAGGTATTCATTGTAACAACTAAAGATTGGAAGTCTAAAATGTTCCACAATTGCAAATATGTATTTTAAATAAAAATTACAGCATTTTAAATATTCTTTATTTTGAGAAATTCTTACTTATCTGTCTCTCAAAATTCAGGTAACTGGAAAAACATCACCAGAAAAAATATGAATGACTGGGAAAAAAAGAAGAAAATTAAATTTTTCTCAATAATGTCCACAGCATTATATGGTTTTATAAAGATGTTCTTAGATATTGAATGATGAGTATGAAACTTTGCATTCACATACATTTACATAAATTGTACCATTGTGGAACAATTTTAGATGTGAAAGCAAGATCTCAAGAATTAAGAATGATGATGATTTGTGTTAGTAATGCCCTCTATTACAAGATATGATTTTGTGAAATTCTGTTGTTTTATTGGTGCTCAATAGTTATTATTTTGTTAGTTATGTTTGACTGGTGTATATTTGATGTATGTATTTATGTTACATATATTAACCCTCTCTACTCATTGATGTCAAGTATTCTGAAATAAAAAATAAATGTGAGATATACAATATTGTACATGTATCATATACAATATACATGTATCATATACAATATTGTACATGTATCAGGATGATTTTGGAAATGGTTGAAAGTATGAGGTTATCCTGTGTACCATTTGATAGTCATAAAGTAATGTTTGTGTGGAACTAATATTTCTTCCAATGAGATCTAACCCCAGCCCCAGCTCTGCTTGTTTTTAAGGTCAATTTCTCCCTATGTCTTTATCTGGGTCCTTCAGATAAAATATATAACACATGTCTTTTGTAATCTTTAGCCATGGCAATAAAACCAATCCATTCTCGCCCCTGTCATAGCCATGTGGCAAAGAAATGAATTTCTGAAACTTGGCCAGTAGGCTGTGATGTCAAAATATAAGTAAAATCATTTTGACTATGGTAGGTCTAAAATGCCATTTAACTCCCTGCAGTATCCAGAAATTATTTAATTGACCCATTAAATAGCAATATTTGGAGACAAACATTAGTTTGCATTCATGTGGTACATAGTTGTACATCATTAAAAGTTAAATGAGTTCTGATACTTCACATGATGTAGGAGGTTTAATTTTTGTAAATTAAGATTTTTATTGTATCTAAATATCATAACTCAACTTTGTGAATTTGAATTGTAGAAGAATGAAAATAAACTCTGCCTTACTTTGCATGGGCATTTTGTGAATACTGATTGAGTGATAAATTTGATTCTTTTAAGAGTGTAATATGTTGTGTTACATCACCATTGTTTTTGTCTTAATTAGATTAATACATTCTTATCATTTTATTAAATAATTGATTGCAATAACACAAGAAGTATTCAAGCAAACTGTAACCTTAAACATGTCTTAGTGTTGAATCTTGAAGGGGGCCTTATTGTTTTTTAATAATAAATTTATCTTACAAAGATATTGTCCAAGGACCAACCTTGTCCATCTTTTCTTCTATAGTTAAGTTTTGAGTAAATTTGGCTCATTCTTATTAAAAAAAACTTTACTGGTTTAGATTAAATGCATGGATTAAAAGATGTGGATGTTAAATACTGTTTTTTTTCAAATAAAATGCATAAATTATGTCATTCTACAAACTACAGCTCGGTTGAACACATGAGGTTTTACATTTTTGTATTTTTTTATACATCATGAATATTATTAATTTTTTTTGATAGTATAAAACTAACACTGAAACAAAATAATGATTTTGAGTGCTCTAACTTAACTTTGATGACAGTGGGATGTCTTTCTATTACTTTATCTGGTTGCTTTTTTTTTCTTTAAATCCAGTTGCTGATAATTATTTTGGATGGGACAATTTACATTTGCTGTTTACTAGCTAGAGTTTTTGAATTACTTTGAAAGTCACTGATTGGACTGTTAGTTAATATTTTTATTTTTTATATATTATAAGTCTTGTTTTACATAGTAATAATGCAGAATTTTGAACAAAGATTGAAATAGTTGTATCTTTGTGGTCAATCCAAACCGTTGATTTTTTTCCCCTAAAATTTCAGAATTGCAATGTACTTATGATACCTGTCACGAAATAATAGAACTACATTTATAATTTACATGCTTTAATAATATGTATATTAATATTGTTGTATAGTGATATTTATACATGCTAAAGTATTTGATGTGTCTATACTGAGATATACATATTGCAAAAACAAATAAACAAAAAAAAAAAAAAAACAAAAAAAACTGATGTTTAAATGGTTGGACATTGTTTTTCATAGTTTGTATTTTTGTAAGAGTTTTAAATACATATATATGTACTGACAAAATAATCACCTTTATGTGAATATCAGTTTATCTAAATAGGATTTTGCTATTAAATAAAATGTTTAAAGTACTACATAAAAATTCACAATTTTTTGTCGGCAACTGTCAGTACCTGAGTTGGATTAGTTTTTGTGGTATTGCTTTTACTAGGAAGAGTTTTGACTTGTTAGCAATTCTTTTGCGGTGTAAAACACCATTAAGCTTTAAAAATGTACAGATCAATTTTTTTCTAAAATATAGGGTCCAAATTTCATTTGATGGTGATGAATGAATTCATACACGTAGCAATGTATGATAGTGTATTTTGATGTTATTTATTGTACATAACAAATATATTCTGGTACCAGTCATTTCCTCCAGGTCTTGTTATGTGACCTTTATATAAAGAAGTCACTACCTATGTAAAGCCACTACAAACAGATAAGTGACAGACATTAGGCTACAGCAGACAGACAAGTGACAGGACATTAGGCTACAGCAGACAGACAGATGGGGAGGATTATTGTATGAAAATATTTTTTTTAGTAATGATAGAATTAGTGTTTCAGAAACTTTTAACACCCCCCCCCCCCCCTTTTTCAAAAAAACAAAAACAAAAACTAAAAATGATTAATCAAAAATATCAGTAGTCAGTAAAATAATTGAATTATGAGTTATTATGTATTATAACATGTAATTTATTCATACTAATATTCATGTATTTGTATTATAATATAATCTTTTTGTCTTACAATACAGTTTTGGATTAAAAGTGCATTCTGTTAAGTGGTAACAGATTTGCTTTAGTAAATTTTTTACAGAGATTGTAATCTAAGTTTGACAATGTCAAACAAGGACATTTATCATGTCCTGTTTTTACCATAAAAAACTTTAGCAAGATTGGATACATTCATTATAATTTTACATCATATAACCAAGTTTATTTCTATTATCAATTGTTCTTAACTGTTTTTTTATGGCCAGTACAAATACTTAATAATTTATTTGTTAGTAAAATAACTTTATCAATTTAACATAGAAATACAAGTAATAATTTACAATGTTTTATGGTATATTTTGTACATTATATTACAAAAAATAAATCTCATGTATGTGTATATTTCATTAAAAACTTGTAAAGGGTACTGTATTTAATACTGCAGTAATCCATAATTTAAGTTATTATCTGATAGTATCATAACATGCAAATCAAACATATTGTAAGAAATTTGACAAAGTTTTAAAATAATTACACATGTAATTCAAATAAATATTAATATGTATTTGTACATTAGACATGATATAACAGTATTCAATGAGTGACTACATCACATATTACTACAAAGCTACATCACAGATTACTACATAACTACATCACAGATTACTACATAGCTACATCACAGATTACTACACAGCTACATCACAGATTACTACATAACTACATCACAGATTACTACATAGCTACATCACAGATTACTACATAACTACATCACAGATTACTAAATAGCTACATCACAGATTACTACATAGCTAAATCACAGATTACTACATAGCTAAATCACAGATTACTACACAGCTACATCACAGATTACTACACAGCTACATCACAGATTACTACATAACTACATCACATATTACTACAAAGCTACATCACAGATTAATACATAACTACATCACATATTACTACAAAGCTACATCACAGATTACTACATAACTACATCACATATTACTACAAAGCTACATCATAGATTACTACATAACTACATCACAGATTACTACATAGCTACATCACAATTTACTACATAACTACATCACAGATTACTACATAGCTAAATCACAGATTACTACATAGGTACATCACAGTCTACTACACAGCTACATTATAGATTACTACATAGCTACATCACAGTTTACCACACAGCTACATCACAGATTACTACATAGCTACATCACAGATTACTACATAGCTACATCACAGATTACTACATAGCTAAATCACAGATTACTACATAGGTACATCACAGTCTACTACACAGCTACATTATAGATTACTACATAGCTACATCAGTTTACCACACAGCTACATCACAGATTACTACATAGCTACATCACAGATTACTACATTGCTACATCACAGATTACTACATTGCTTCATCACAGATTACTACTTCACAGATTACTACATTGCTACATCACAGATTACTACACAGCTACATCACAGATTACTTCATTGCTACATTACAGATTACTACATTAGCTACATCACAGATTACTACATAGCTAAATCACAGATTACTACATAGCTACATCACAGATTACTACATCATAGATTACTACATAGTTACATCACAGATTACTACATCAAAGATTACTACATAGTTACATCACAGATTACTACATCAAAGATTACTACATAGCTACATCACAGATTACTACATTGCTTCACAGATTACTACATCATAGATTACTACATAGTTACATCACAGATTACTACATCAAAGATTACTACATAGCTACATCACAGATTACTTCATTGCTACATCACAGATTACTACATCATAGATTACTACATAGTTACATCACAGATTACTACATAGTTACATCACAGATTACTACATTGCTACATCACAAATTACTATATAGCTGCTTCACAGATTACTACATAGCTGTATCACAGATTACTACATAGTTACATCACAGATCTCATTTGACTTTTGAGAAACAAAAATGATTTTAAAAAGCAGTTTGTTTAGGAATATCTACTTGTGTGAGTTCATTGCATTGATAATTGCTAAAACAGAATTTTTAAATGATATAACTCGCAAAATTGCAATTGTTTTGATATTTATGGGAATCCCTTTGTTTTTTCTTTTTTAAGATTTTTAGGAGCATCCATGCTTTTATGCTTTAATAACTACTGTCTTTGTTTAAAGTAAAAAAACAGTGCTATTCTAGGATTTAAAGTTTGTTTTGGAAAGCTTTAAGCTTATTTATATAGAGGTGGAAAATAATCGAGGATTTATTTTTGAATTTGTATCACAATAAATAAAAATATGTTTAGCTTGTTTAACATGACTTATTTTAAAAAATATTTTATTCATTTAAACTTTTTTTTACATTTGCATCGATCTTAAATGACATTGAACCTTGGCAACCTGAGAGTTGTTTAAAGTATAACATTAGATATTTGTATATGTTACTTTAAATGTTAATTTATTTCTGTGTAGCTTAAAGACTTTTTCATAGCTGCTTGTCATTTGATTATTTTAAATAAATGTCAACAAGAGAAGACTATTGTATTTGAATTCTTAACCTTTATATAACTTAATTAAATGTCAAACAACTAAGTCTAGTTTTTTAAGCTAAACACAGTTGTTGCTTTCATTTCAGAATTCATTCTTGTTTTTATTTATAATTTGTATTCGATATTCTTGAATAGGGCAGTGTAGTATATATGGAGTAAGGTTTCATAAAGTTTGGATTTAACTTATAACATTTTTTTCTCAGGGTAAGGTACGGTGGCACAGATGTGACATGAAATATATTTTTTGTATTACGTGTGCATGTATTACCTTTTATGTGTGCACGTATTGATTACTACATGTGCACTTAATAGGTATTACATGCACATGTAAAAGGTAAAGGTAATACATGCGCATGTAATAGGTAATACATGAGCACCTAATACGAAAAATATATTTCATGTCACGTCTGTGCCACCGTAGTAAGGAATTCAGGACAACCAAGTATTTTAACATGATAGTGAATCCACTTATGTTCTCTACATAGGAATAAAATTAATTTTTAATTTTTCTTGGTGTTGTACATTTTTTGTGTTTGAAACATCAAATTCCAGTTTTCTATAACAAATACAATTTTTTTAATGATATTTTAAAACTTTTAGTAGCAAATTAGTGTATTTAATACTTTACAAATTAAAAAAAAGAGCTCTGACATAGAATACAAGTGTTTTTACATGTCATCCATGACAACGTAATATCAAGTCAATTCTTTTACATGTATAAAAAGGTCACTAAAAAATGTCTGAAACAATAAAGAATTAAATTATTAGAACATATATTTGTTTAACCCTTGTACTTACTTGCATTTAAATTTCAATCATATTTGATAAAAATTGAAATAATAAATTGTTAGTTTTATACAGATAGTCCTTTATACAGGATTGAGAACATGAATTGACCCACTTTGTTTTGATTTAATATTTTGTTATATTGTAATGCTCACAATTCATTTTCAAATTTAAGTATTCATCAGTATTATTCATTTTTATTTATTTTTGCGTTTCATAAAAATCCATTCAAATTTATTCGTGTCAGAGACATTTTTCATTAACTCGGTTTTGATGGAATATATAAGTAAATATAGAATGCTATTTTAAGGCAATTCTTTCAAACTCTTCCCTTAAACTGCTTGGTCAGTTTGAATCTAATTTGTCATACAAGTTCCTTGGTTGTCATAAATGTCATAAATTGTCATAAATGACATATTTAATTCTAGATGGCTACAGACTTAATAGGACCTCAAGTGGTTGATGTTAAACTTGTCATAAATGACATATTTAATTCTAGATGGCTACAGACTTAATAGGACCTCAAGTGGTTGATGTTAAACTTTTTATAAGTGAAACTTAAAATGATCATTTTTTATAAATACATATATTAACGGTTATTATACCATATATCTTTTACATTAATGTATGATTACAGTACTGTATATCTATTTAAATTATAATTCTATAGTGTCCCTTTCCATTCCTACTTTAATATCATTAGCAGAAAGTGTCAGTTTTTAAAAATTTCCTTGTTAATTTTGAAAATTTAAATTCTGCGTTACTGCTATACATATTAGATCAGATTTTCCCATCTATGGGTCAGAAATTCCCTAGTTCTGTCTCGAGACAATTTTTTTAAGTTCTGTCTTAGACAAGTTTTTCTTTAGTAGTAATTATCAATGTATCATCACTATCAACATTTCTCTCTTATTTTTGTTCTCAAGATAGATAATTAACAATTTGTAAATACATGTAAAAAATAAATAAATAAAGCTTCAATAACTCAAAGTGCAATGGACATTAATATTGACTTTGAGATTTTTGCAGTGTGTTTGTGATTTCTGTAATGTGTTCTAGATTTGAATTGGAAAGAATAAGGAAGAAAACCATCAGATATATTACTAAAGGAGTTTAAATAAAATGGTTGTATTTGTTTTGAAATGCAGTTTATTATAAAATTTAAGTTAAATATGAGCAAAGATAAGTTTAATCTGACAGACACTGACAATGAATGTTAAAGATAAGATGACATCAAAAATTTGATTTCTAGTTGCATTTTCCTTAATTTATGTAATATTTGGGTGATAATTTTTCAGTTAATTTTTTTCACCTAGAGTGAAGAGTACATTTAAAGTTATCTATTAAATACCTATCAATTTTCCGATTACAAAACAAATACCCTTATGTATAAAAGTGACTAATATTACTAGGTAAATAGCACAATGTTTGAATTCTGTTCTTTATTTTTCATCTTTTTATGCCAAGTATGACCTATATATGCTTACATCCTTTATGTAATGCATGGTATACAGATAAAAAAAACTGACAGTATTGTCTTTCTTAAAGTTCTACAACACAATAGTGTTATAATTCTATCTTCTTCGAGTCAGGCAATTATTAACTTATTATAAATTTAAATTGATGGTTCTAGCCTGGTTTCACAATTATTCCTTAACTAGGATTTCTCTTAAGCTAACTAGGCAATTTTAAACTCATTATGAATGTGTGATACTAGAATACATGTAAAATGTCATAAGCTTAAGTGGTCTTTAAAATGAATATTTTGAAAACTAACAAATATGATTTTTTTTTTTTTTTTCAGGTTTAAGTTCAGAAAAATCTTATGTGATATGAACTGTTGTATTATTAGTCATGATCTGAAATATGTAATTACATGTATAACAGTTGAAATGTATCCCTCTTTAATATGTGTACCTTAAGATGCCATATTGTTTTCATCTTTCATGCTATTTGATATGAATTGTTGTATTTTGTTTATTATTTATTATTTATATGTATGCCATTGTCTTGTATGTTGTAACAGTAAACATTGTACTCAATATTTATGTGTCTTTGTTATATTGAGCTATCCCAACTAAAGTTAGAACCCTTTTGAAATCAATCATAAGTCTTATTCTAGATTCTCAATATAAAATGTGAAAATGATTTTTACAAAAATCCGAATGATTAAAAAGACTGAATGACTTGAGTCAGACAATGTCAAAATACATGTATATAAGCTTTTTATTTTGTACATATGAGTGATATCTATTTTCCTGTACCACAGATTTAAAGTGTAAGTGAAAAATATGTATTCGAACTTTATCCTTCAGAAAAAACAAAAAATATCAGAAAAAAGCAAACAAGTGAGTTTTGTAAGGTTGTCATTTTGCTTCATAAGGTCAACTTTTCCTTAAATGATTACTCAAGGGTAAAGGTTTTCTCCACCTTGACTTGAGTTAAATAGCTTTAGTAAAATATAAAACACAACACCATATAATGTAATAAACTTTGGCTTTTTAATCATAACCATAAATCTCAAACACTTTACAAATGATTTGAAAACTAGATGAAAGCAACATGTACTTGATAACAACCAATGCAACTAAGGCAACAGCCAATGTAACTAAGGCAAAAACCAATACAACAGAGAATGACAAGATAAAGTCTATTGGGTAAAACAACCACACTTAAGTAAATATCAGTCAGTATGGTTATACTATTGAAGGGACAACCATGTCACTTAATTTACATCTAGTGGACCATAAATACTCATTAATTTTACAAATAAATCAGAATATTTGTGATCCATAATAATAAATACATAAGAAAGCAATGTAATATTTTTATTTTAGTACACATATTATTTTTCGCAAAAGATATATCACAGAAACCGAGTTTAATGCTTGAAGAAAGCTAGCTAAGGATGTTGCTTAAACAAGTATGACAGTGCACATAGGAAAGGGACCTGGGCACACCTTCAAAGAGCTTATGGGTGAATCGACCTTCAATGGTCAAAGCATAATATTTATTATACTTGGCAAGTAAATGACTTAGCGTTTTGTCTCTGGATTGTGAAACCTTTAATTACATTCTTGGATTGTAAAAACCTTTCATTGACTACCTTGTCTTTTTATTCTTGGATTGTGAAAACATTTCGTTGAGTATCTTGTTCTTGATTATGACAACCGTTTTGTGAGTACCTTGCCTTTTTGTTATTTGATTGTGACAACCGTTTGGTGAGTACCTTCTCTTTTTACGAACAGAGATGAATCTCTGTGATGTATTGTCACGTACGTCGCAATCGGACAGGCTATGTCACCGCTATGTCAAATCCTTGCGCAATATATGTGGAATATAGTACGGTAGTTTGCGGGTGATAAGTACGTGCTGAGGGTAACCGCACAATGATAAATGTATGTGGTATTGAAAATAAAATTTATACATGGATTCTGTGGAGAAACTTTTGGTGGAAAGGATACAATGCGGCGCAGCGGAAGAATACATGAACAGTTTATGTAAACAAAGACCTATTTTCGCAACATTTTCGTGGATATCCCATAATTTAAACGGTCTCTTTTGATTGGATGAATTATATGACGTGTCATTTCTTGGTAGCATGCGTTTTGGCGAGAAGAGTGAACCACAGTAAATAAAGCAATATTTTTTTAACATTACCCGAAGTTTGAGCGTGTAAGTAAAAGTATAGGTTGCGGAAAGTGCTGTAAAGAAATCATGTCTTACATGCACGATAGCAAATGTCATGTTTATAGGAATGTATTTGTTTTCATTCGTTTCCCTTCCCATCCCCTCCTCGAAGCCCCAACAAAATTTGACATATCTGATGTAGACATGTTTACATTTTAATTTTGTCGACGTAGCGTAAAAATGATATACACGATTTTGAGAGCAGCATTGTGAAATCGACCGGAAAAAAGCTATAGCTGAGAGATTTCACGAGTTCCTGTCGATTGTGCAAGATGTACTATAGAAGTTTACATGGAAAGTTTTAGGGTAAATCCTCGGTAGGTGGCGTGTATTTTGTATATAAACAGTTTTTTGCAACCATCATTTGCGGTTGTTTTGTCGTTATTGAGAAATATAACGATCGATGACACCATAAAAACATCTTTCTGTTTGTGTAATTAATTAAAAATGTAACGTATGAACGTTTTTGTCTTTTCTTGGAGAAATGCTTGGAATGTGAAAGAACCTTGCTTTAGCACAGACTCTTCTGAATGTGGTATTTTGCCAACACTAATACAAAAAAATATAATGGACACTTTTCCAGTCATGAATTCTTACTCCCCTTCCATATGGTGTTTTACAACCTTGATCGCATAGGAATGGAATGGGATAAGGCAGATTGTACTGCTACCTACACTCACTTTCAAACTGCCTCTTGCGTTTCCATGCTCTCTGTTCGTACGGCACCTCCGGTGCTTTGATTTGTTCTTGGATTGTGACAACCGTTTGGTGAGTATCTTGCCCTTTTGTTCTTGGATTGTGACAACCGTTTGGTGAGTACCTTGCCCTTTTGTTCTTGGATTGTGACAATCGTTTGGTGAGTACCTCGCCCTTTTGTTTCTGTATTATGACAACCGTTTGGTGAGTACCTTGCCCTTTTGTTCTTGGATTGTGACAATTGTTTGGTGAGTACCTTGCCCTTTTGTTTTGTATTATGACAACCGTTTATTGAGTATCATTTGGTTCTGGATTGTTATACTTTGCCCTATGTTTTTGGGTTGTGGCAACTGTTTGGTGAATATCTTATGTTCCTGGATTGTTAAACATTGTCCTAAGTTTTTGGGTTGTGACAACCATTTGGTGAGTATGTTATGTTTTTATATTGTGGCAACTGTTTAGTGAGTATCTTTGGTTCTGGATTGTTATACTTTGTCCTATGTTTTAGGTTGTGACAACTGTTTGGTGAGTACCTTTGGTTCTGGATTATTATACCTTTTCCTATGTTTTTGTTGTGACAACCGTTAGGTGAGTACCTTTGGCTCTGGATTGTTAAACCTTGCCCTATGTTTCTAGGCTGTGACGACCGTTAGTTGAGTACCTTTGGTTCTGGATTTTTTTTACTATGTCCTATGTTTCTGGGTTTTGACAACTTTTTGGTGAGTACATTAGGTTCTGGATTGTTATACTTTGCCCTATGTTTCTTGATTGTGACAACTATTGTTGAGTACCTTTGGCTTTGAATTGTGAAACCTTGCCCTATGTTTCTGTGTTGTAACAATCCTTACGTAAATACATTTGGTTCTGGATTGTTATACTTTGCCCTATGTTTCTTGACTGTGACAATCGTTTGGTGAGTACCTTTGGTTCTGAATTTTTATACTTTGCCCTTTGCTTCTGGGTTGTGACAATCGTTAGGTAAGTACCTTTGGTTCTAGATTTTTATACCTTGCCCTATGTTTTTTGGTTTTGACAATCGTTTGGTGAGTACCTTTGACCCTGTTGTTAAACCTTGCATTATGTTTTCGGTTGTAATTACCGTTAGGCGAGTCCCTTTGGTTCTGGATTGCCAATTATACTTTGCCCTATGTTTTTGGGTTGTAATAACCGTTCGGTGAGTACCTTTGGTTCTGGATTGTTATACCTTGCCCTCTGTTTCTGGGTTTTGAACCGTTTGACGTTGACCTTGTACTTTTGTTCCTGATGCGATTTTCAAGTGGTGAGCATTTTGTCTTTGTTACTTTTTGTTCTACTACATCTACGACTACACTTCATTCCATGTATTTAAACTATTATTATTATTATTATTAATTTTTTTTAAAAAGAATGAAGCTATTGTTTTATAATCATCTCGGCAAAAGTGTGTAATCTTTTACTGAATTTTTATCATAGGAGACATAAGAATTTTCAAGTTTATACTTTAAAAGCAGAAAGTAGAAAATAGGACAAAAGAAAAAGTTAGCATGTGGAGCATATGTCTTCCATAATAGGCTTAGTCGTATGACATGCAATTTTTTACATGCGATTTTTTTAAATTTCGGTCTCATTTCTTTAACATTTTGCTCTCTTCAAAATATTTATAACATTAAACAATATATAATTATCGTATCATAAATGGATTTGCTATAAAAATTACCTTTATGGGCATAGGAGTCATTTGGGATTAACAAAAAAATGACCTCTTGCATGATTATACAATGATCCTTATACATCAGCGTCTCCCTAACAACAAGCCTTTTAATTGTATATATAATGAAATCCATTCCGAATAGTGCAAATCTTTATTTTACCGACTTGAGTTCGTAATAACGAAACAAAGACAGTTTACTATATCCAATTTTAACAGTTTAAACGTGCATTGTCTCAATTTAACTAAACGGATCATAGCAAACAGACATCTGAAATGGAATTGGGTAGCAAAAAGCCTATCAATACCCGAAAGGCGATCAGTTTGGCGACAAAATATAAAATGGTTAAGGACATCGAAAAGGGAGATCACTCGAAGAAAACAATTGCTGCAAAATACGGTATTTCGCCAAGTACCCTTAGTATGATTATTAAAAAGCAAGACGTAATCAAAAAAAATTTCCGGGCGAATAGTGCTAGTGCATATACAAATTCCAGAAAGAGGCTTAGGTTGAGTTTTTATCCAGATTTGGAAGATTCGTTGTATGATTGGTATTTGAAATCTTCTGTACCGGTTACTCGCAATATGATGATTGAAGAAGCTACGGTTATTGCAAAAACATTAGGATATACAAATTTCAAAGCATCATATGGTTTTATTGAAAGATTTAAAGTTAGAAAGGGTATAACGTTCGTTAGCAATAAAAGTTCGACAACAACACAGCATAAAACCAATCATGATGAACTTTCCAGAGACTTGCCATCCGAGTATGATCCGCAAACTACGATTCAAAACATAGTTAAGGTAAAAACTGAGAAAAGTGATTGTGCTGAATTTGAAATAGAAATATGCAACACGGATGAGAATTTACAGAGTCAAAACATACAGGCTGAAAAACAGGTAAGGTTAGATAAATTAACAATAAAATTGTAAATTAAATCTGGAGTCCATTTTAAATAATGTCTACCAAGCGGGGGATATTTATGTTGTCTTAAATTTTTATGAATAACGTAAGTAATAGTCTATACATATAAGGGGTTGATGGTTCAATGTTTGGTAAAATAATACTTGTTTATTTATTTATTTATTTATTTATTTATTTATTTTGTTTATTTTTACTGCTGTTTGTAAAAAAAAAAGTCGGGAGGTAAGTTCTGTTCAATAACATATAACTGAACATTATTTTGTCATACAGTGAAAGTCTATTTAAAGTTGTGTCAGTTTCTGTGGTTTTTGTTTCATTCGACCCCGGTCCCATTTCTTTCTTCTTTATTTACATTTGTTTTATCAAGCGTATAACATGACGTGTTTTCAATTACAAATTGTTTTTCTGTTTTTAAAAAAAAACGTGTTAAATATTAAAACACTTGTCCCTTTTAGAAATGGGGCCTCGGTGGCCGAGTGGTCTAAAGCGCGCGCTTACAGATCATCATAGTGCCTCTCACCGCCTGGGTTCGAATCCCACTCGGGACAGATCCTAGTGTGAGAAAGTTTGTCAGTTCCATAACATATAATATAAGAGACAGATCCTAGTGTGAGAAAGTTTGTCAGTTCGCTTGCCGAAGGTCAGTGGTTTTCTCCGGGCACTCCGGTTTCCTCCACCATCCCAGAACTTACCGCCTCGAAATAAGTGAAAGAATCGTAAAACACCATTACTCTACTCCACTTTCCTTTCAGAAATGTTGTTATAGTCTTACCGATACTTTTTATATATTCAGAAAGTACGGATAAAAAAATCAAGTCCATTTCGTTATTTGGTTTTATTTATTACAATGCCCAACGCCATTGTTTGGCTGAAATACCAATAGCTGAAACTAGTGAAAACCAAGGAAATATGTCTTTTTCTACCGTCGAAAAACAACCATATAGGAAAGGAGGTGGTAGAAACTGTGCTGTCGTGGGTTGTAGCAATAATCAACGTAAACTGGCCGTGTGGAGAGCGTCTGCATGTGAAATACACCCAGGTCAAGTGCACGTTGATTGTGGATGTTGGCAACCATTCAAATTGTTCTTTTTTCCAAAAAATATCGAGAGGAGAACACAGTGGATATTAGCTTTAAACAGAAAGGGTTATAATCCCGGAATGTCCGCAGTGGTACGTTCTAAAAGAATGTAGCTGATTAACAAACAATAATAATAACTTACTTGAAAAACGAATCGGTATTAAATTCAAACCGGATTCTTATTTTTTTTCTTTCTACTCTTTAGTTTCCGTTACCGTAGACACTATTGAGAACCGAAAAGGTTGAAAAGTATTATTATAATTCTTAAACATAACCTATAAATAGAATTTTACTCAAAGTAAATCAGTTTTTAAAAAATACTGACGATTTCAAGAACTTCGGGTTAGGTGTACCTATATTTCTGGTTTTGATTGATACTTAGTGGGATAAATAGTCAGTTATATCAGTGCTAAGTATTTTACTACAAGTACTAGCGTTACAACATAATAAAGCGTCATCGTTTGGTAAAAACATGGAAGCAGAAGTTTCTAAATACGAGTACGCTGCTTTAATGGACATTCAACATAACGGCTATCCAAGTCCATTCTATTCAAGGCCATGCCATATTAATTTGTAGTCTGACCCGCCCGCTTCTAAAATTTACAATTAAAAATAAAATTAATTTCATTTTCAGATCGTTTTCCGCCTGTAAAATTTCCGGTAAAATCCCGCACCCATTTTTCTGCAAAATCTTTGAATATCAGTTATATTTTTACTTTTTTGCCTTTTCCTGCAATAATTATCTTTTTGTGTTTTTTTTACTCTCTCGCCTTGTTCAAATTTTGTTCACCTGAAGAACAGTGTGTTTTAGTAAAAAATACATTTAATTTTTAATCGCTCGCTCGCCTCTTTTTTTCCAAAAAAATAAGTCCGTAGAACTAAAAATTAATTTGGTGTGGCCCAAGCTATCGCACAGTTAAAGCAACTGCGATGAGTTATAAAAAATTACTTATAAATCTACTTTAATACCTGTGAATGGGAGGTCATGGGTTCGAACTCCGATAGGTAATACATATAAGACTTTAAAAATTGAGATAATACTTCCTCGTCTGCGATCAGCATAGGAAGTATAGAATATTGGCTGGTTCACCTGGTGCCAGGATAATGGACATGATAATACACATGTAGTACATAATAGGTCATAATCAGTGGCGGATCTAGGGGCGTGCCCCATCCCCTTTAAATATTTGTGCATTTTTCTTACACACCTGTTGACACTATGGGCACTCTGAAAAAAGGTATTTTTTCTCTTTAATGCAGCTTAGGTTGCATCTGAATACAGGATTTTGCGCCATTTTTTCACCCCAAGGAGTTCTAGACTTCCGTTCTCAGCTTTTACGCCCCTATAAATCCTGGATCCGCCTCTGATAATACACCATGCAGAACTTGTTCTTAGATTAATAACCTTGCTCTCGTCGTCAATAGTTGAAAATTGCTGACGTTCAACAACATTACAACAAATTTACATTTACCGCTTTAAATAAGCTATAAGTACTGACTGAGAGAACGACCACATATCGGAACTGTGTCCGCCACATTCCTTTTATTTGTTAAAAAAAACCATGGAATCCACTCCCGGGTCAACCAGTTTCTCTTCCAAGGTTATTGTATATCAGTTCATGGACAAAGCAACAACCAAACCAAGACTCCCTTATTTATTACCAGCGGGATGTTCTCCTGAATGAACTACTTAGGTCACCTATCGATCTACTTCTATCACTTAAAATGTAATTACACGAACAATTATTTCTCTATGATGTGTAAGAGCAGGTAAAACAACACAAAAATTACTTCTCTTTTTTGAATTATTTTTGGTAAATCATGGCTCAAGCTGATATCAACGATCTTAAATACGTTAGATTAACGCCTTTTTTTTTTTTTTTTACTTTTGTTTGTTTTAGGTGTGTTCTGATCACTTTGCTGACGGTAGACCTACTGAAGTTAATCCGGTGCCGACGTTATATCTGGGATTTGACAAGGTAAATAAAAAAGGTTATCACACTTCATGTAAAAATCTAGATATTTGATTCGTCAAAGCTGTTTGTCAATTTTGACTAACATATACTTAAACCAAATAGGGGTTAATTACTGACATTTATAATCACACTCGTAGTTCGAACAATGCCAAACACTGAAAATTATCACATTCCGTCACCGATCAGTTCTTGAAATTAGAGACTTAATTGCAAGTTCTAATTTCCATACACCAGTGACTTATTTAATCCATAATTGGGACACTGTAAGGGTAATGATAGACATTTTAGGCTTCAACACTAACAAGCTACACCCGTCACGTGCAAAATCAATTTTGAGAATAAAAAGGAACTATGGAACGTCAGATATATTCAGTATAGGTTTGGATACAGTGACAACAACATTGTGATGGCAGGCATAAAACATTTTAAGGTCCTTGATTAGCCTAGGCTTGCTGAATATCCCAAGTGAACACTTAAATTGTATAAGCAGCTTGCTTTGTCATAGAAAGTCCCCGTAGGGGGAACAAGAGCTACCATACCGTATTAACCGTGAAACAAATACACCATACGGAAGAAGGAACATTATCGCAAAGAAACGGAAATTTGACAATAGTAAAATTGAAGTCATCACGTTTGTCGTATAGCTTCAGAAATAGCCTTTCATTTTGATATAAATCCAAATATGAAGCAGAACATAGAGAATCAGTCGTATCGTTTATTTCAAGCTAATGAGGATAGATAGCTTTGACATATTCTCTATATTATTATTATTATTATCTCTATTTTAAATGTGTAAATTTGAAAACCGTTTCATTACAATATAAACCGAATGATTTTTTTTTTTTTATTTTTTGTAAAATAATTTGAGATGGAATATTCTAGTTTTGTTTCTTTAAATTGCCCTGCATTAATTAGCCGTTGGACAGTTAAAAGAACTATGCAACAGACTCTATAATTGTGTCGGCACATCTGCCAATAAGCGAGAAAATGTAATGCCGCTAAATTACTTTATAATATAATACTAGCCGCGTATTTTTGAAAAAAGCTTGGCAACTTATCACAATTTCCAGTAGTATGAAAAAGGATGGCACTTTTTCTACATTCAATGTCGCAGTATTAGCTGATTTAAAAAAGAAGGAATTTGGTTCTGTTGCACACAAACCCGCGATTTCTAGGGCCGATATGCAGAAGTTGTACAGCCCAGGAAATGTTGCACTGGATATTAAATTATTAATACTCCAATGGGATTGCAAAATAAAGTTTGGTTGGACATTATGATGTATTCGTGTCACAGAGGACCTGAAAATCTCCGGGAAATGACCCGAGAGACTTTCGCTGTAGGTAAAAATGGCAGTGGCAGACGCTATGTAACACGGGTGAAAACTTTCTTCCATCAAACTTCATCACTTTTATATATATGGACCAAACGAAACAGTAGGGGAAGATAGACGACCAGGCGATCCGTTTTGTCCAATAGTTTCTTATGTGATATATTTATATAGAAATATTTATGTGACATCCTGACAATAATGCACTATGAGAGAATCCTTTAGATTAATTCGTTAATGAGGATAGTGTTTGGTAGATCATCACCCTTACCAAAAAAAAAAATAATAATAATAATAAAATTTAAAAAATTAAAAAAAAAAAAAAAAACATTCTTGACTTCCTCTCAGTTGTTAATTTCTTTTTTGCTGATGGTGATAATCTACCATAACACACAACAAAGGTGATGATGTTAATATTATTTCAAAGACTTCAAATCAAATGCATACCGATAGATAATTTCTTCTTAGTTAAAATTTGAAAGGATCTTAGCATAAATCTGTAATTTATTTAATACTGACATATTGTAACTGATGACTGCTAACAGTAGAGTTTCTATCTTTTAAGTCATTATGGTAACACATATAGAATGTACGATTTGAGAGAATTAGCCCAATCAAGTTTAGAAATATAAGGCCTAAAATAAAATTTGTTGATTGCCAAACCCACTTGAAATGCCGCTACCCAAAAAATTTTATTGTCATCAATTCCATTTTTTAACTTCTCATACAACATAATAAACTGTAATACAGGGCAATAACCCTGACATGCGAGACAACCTGTGAGCAGTAGTAAGGAAATTCCGCTGTGTTTCTCCATGGTAGAAAACACAAGGAACAAAGAAGAATTTAGTTAGTAAAAAATTGTAAAATGTGTTATGAAAGAGACATATGAAACCAATTTTAACTTTTTCAAAAGTGTAAAAGATTAAGTTTTCAAAACAAATTTTTTTTCCTACCTACCTACCCACATGTGAATACTGAATAGCATTGGTAGGAAAACAGCAATGCATTTTTTAAATTAGGCCTTACATAATGACTTTTAGCAGAAATATTAACATTATTCTATTAAATCTATTTGTTTGAATTACTACACAGAATTTCTCATTCTACATATATAACTTTTGATTTTTGTGTACATATAATCAAAGTAATATATTACACACACACCTTACTTCTTGTACTGTTTTGCAGACTGTAGAGGGACGGTGCTTCAGAAAGCTGCGGCAAGGATGTATATCAGCCCCCAATGTTGAACAGGGAGATTATCCACCAGGGCACCTTGTATCTGACTATATCCCACATATAGCAGACAAAATTAACCAATCAGAAAAGGTAATTGGTATTATCAATACTAAACAATTTTCGTAATAACCATTACTGTCATGAAGGGAGATAACCATTTAAGTAAAGTAAAAACTGAGGTAAACGTCATATTATCCATCTAGTTTTGTTGTTGTTGTCTCGTGTTCTTGGTTGCCTCATTATTATTAAAGTACATGTTTTATTCTATTAACTTCTAAGACTTAAGCTGTTTTACAATCATATAACTTAACCCTGGACAAGTTTGAACAATCTTTTATGACACTTCAGATAACAATTATAGCAAAAATATAATACATATTCCATAAACTTTTTAAAACTGAACATAAAAAATTTGACATGTAAGTTCCAGCTATGATATTGATTTCCAATTAGGAGCAAAAAAATTTTAAAATGCTTCAAAAATTTATCAATCTTGTTCATGTTTTAGGGACATGAATTTGAATATGAAGAAACCTCTAACAAATCCCCATGTTTTCAACAACAGTCTACAATTGGTGAAGATTGGAGTTATAAACAGCAGTACACAAATGTCAAAGATGATGATGTGGCTAATACAGACAACGATATACACACAGGTTATAAAGATCAAAGTATATGTAGTTATCAAGTACATGACCCCCATTTTGAAGAAACTGAATGTTCTTATGATGACTCTGTTTCTGGAAAAGAACCAGTAAGAAAAATGAAAAGTAGCCGATTTGGTCAAACTTATGTCTCAAGTGACTTGTATTTTAGACAACACAGTTCTTCAGATATAAGTAGAAAACGAAAAAGAATAACTTCTTTGCAACAGGCAAGATCTGGATTGATGCAACAAAAACAACCTGCATCATCAACTGTATCAATTATACCTCTGGAGGAAATTAAAGTTGAACAAAGTGAAGATTGGTGTGAAGACAACCAAGATTATTCATACAGAAGACAATCTGGCTTTGCTGAACAAAGTCAACATTCTATACCATCTGAACAACCAGATAGGATGTATTTTGCTGGGAACACTGAATCTGAACCCAAACAAACTCAGAAATCTAGGAGTGGAACAGTAAGTCATAAATCTACAAGATGTAAATATGTCTTCTCTTGCAGATGAACAACCAGGTAATCATAGAATAATTGGAGGGCAAAGTTTCAAGAACAATAGCAGTGGTTTTGAAAGTGCAAAACATGGTCAGAATAGAAAACATTCTAACCATCATTATAATGATGCTGTTCCCGTTAGCCTATCTAGGGTTTCGTCGGCCAGTCCAAGCAAAAGTCTGGGAACCATCAGTGATGTAAATGAAGGCAGTTTCACTGTGTCTTCCAAGTGTAGTTGTTGTGATCAAATGGTTGAAATTAAAGTGACGGAATTTAAGAAATTACTGAAATTATTTATCAAACCAGAATTTTTGGACGAGATTTGTGCTTTTTGAAAAATCAGGCACGGTGTCTTCTAAAGCTGATAACTACTAGATCTTAAAAGAAACCAAATAGAATTTATCTGTTTGTTAGAAATAATGTATTATTGGTCGTTGTGTCTGATTGAGTGCTAAAAGATCAACAGAGAGAGAGAGAGAGAGAGAGAGAGAGAGAGAGAGAGCTATTATTTAATTTCAAGATGCTTTTGCATAGAGCCAAACGCCTTTTAATCTTTTAACACAAGGGAAATTCAGTATTTTGATTTTTAGTTTTTAATGACAGCCTAGAATGGTACAAACACTGCGAGAAGAAATGTCAAGTTATTACCCAAACCTAATTTAAGATATTAGCAATAACTGTATGCTAATAACGGAATTTGTTTCAGTGTAGATTACCTGTTATTCAACATGTTTTTTTAATAAAAAGAACAAATGAAAATTTTTCAGGTCCTACATTTTGGTGCGTAGAATTTGCCTACAGTTGCAAGAAAAAAAAGCATGCATAATTTTAAAATGAAAACGTTCATACGTTTTGCATTAGTTCTGGTGTGCGTTTATTCTGAACTTAGAAATAAGGGATTTGCTTTAGTTCACAAACCTCTACTGTTAGATTCACTTTGTTTGTGACATTGAATTATGCAAAATTTATATAAAAACATTTAATTAACTTGGAATAAGTTTGGTATTTTTCACTTCCTTAAATGTAGTGTTAACAGTAGTTAATAAAAAATAGAAACAAAACAGCGGAAAAGTTTGCACATTTTCGGTGTTATAGTTATGATTAAGAACGCATTCTATATATTTTTTTCAAATACAAAAAATTGAATCAGACGGTAAGGATTAGTCTAATGCAAATTCGTATATACATGAGGTATACGAGTGTATATTTTAATCTGTCATGTAATAGCGCAGATTTAGAGCGAATTTTGTTGGGTTACTAGCTGGCAGAATCAGTATGACGTAGACAAGCAATACAGTCACATTATTCTGACAGAAAGTTGTTAACCTATACTCTTGATGACGTACGAAAGCCAGAAAAGTAAGCAGTTTCTCAAATTCCAAGTCTTATGTATGACCCGTCTGGGTTTCGAATCAACAATTTACTGCTCTCATCATTGAGTGGAAGAAACGAACCATTACTCGCTTCTAGGTGAGCAATGACCTTGAACCAGGTTCATCTGGAGGACCAAGTCATATCGCCCCCTTCCCCGATTAGCAATGAATTTGAACCGAGTGGTTTAGGAGAAAACATTACACACTCCCAGACGAACAATGGTCTTGAATCGGGTTTTCGGGAGAACCAAACAATTGCACGCCTCCGGTGCAACAGTGGTATTTAACCAGATATTTTAGGAGAACCGAAATATCACTCATTTCTGGAAAACAAATGATTTAGAAACAAACCATCAAACTTAAGGAGAAAAAATGGCCTGGAACCAAACCATCAATCACTCCCTTGGAAGCTATGGCTCGGAACCTATTTCTAACCATCAAAAATTTCAGACTGGCGGAGCAATGACCCGATACTAGCTCGTTTTGCCGATAATGTTTTAATTTTCATACAATATTGGTCGTAAGAATCAAAGTATGGAAAAAACATTTTAGCCTTTGTAGTTTTATGTAGGAAAACGATGCTATGGCACTTCAAATCCTACAATCAATTCTCTTTGTGTTGTAAAGCTAGCAGACAATATTACGACCGAAATGAGAACGTCGGTTCATGCGCAGTTCGATGTTCTTAACCCGCCTTTTTTAACGATATACCTCTGGATTGTGTGTTTCTGTGTTTTACCTTATTATTTCCACTTAGGATTTTAAAACGTTCTACATTTTTACTTCAGCTGAGATGGCATGCATTTTGGTGTTGGTTAATTACGAAAAAATGCATACACCATAACGGTACATGGCATGATACAAACTTTATTGATTTCTGTTCTAAAACGAATAATTTTTTTCCGAAATTTTTACCCTAACTCGCATAACTATTGCAGCGGTATACTTCCAGAATGAGTGTAATTGTGTTTCAACCGTATTAAATCCCCGCAACAATTTTAAAACGCTCTGGTTTTTAGATGGCATGTATTTTGGCGTCAGTTAATTCTGACAAAATGCATAAGCAATAACGGTATATAACACGATAAAAATTTTTTTATTTCTTTTCTAAATCCAGGTGAAAAAACAAGTGCTACAGCAGACATGAATCGGACAATAGAGGTTTTTAATCAACCTGTTCAAGTTGCGAATAATTGAGTGTATAATTACCGATGCGGCGTTATACAACATAACAGTCAATAGAAGAACCTATTTCCAGGTCATTGTTTCTCCTCGAGCGTGCTATGTTTGTTTCCTCTAAATGGAGTTTATAGAACTGATGGGAGGATAACACGTACATATTAGCTATGAAATCTAATTTTATAAGGATAAAGTAACGTTATTTATTACTGGATTTAAAATAACAAAATTGAATCAAATGTGTTGTCTAATAAAAGCTTTAGCTAATATGGAGACAAATCAATAAATTACCGGTCTTCAGCTTTAGTTTTTAACTACAGAAATCCATTCGAAGTGCACAGACTGATTAATTGTTTATCTTAAGCTTAATCTACAGAAAATCAGTTAAATGTACAGACTAAACAATTGTTGGTTTTCAGTTGAACCTACAGAATGTGCAGAAAAATCAACAAATTGATAATTTTCAGCTTTAAGTATAGGGATTCATTCATATATACAGGCGAACCAATTGATGATCTTCACCTTTGCCGATACCAGTTTTCGTTACTGAAAAGAAAAATAAATATAATATATTTACATGTGTAATGCGAAATATTCTGTGGGAAACAAATAGATACAATGTAATACTTTTCTGTTTAATTGGCAAATTGTAAATGACGACAAATTGAATATAGTTTACATCGGAAAGCAAGGAGTTTCTGGAAAAATATATTTTTATGGCAATTATGTGTTGTTTCGTGTTAAACAATGCAATGTCTTAATAAGACAATACTACATGTAGTATATAATTTGTCTCCTTATGTGGAGTTCGATAGTTTGATCGAGGAGTATAGCAATAAATATTTTGATTAAAATCACGATTTATAAGCGGTTTTTTTATTCAGAAACATTATAGATACATATAAAGTAAAATCTTTTTTTTTTTTAAAAAAAAAAAAGGGGGGGGGGCGGAGGTACAACGCCAATGCCGATTGATAGTAATGTTGTAGTTAAGAATTTTAGAGATACGCATGCCTATTATTTGCAAACTAGTTTTCGATCTTAATTCAGCTGAACCTACCTCTACACATGGGACATTTAATGACATTATATAATGTATAAAAATCTCCCACTAAGTCTTTCCTTTCACAGCTTTTTTCCATTTCACTGTCCGTACATATTTCAAAACATCGGTGACTATTTAAATTATTATATTTCCAATCAAAGGATGAATCCGCGGTACTAAAAGAGGAAATAGACGTATCATCTGTGCTTGGGGATTTTCTTTCCTGATCATCATATTCTTCTGGATCCAGCCTTGAGTACACAATCTGGTAGAATTCTAAAAAATAAAATAAAGAAAAGAAACAGAAAAGTAAAAGCTATGAATACTTAAAAATTCAAGCAATTTTTCAGAATGCCTAGTTTATCTTGGCTGAAACTATACTAGTTTGTAATAAATCTGTTGTGTTGTCTTTTAAAATTTTTATGTAAAAATACAATTCAAATGTAGCACAGTAAAAATAGATTGTATTTTTTATGCGGAAAAAATGTACGAGCTAATACAAAACTTGTAAAACGAAAACTGTCATGGTATACTAGTGTATTCGCCGTTATACAATTCGAGCAACAAAAGCTATGTTCTTGCTATAAGGTTTGTTGGTTGTAATAGAAAGTATATTATTACACTTTAGTCAGAGACACTGAAGGTCGATATTATGAGAAACATTAAGCATCTGGAGAAACCAAAAGACTTTTGGTAAGCATTCACACTGGATTCTTCCTTTAATGCGAATAAAACAGGAGAGGCATTGTACTGTGATCTCGTAGCAAGTTGTATTGTGATCGACAAAGCATTTTATTGTGATTGATAAAGAGATGCTTTAGGATTATTACAATGTGGTGCTATGTTCTTACCTGCTGCATTTCTTAATTATTTATCTGAAATTCAAAAGTGATGATGTCCTATCAATGAATAAAGCGGTGATGAAGCCCCATATTAAATAAACTATGATGATTAAGATGCCCAAGCAATAAATAATTCAAGCATGTCATCAATAAACAAAGTGATGTTGGTGTGTCATCAATAAACAAAGTGATGTTGGTGTGTCATCAATAAACAAAGTGATGTTGGTGTTTTATGTGTCATCAATAAACAAAGTGATGTTGGTGTTTATGTGTCATCAATAAACAAAGTGATGTTGGTGTTTTATGTGTCAACAATAAACAAAGTGATAAAGATACACCGTCAATAGATAAAGTGATGATGGTGACCCATGAAATTAGAACCAGTAAATAACCGTGTTCCATCAAGAAATGAAGTGATAAGGTTGTTTTATCAGTAAATAAGACCACTGACATTGGCAAAATGATGCCCCATTAAAATAATAATAATGATGTCCCATCATAAATATAGGGCATTTCCTTAGTAAAAAGAAATAACACCCGTTACGAATGGTGCACCAAAGAAACATGTCAATTTATTTCATTGTTTTATTGGATTTTCAAGCAAATTACGCAGTGATCATAAAAATATCGTAGTCCGTTTAAAACGCTAACCCATGTATGTAACTAACAGGGTGAGTCCGTTATCAAATGGCAAAGAGAACCTGTTAAGTGAAAAAATAATTATGCGGTATGACACCATGTAATTGTTCTACTAAAAGGAAGCTTACTCTTCCGTGTTATAAGTTATGTTTTACTCACGCTTTTTTCTCGCATATTCTCATTTTTTCGGCGTGAGGGTGGAAACGTTGATCGCTTTTCTGCTGGTGATATTGAAAATGCATTAATGTTTGTTTCCGGTTCCGTTAGGTCTAGTAAGTTGGATAAACTCAGCGACTTGCGTCTCCGTCTGACTGATTTCCGGTGTAAATCACAAAGATCGTCGCCTGTAATCAAGACATAATTTTAGGGCATATTTCCATTTCATTGAAATTTTAGACAGATCTGAAATATTCCAATATCAACACGAACTCCGTATGTGGCAAAACTGGGTTGTATTGTGAAAAACAAATGATCAACATTGTATTCTAATTGCAACTTAAACAAGCTATAATGGTCATAGTGCACTATATTGGCAAAAATCATTAAGGTTTTCTGTAATCTTTAAATTAATATTTATTTTTAATGAGCTAAAGGTGCCACAATAAAACGTTATAACCAATGAGCTACAATGATTACCTCTCCATGTTGGCATTTCTTCTTCATCGTCCATTTCTCTTGAAGAAGTTATATCTTTTAATTCTATTTCTTCGACTCGTTCATTAGGACTCCTGTGTGACCGATGGTCATGTCGTCCATAACTAGGGGATAATGTAAGCATCTGTTGAAAACGAAAAAAAAGAAGAAATATGTTGAAAAAATTCGCGATTGCTTATGGCTCGGTTTACGGCGTGAAACTTAACTTTGCGATTGCAAAGATTTTCCGCCGGAAATACCTACGGCCCTAAAACTAATCTTTTGAGAGAGAGAGAGAGAGATAGGGGGGGGGGAGAGAGAGAGAGAGCTAAGAAAACAAAAAAGATAATTTTATACAATTTTGATTGGTTGGTGAAGTTTGTTTTACGTCGCACCAGCAATTGTACTGGTATTTGCCAAGAGAAATTAAATCCTATTAACCTAGACGATAATCCAATCATTAAGTGCTCAAGTTATGTTCAAATGATCTTGTGTGTACTAGCACGCATTGGTGACCTTTACAGTGCTAGTACACTTGCCTGGAATGCCGCAGATAAACATCACAGACTACTCAGTCTATTATACTTATCAAAAGCCAAACATCGCACACCGGTCGGCTTGAGTCGATTCAACAGCTACAAGACTCTTTTGGTTTTGAAGGATACTTGCATCAACAAACATATTAATGCATCTGATTTTTAAACAACCAACTTTGGACATACTGAATATATCGATAAAATAAAGACAAAATTGTATTCAGAAGTGTTCTACTTTTGCGATCATTCAGTGGTATGTAACCACATACAAATTCATTTGACAGAACAAAATGTAGTTACCTCTGCAGCATTGTCGATGTCATTGTTAAATTGTTCGTAAGTTGGGTCAAGATAACTATCACTAGGGGACGTTCTAAGACAACAGGCTGCTGGTCCACAGAAAATCGCCTTTATTGCTTGAAATGCCATATATTACAATAAACCAAATAAGCTGCAAAGTAAGAAAATCATTGATAAGAATTATGTGCAATTCTGTTGAAATTAGACAAGTCTGTTGTAAAGTATAATAACATGCAGAAGTCCGTTGAAATTTATAGATGGATCTACAAGTCCGTTGTAACAAACATAAAATGTGTTATCATGATTCATAAATTAACATAAATATATCTACATACAGGTCTTGCAGATGTGTGAAAGTAGATTGTTGACAAAGGTAAAACTTCATTCTTCTTTTCAAGTGCTACATAAGTTTGGACATCTTCAATTTTGTCTCTTTGAACAACTAACTTTAGTTTGCGGTTTAGATTTTTTCTCTTCCGCCATTTGACTGACTGATGACGTCATTCCATCCCTAGATATTGACGTCATATTAACATCGTTCTAGAAACAATGAAGATTTATTCCCCTTGTTAAAATACAAACCATGTAGATCTTAATGGTGAAACTTATGTTAGAATCAGTTAGGACAAAGTGGATGTTTCAACAACCCACTTTACGATGACAAATTTTTTTCTTTACTGCCTAGATCTACTAATTTTACTTTTTAACTTGTCGTTTTACTAGCAGTACACACTCTCCAATCTCACTTCATTTATTCACTTAATTAACCAATAATTAATTATTTATATTATTTTTGGTGTTTATGATACATGCAGTAGCTTGTCAATGTTTGTATATATTTAGCAAATTTAGCAAATGACTAGTTAATATTCAATTAATCCTAAATTTTGTTATTTTAAAATCCATTAATCTTATCAATGATAGATAATATACTTTTTACTCTCTCTCTCTCTCTCTCTCTCTCTCTCTCTCTCTCTCTCTCTCTCTCATTTTCTATTTATTTATTTATTTATTTATTCATTCATTAAAGGACCAGCATTAATGTTAATCAAAAAGTTGACAGTTGATAATCTCTGGATAGTTTTATCACAACTATCTTACAAACAGCAGTCACACTAACAGCATGCGAGTCTTTACTTAGACAGAGATCATTAGGATCGTATGTATCTAAATCTTAGCGAATTAAAATAGAACTAGAAAGTGTGCAACGGAAAAAATGCATTTGGCAACAACCAATACAACCAAAAATACGAAATATTGTATTTAAATGAGAAAAACAGCAAACGCAACCAAAAAACACGAAAAGTTGCATGTAAATGATAAAACAACCAACGCAACCAAAAAATACACGAAATGTTGCATGTAAATAATAAAAAAGCCAACGTAACCAAAAAACACGAAAAGTTGCATGTAATTAATAAAACAACCACCGCAACCAAAAAACACGAAAAGTTGCATGTAAATAATAAAACAACCACCGCAACCAAAAAACACGAAAAGTTGCATGTTAATGATAAAACAGCCAACGGAACCAAAAAACACGAAAAGTTGCATGTAAATAATAAAACAGCCAACGCAACCAAAAAACACGAAATGTTGCATGTAAATAATAAAACAACCAACTCAACCGAAAAACACGAAATGTTGCATGTAAATAATAAAACAACCAACGCAACAGAATAACACGAAATATGCATTTAAATAATAAAACAGCCTACACAACCAAAAATACGAAATGTTGCATGTAAATAATAAAACAACCACCTCAACCGAAAAACACGAAATGTTGCATGTAAATAATTAAACAGCATACGCAACCAAAAACACAAAATATTGCATGTAAATAATTAAACAGCCTACGCAACCAAAAACACGAAAAGTTGCATGTAAATAATAAAACAACCAACTCAACCGAAAAACACGAAATGTTGCATGTAAATGATAAAACAACCAACTCACCAAAAATACGAAATGTTGCATGTAAATAATAAAACAACCAACGCAACAGAATAACACGAAATATGCATTTAAATAATTAAACAGCATACGCAACCAAAAACGAATTGTTGCATGTAAATAATAAAACAACCAACGCAACAGAATAACACGAAATATGCATTTACATAATAAAACAACCAACGCAACCAAAAACACGAAATGTTGCATGTAAATAATAAAACAACCAACGCAACCAAAAAACACGAAAAGTTGCATGTAAATGATAAAACAACCCACGCAACCAAAAAACACGAAAAGTTGCATGTAAATAATAAAACAGCCAACGCAACCAAAAAAAACGAAAAGTTGCATGTAAATGATAAAACAACCAATACAAACAAAAATACGAAATATTGCATGTAAATAATTAAACAGCCTACGCAACCGAAAAACAAGAAATGTTGCATGTAAATAATAAAACAACCAATACAAACAAAAATACGAAATATTGCATGTAAATAATAAAACAGCCTACGCAACCAAAAAACACGAAAAGTTGCATTTAAGTGATAAAACAATCAACGCAACAAAAAACACGAAAAGTTGCATGTAAATAATTAAACAGCCTACGCAACCAAAAACACGAAATGTTGCAGGTAAATGATAAAACAGCCAACGCAACCAAAAACACGAAATGTTGCATGTAAATACAATGTAATAAAACAACCAACTCAACCGAAAAACACGAAATGTTGCATGTAAATAATAAAACAGCCTACGCAACCAAAAACACAAAATGTTGCATGTAAATAATAAAACAGCCTACGCAACCAAAAACACGAAATGTTGCATGTAAATAATAAAACAACCAACGCAACCAAAAAACACGAAATGTTGCATGTAAATGATAAAACAACCCACGCAACCAAAAAACACGAAAAGTTGCATGTAAATAATAAAACAGCCAACGCAACCAAAAAAACGAAAAGTTGCATGTAAATGATAAAACAACCAATACAAACAAAAATACGAAATATTGCATGTAAATAATTAAACAGCCTACGCAACCGAAAAACACGAAATGTTGCATGTAAATAATAAAACAACCAATACAAACAAAAATACGAAATATTGCATGTAAATAATAAAACAGCCTACGCAACCAAAAAACACGAAAAGTTGCATTTAAGTGATAAAACAATCAACGCAACAAAAAACACGAAAAGTTGCATGTAAATAATTAAACAGCCTACGCAACCAAAAACACGAAATGTTGCAGGTAAATGATAAAACAGCCAACGCAACCAAAAACACGAAATGTTGCATGTAAATACATTGTAATAAAACAACCAACTCAACCGAAAAACACGAAATGTTGCATGTAAATATATAATACAATACCAGTTAAATTTTGATGTGCCAGATGTGCACATTTCGGAAATTCATTCCTCATCAGTGACACTAAGACCGAAAAGTTTGATACATAAAAAATATAAGCCAAACTGTTGAAAATAATGACTCTAAAGTTTCAAAATAATATATAAATCCAAATCCAGCTAAGGAATGCTTTGCATGAGGGAACAAACCTTAGTTTTAAATAAATTTCAAATTTTAAACGACTGAAAATTTTGTTAACAGCCTACGCAACCAAAAACACAAAACGTTGCATGTAAATAATAAAACAGCCTACGCAACCAAAAACACGAAATGTTGCATGTAAATAATTAAACAGCCTACGCAACCAAAAACACGAAATGTTGCATGTAAATAATAAAACAACCAACTCAACCAAAAACACGAAATGTTGCATGTAAATAATTAAACAGCATACGCAACCAAAAACACGAAATGTTGCATGTAAATAATTAAACAGCCTAAGGAACCAAAAACACGAAATGATTAAACAGCCTACGCAATCAAAAACACGAAATGTTGCATGTAAATAATAAAACAATCAACTCAACCGAAAAACACGAAATGTTGCATGTAAATGATAAAACAGCCAACGCAACCAAAAACACGAAATGTTGCATGTAAATAATAAAACAACCAACTCAACCGAAAAACACGGAATGTTGCATGTAAATAATAAAACAACCAACGCAACAGAATAACACGAAATGTTGCATGTAAATGATAAAACAGCCTACGCAACCAAAAAACACGAAAAGTTGCATGTAAATAATAAAACAGCCTACGCAACCAAAAATACGAAATGTTGCATGTAAAAAATAAAACAACCAACTCAACCGAAAAACATGAAATGTTGCATGTAAATGATAAAACAGCCAACGCAACCAAAAACACGAAATGTTGCATATTAATAATAAAACAGCCAACGCAACAGAATAACACGAAATGTTGCATGTAAAAATACAACAACGAATGCAAACAAAAACAAGAAATGTTGCATGTAAATAATTATAAATGCGCACATATAAAAAACAAGCCTTATTTATCAAACTGAATCAACAACCAATGCATGAATATGTAATCAATTACATTTAAAGGGAGCATGTTTTTATTTTATCAAACTTCATTTTTATTAGTTTAGAAAAATATAAATCTGATAATTTACCTGAGAGAAGTGCTATGTTTAAAGGGGCTTACTGTTTGGATAAGTCCGACCGGTACATGAAGGGAATAGATATCAGGATCCACCGATCTCCGTTTGTAAATATAAAAAATTACCATCTACAGTTTCTTTGAGTTCAAATGTTAGAAGTCTATGTTCTCAAATTAATTGGTTGCTCACAATAAGTTGAGAAGAGAAATGGTGTTTAACGTCCCAGTCAAGAATATTTCACGTCGCCAGCTATAGGCGAAAGTGCAGATTTTGTCTGTGCGTTGCGCTGATGGCATTATTCAGCAGGGTTCTTTATCGTGACATGGGACCTCGATTATTTTAAGTTCCAAATCGAAACAAGAGGCCCATGGGCCTTAACGCTCACCTGAGGATATGGCCAACCTGAGTATATATCTCATAACAGAATGATTACCATATCAATTCCTACAATATTCTAATATACATGCCAATACAAAAAGTTAATAGTTTCCAAGATAATTAACAATTTCAGTCTTTTTATGCACCTATGACCTTGACCTTTGAATGTATGACCTTGAGCCATATATCAAAATGTTCGTCATGTCAATACCTACAATATTCTAAAATACATGTCTATACAAAAAGTTTATAGTTTTCAAGCTAATGCACAATTTTAGTTTTCATTGGCAGAAGAATAACATTTCAGGGGCAACAACTCCTACATGTATTATCATACAGTTACGAAACTTTGTACCTCTTTACATTTTGTCATGCTAAACATTTTAACAATGTTTTGATATTATATATCTCTTAAAATTTTGAAGAAAATAGCCTAAAACTGCACAAATTACAAACTAGGTCATGACCTTGAACTTTGACCTTGACCCCATTTTGAAGGTTATTTCAAGAAAAAGTCAAAACTGAAAATCCCATGTCAATATCTATTCATATAGTCAAGTTATAACAATTTGAAGCTATTTTACGAAATTTTTAAAATTAAACGCAAAAACGCGTAACCTAATTTTTTACCAAATTTCACGAAATGAACAATTTATAAGCTTAAGACCCTAGAGAAGCCAAATATCACATCAGATTTTTTCTACCATCTTCGCTTTAGGAGAAGAAGATTTTTTAAGTTTTTTTGAACCATAGGTCACCTTGACCTAGTTTTGGGAGCTAGGACAACGTCATGAACAAATCTGAATTGCACTGGCCCATATATGCATCTGACCAAGTTTCATTGAAATCCACCTTGTAGTTTCAGAAAAGAAGTCGAAAATGTAAAAGTTTACGCCGCGGACGACGACGACGACGACGACAGACAAATTTTGATCAGAAAAGCTCACTTGAGCCTTCGGCTCAGGTGAGCTAAAAAAACATGACTTTCATTTCGTAATGCCGAGTTCTTGGCGAAAGAACGGTCAATATCTTCTTTTAAGTCTTGCGTTACAGTCGGTCGGGGTTCGAACCCACGACCTCCCACTTACGGAGCGAGCACTCTACTAACTGAGCTACCGCAGTAAGTAACTTAGTTAAGCATATGCAGTCCAACAGCTTATTTGTGCCGGATGTAAAAATATAACCCAATAATTTGTTAACATAAAACTTCTAA
Organism: Tegillarca granosa; assembly: GCA_029721355.1. Taxonomy (NCBI): domain Eukaryota; kingdom Metazoa; phylum Mollusca; class Bivalvia; order Arcoida; family Arcidae; genus Tegillarca; species Tegillarca granosa. The sequence goes on from CM056600.1 coordinate 27,903,080, forward strand.
CATTTAAACTCAATATGCCAGCGGAAAATATATCCCGACATAACTTTAAGCAATGACTGACAAACCTAACAACAACCTCCAGAAACAAATTTACCAGAGTAAAATATTTACTTGCTCAACACTATATAGGAATGTGAATGAAGTTTTTTAATTTTATAATCAATTTCCAAGTAATTAAATGTACCAAGAGCTTGCAAGAGGTCTGCAAAGCGGTGCATTATACATCAGTCACAGGATTTTTCCAATTTTAGTTTTCATTACGTATTATATCAATGTCATTTACTTTTTACTGTGCATGCAAACAGCAGTTTCACTATAGCGTTTTATAACACCTTCCACCGATATCTTCCAGTTCTGCAGATTTAAAAATGACAAACATCCACCGTAAATTTCGTTGAAACCCCTTTTACTGTTGAAGAGGCATGAAATGAACACTGAAATGTGACCTTGACCTTTGCCATAACACTAAAGTTGATTAAACTTTATAACAACTTCATCTATAAACCCATGCTGTTTGTGAGCGAACAAAGAAATGTTAATACCAATCCAAATAATTAGTATTATCTCTCTGAAATAACTTTGACAATGGATTGCACTATGCATATTGTATGAATTGTCAAGTTTCATTAAAATCCGACGCATGATTATGACGAGGATACAGAAATCAATGTAGTTAGAGACGACAAACAACGTTCGTACATACGTCCGTACACAAGGCATATAAAACAAAGCTTACCATCTCCGGTTAATTGTAGATGTATGAGGTGCCATTTTGCTAAATACTAGTATTCAGTATTTTGAGATATCACTAAATAAAAATGTGATATCACTAATTCGATTTTTTGATATTACTAATTCGATTTTTTGATATCACTAATTTAATTTGAGTTAGTGATATCACTAATTCATTTTGATTTATTGATAACACTATAATTTAGTGATATCATTCGATTTAGTAATATTACTTTTGCGCATAGCATATTAAATAGAATAAAAGGATTCCTAATTTTCGTTTTTTGTCAATGAATTAGTGATATCACAAAATACTGAAAAAAATAGTAAAACGGCCCCACATGGCAGATATTGGTCTAGTATATGATTATATCAAATATAATAGCAGAATATAGCACTTGGTAAAGTCAAAGCAGTGCTTATCAAAATTATGAGAAATAGTTGAGATATAAAATCGTAATGTGCAGTCTGTCCATCTGAATTAAGCCTTTATATGTATAATTTGAAAAAAACCTAACTTCGTTTTAGAGCATTTGAAGACACAGACTTAAGTGAATGATTGGGCTACTTAAGTACCATTCAGCAAGAGGACAGAAATGTAATATTTATAACCTGTATTTGAATTAAAATGTCACAAGATATATTCCTGTATGGTAGAAAATCGTAAATGTGTCATGATTTTCAAAAAAAAAAAAAAATAATAATAATAATAAAAAAACAATTAAAATTGAAATTAGTACTTCCACGGCACAAAAGTTTGCTATTAATGAGAAAATGATTACTCTAGTAAATGAGGGATAGAGTTTATTAAGCAAATATGAGGGGTTTCGAAAAATTATGACTGAAGTCTTCTACGATTTATTTATTATCTAAAATTGCATTAAAAGGTGTGACATTCAGTTTCGATGGTCAACAATGAGCCAAAACAGAGCTGGTAGTTATAAAAACAACAAAATGAAACAAGTCTTAGCAATTTATGCAAACATCTTTTATTATGAATAATAGCAGAAGTCCATGAATTAAGTCATTCATGGACTTCTGATAATAGTGAATGATCTAGATAGTATAAAAATCTGAGGTTACAAAAAACTAAACCTTTGTCATCTAAATTTGATTGTCAGTGGTCTTACAATATAAAGTGTTACACCTAAGGAACACAATTTTAGAAGACAGGAGTTTTCATATGAAGACCATTGACCAATCAGATTGCAGTATACTCATTAATAAGCTCAAATTTTGTAACAAAGGAATTAACTGAGGTATTTTACATCAAACATACTGCCCAAGATTCAACAAAGTTGGCTAAAAAAATCCTTTTAGCAAAATAAAGAACAAGAAATTCAGTTACTGTTTTGTGTGTCTAATGATTTGTACAAAATAATCATCTCCAGAAGATTTTAAATCGCATTATTACCGTATAAGTGTGATTATTTTATATGTCCTATCACTAGGTATCACTCCCCTAGTCAACTAAAGCCTAAAGGTATTGTATTGTTAACAGGTTTTTTGTGATTACGAACAGTTCTCACATGTCTACATGGTTTATAATATTAAAATTTTAAATAGTCTAATCATTGTTTAAAAATTCTCTCATTAATTCGTTGACTTCTTCAGGGTTGTGTATCTGTACAAAGTGGCTAGAATTACGGATAAATTTAACTGAACAATTACTACAATAATCTTTAGACAAAATAGCCAGTTCATCCTCTAGACAACAATCAGGTGAACCCCAGATAATTAACACTGGCTTATTAATCTTTTTAGATGGTTCTGGTGGCAATACTCTAAAAAACGCCCTGTAGTAATTGATTGGAGCAGTAAATCCTCCTACAACAGAACGGTATAAACAGATTTAGGATAAAGAGTAAAAACTATGTTGTGAAAAGTTTCTAATGTGACAATTAAGAGGACAATTATCTAAATGGTCACAGAACACAGGGATAATTTTTTATACATTCTTTAACTAAATAGTGTTTGGTCCATAGTACATTTGTCATTTAAGACGGAAAGTAAATGTATATAAAATAAAATCAAATTGTAAAATTCACCATTTTTTAGGAAAACTAATCATTAAGACTACAATACAAAATATATTTTTTACACATGTAATTACTGTTGAAAGTTAACAAATCACATATTAAAGTTATAGCATACTAAAGCATCATCTGGGATATTTTTCAACTCAATTTAAAAAAACAACAAAATCTTAAGTGGTGTAAGATTCTTTCATGAAAAACATGAGATCAGAAATGAAACCTATGGCAAAAATTTTGTTTACTTGTGTAGTTTTTTCATAAACTTTGGATTTGACTTGAAAGTCTTAAAAAAATACCTATCTTTTTGTTGTTCTCCCTTTAAATTAAAAAATCTTGAAAACTCCAAACTCTTGAAGTATTAATCAGAGTAAAATTCTATTTGAGTTATCAGATTCACTGTATTTAAATACCTACCTTTAGCATATGTATACTTGTAGGCTTCTAAGTCTTCAGCAGTCATGTTTCCTGATGTTACACCATTCTTACCATTTAATACATGTGCAAATGCCTTGTAGTCAAATAATCGCATTACAAATTCTGGAAAGAATGGCAACTGGTGGAAAAAAATATACCTAAATAAATGTAAGACAATATTATCAATCATGTGATTTAAAATACTGAAGCCTAACATTTACTGGTACTTTGTGATATGTATTGGTGTTTAATACCAGTTATAGAAAAAAATATGCTATTTCAAATCTAATGAAAGTAGGTGAAAAAGTCTGTTGTAAAGAGTAAGAAGTATCACATATTTTGGTACATCACATGATAATTTGCACAATACTAATTGTCACCTACATGAGTTCTATTTCGTATAGTTTCTGGCATTTCTTGACAATGACAAAAGTGCCCTTCACAGCACTGTGGTACTATTGTTTTCCCAGATGCATACTATACTTCGGCATGTGTCACATTAGAAACAGTTATCTCCCTCTGAAGAGTGACATTTGTAAAAATGTGAAATCTTGTTTTGCAGATATGAATATAAATATGATAAAGCAAGATATGAATTTGAAGGGAATAATTTGTCTTCTTTTTATTTATTAAATACAGCTATCTGTACTTTAACCTCAAGTGATATACTAAAAGCATTATTATGTTTTCTCTCTCAACCTGTGTTACTATAGTGTTGTCTTGGGAGTATAGTGCCCTCTATCTGGCTCAAGTGCTATACTCCCAATACTTTAATAGCACAGGCCCCTTGTGAAAACATTATAATGTATAAATATTGATTAACCCTGTTTGCCAGTGACAATATGGAGTGTCACATATATTGATTAACCCTGTCAGCCAGTGACAGTAAGATGTATCACATTTTTATTGATTAACCCTGTCAGCTATTGACAATAAGGATTGTCACATATTATATTGATTAACCCTGTCAGCTACTGACAATAAGGATTGTTACATATTATTCTGATTAACCCTGTCAGCCAGTGGACAAACAAGCAATCTTTCATTTTTTAATTCATTATCATATGTTTGTCAAGGCAGCCTTAAAAGTCAATAACTTTGACATAAATCTGCAGTTATTGGGCCTTTCAAATTCAGTTCCCTGTTGATATTTTCTGAGGTGATTTGTCTTCTTTTGCATTTCCTTTTTTTTTTCTTAACAAATCCATGAAATTTAAAACTACTGAAAGTTTAAATTAACACCTATTTTGCAACTTTATCTAAAAATTTAATTTTTAGTAAACTGCCTAAAACTCCTAGATAATAAGTATCCTGAATTCCTAAATTTAACTGGCATGTTCTTTCCTTTTATTTTATAGAAATACAAGTACATGTACTATAATTCAGTAAGGAGTTAGTGTTCAATCACTAATTAATGTTTATAATATAAAAATATAAAATACAGAGTAGGGTAACTACCATGACTTTCTGAACTGTCTCCAACTAGTTCTCATATATTTAGCAGCAGCTGTAGGGTATGGTACATTCATTATAATCATCTCCTTAACCATTTGAGGGTGTTCTGTTACAAACATCCATGCTACTAAAGCTCCCATGTCATGCCCTACCAATGTACACTGACTGTAACCTGTATAAAAAAAATATTGGAATTAAGTGCAGAATAATAAAATTAAAATGCAGTTCTGCACAAAAAAATCTACTGATTCTGAAGTCATCCACAATTTACAAACATGCTTCTTAACATCTTCTGAAATATAATCAGGAATATATAATACAATTATTGATAATTTTGTATTATTTTAATTTTTTTATAATTGAAAATCATCTATAATATTGTACTGTGTAATTATATTGTATCATCTGTTTAACAATTGAATGTTTATATGTTTATATATATCTTGACATGTAGTTTATCAGCTAGTCAAAATGTAAGCTTGATACTGTGTATTCGAAATATATTGCAATATGAAAAACCATGCTGCCGTTAGTTTTTATTTTGTAATTATTGATAATGTTTACAATTTATCTGCTGATGTATATTTCAATTTATTTGAGTATTATATGTACAATGTGGATAGTAGGTATAAAGTATAACAATAAATCTGAGGGTTCATCATAAATATTGAAAGAGGCATTCTTATTAATCATGTTTCATTTTTGCTTGATGCATCACATATATCGATAATATGTACAAGTGTTTCTCCATTATTATAAAGACTATTATATTCTCTAAATCCTGAATTATTTAGAAGTGTGTACTGAATTTTAAAGCTGACATATTACCTAGAGCTGGGATTAACTGTTTAACATCGTTGGCAACGGTTTCGATTTTGTAGTTACTAACACCTGAAGGTTTGTCTGACTCGCCAAATCCTCTCATATCTATGGCAACTACTCTGTGAAAAATAAATAATATTACTTCTAAATTACTTGTGACAGGCATGAGATCCCAACCTTGTAAGATTTGAAGAATTTGAAATTTACTGCAATTTTAACCAGAGAACTGTGAAATAGCAATAATTTCCAAATTCTAATTAATATACCCAAGGTCATATGAAGAAAAGATTGGCTTGTTGGTTTATTGGTTGGTTGGTTTGTTGTTGGTTTGTTTATTGGTTTATTGGTTTGTTGGTTGGTTGGTTTGTTGGTTGTTGGTTGGTTTGTTGGTTGGTTGGTTGGTTGGTTGGTTGGTTAGTTGGTTGGTTGGTTTGTTGGTTGATTGTTGTTTTAAGTCACATCAGCAGTTGTTCAGCTTTTCCTGACATGACAATTTTTATTAATCTCCAAGAATAATCTTAACGTAAGTTTGTGTGGCACTAAGGCGTTCAAGTGTTTCTGGTCTGCATTTTACTAGTGAACACTTACGGTGACCTTTATTGTGCTAGTACACCCATCTCAATGTTACAAATAAAACATTACAGACACTCAGCTCAGTCCATTTTACAAGTACCGAGCCAACCTGTAAGGGCCTACAGCAAGGAAAATCTTTTTCACTTACAGTCAACCCAGGTTGAACCCACAGCAGTAAGACACCTTGAATTTGAAGGCTAACATGTTAACCACTGGGCCACCAAATGAGGAAAAGAAAAAAGTGTTACAAAATGAATTCAGCACACAGGCCTTGTTATAATACAATATTACATGTCTTAATCAGACAATAAAAAATTGTATCCAAAAAAAGGATGTCATAAATTTACTGGTAGTTCAAGAATAGCTATGTTACAAAGAACTGAAATAAGTGTACCAAAAAGAAACACTACAGGTAGTCACACAATCTACTGAATTTTCTTTTCAATGCAAAATTACATGATACTTAACATTAGCAATCATTGATATGTTGTATAAGTAATTAACTTAATTACTTTATTATGCAGTTTTAATCAGTATTATAATTACTGGTATATAAATGTGTGAGAAATAATTGTGTTACTATATGACTTTGATCTAGATGTTTGTGTACAATCCAAGTAGTTAACAGTAACATGACTGATGTTGCCAGCAATACAGGTGATGTAGATCCTTTCTGAACACCTGGTCTCATCTCCAAGTTTACCTCTACTTTGTCACACAAATTAAATTAACAATTTTTTCTTTCATATTGATAAAGTTCATTGATGATCACAATACATTTCTTAATGCCTGTGTTGAACATAATCTTTCAGAACCAAATCATTTAATAATACAATTCAATATCTATTATAATCAGGTTCTGCATAAAAAATTCAAAAGTATTGTGTGGTAAAATTTTCAACTTACCTGTAATCTTTGCTAAATTCCTTAAGCTGATATTTCCATGAATACCAAAATTCAGGATAACCATGAAGAAGTAACATTAATGGCTTCCCTTCCTTTCCATTAGCTACATAATGCAGTTTTACTTCCTTAAATTGTCAAACAAAAAACATTTATTTAACTCACATTTGTGTGTAATGTTACACCACCCCTCTGATGTCGGGAAATAAGCCTGAGGTCACCCATTTGTACAGCAACTGTTCTACCCTTTCATTTAAAAGATACTCATTAGATAAGATTGTTGGTTAAAATGTTGATTAATGATGCATCAGAATTTTTTAGCTATTCGTGGCAAGCACATGTTAATTAACCTCTATAGATTATTTTAGAACAAATGCATGTATACAAGATAAGTGCAAGTGTGTATCATGTCTATATTGTACTAGCCCATACTCAAAACAACCTTTTTGTTAAGGTTCTAACTCACAAAGTGAGTATACAGCAGACAAGCATTTTACTTCCCAAGTCTCATTATTCTGGTGCTGGATAAGCCAGTGAATACTCTGTTCTTGTTATGTCAGGAGAAGCCGTATCCCAGACAGACTTGAACACACAACCTTCTTTTCTCTAGATGGACACTCTACCACTGAGCTACAAGGGACTTAGCAGACAGTAGGTGAGTGGATGAATTATTGCTTAGAGCCACATAAGGATTTTTTAGCTTCATGTGAATACAAAATGTATTGTAAACAATGACCATAAATCAATGTAAAACTAAAAAATATAGAAAATCATTTCCCCTCTACCTATGCCAGGTGGTCCATTTGTAAATTAAGTAATTTTTCATTTAACCAAAAAGGTAACCCATAAATAAGACTATACATGGTACTGTACATAGTATACCATGATGCTTCATTTCCACTTTAAGTTAGTTAATGAAGGTAGTATTGAATGAATAAAGGCTTTAGGTATTTATGATTTTGGAGAAGGCTTTAAAATCTTGAAAGAAAACCCTTCATTCCTTCTAGTCTAAATTCCCTCTGATCCTATCACACTTTATGCCCAATAGCTGTGTGTAAGGTCAGAACAATTTCTACATATAAAACACTGGTTTTTCACAAATTTGTACTGGAAAGGACATATCATATCCTTTCAGGCTCAAAATATTAGTGGAACCATTGACAAGTTACTAACACTGATTAATAAGTTAAAAATTTGTGTTCAAAATATTTAAATGCCAGAGTTAGCAAGGCGATGTGTTCTTGTTTTGAAATGAGAGAAGAGGTTGACAAACATCAACAATGAAGAAATTAATTCAAATTCCCAAACCAGCGGCGATAACAAAGAAATTTTTCAGCCTCTGCAAACAGCCGCCGAGCATATAGTGTCAAAGAAAATTTGGACTACTTTCCTTCCTGATATATTTCAATCGGTAAGATTTATTTCATGTTCTTATGCCAAATATTAATTTAATGTAATGAAAAAATGTTATACCTCAAGAAGAATGAATCCGTGGGTTCCTAAACTTGGGTCATACAAGCATTTTGGTATTTCAGTACGTTTTTTCTTCAAGGAGTTGATAAATTCTATAGGCCGAAATATTATACGTTTTGTCATTCCAACAAAAACTTGGCATGCATAAAAAACTCCAATTAAAGTAGAAATAGTAAGTTGCGAAATAATTATTATGAGACTCATCTTCCTAACTTCGGTATATCCTAAATGTCAAAGTCCTACTTTCACTTCGACCGGAAGTGGTATTATCTAAGTACACAACACGACAAAAGATATTCGGCGTTCCGGGTTGAACTAAAATTAATGAAATTTTCATCTTAGATGAAGTATCGTTAGGTATGTAAACTGTAAATAAGAAAAAGTAATTTTAACAAACTAAACGAATGAGATATTTTAAAAATTGAAAGGTTATATTACTAAACATTTGGTGATAAAAATACTGAATAAATAGCAAAATTCTATACAACTGATTAAAAGAACCCTGTATTTCGTTTTTGTGACTAAATCTGATAACAAATGAAATGTTGGTTGTACATGTTTAACTAGAAGCTTCCTATTCCTACACTACTTCTAATACCTGATGAGCATGATGAAGTCCATCTTTGCCTCTTTATCATTATAGAAATCTTTCACTTGCATTCTAATACTAATAAACTTCGTTGCATTATTATGTTATTGTTATTGAATCCTGGCTGTTGTTTACCGATACTTTAAACAAAGAAATCAATGCAAACATACCGGTGTGTAAACCAGCTAATAGGAATTTTCACCCCCTGGATGAACAAAGAAATGATATCATCAATTAAATTTAAACAGAAATTATGGAAAAAATATTCAAATTGTAAGAACAATTTTGATTGGTCTAAGTATAAAGAAGCAAGAAACCATGCCAATGTTCTTATACATCAACGATCAAAGATTATGAAAATCAGTTGGCACTAAATGTGAAAACAGACTCAAAATCATTCTGGGGTTATGTTAAGTCAAAAACTAAAAGATCATCTGAACACTTTAGTAGATGAAAGTGGAACTGTTGTATCTGAAAATATCAAAAAAGCTTGTATCCTGAATCAATTTTTTGTCAGTGTTTTCACTAAAAAAAATACTACATTTATACCAGAATTTGAGTTGAGAACGAGTTCTGTACTTGAAGAAATTGAAATAAGACCAGAAGATGTCCTCAAACATTTGAAGAAATTGCAAGTATCCAAAGCCCAAGGAGTAGACAACCTGCACCCCAAATTATTATATGAAGTAGCAAGTAATACATGTATAGGTACACCTTTAAGCATAATATTCAATAAAGCATTCAATGAAGGAAAAATACCCTAGTGTTGGAAGCAAGCAAACGTCACTGCAATTCATAACAAGAGGCCCAAAAGGGCCTGTGGAGCTCAACTGACAAAAATGGTTCTTGTGCCTTCATTTATATAAACTCAGTACAGGGACTTGAGCTGACGTTAAATGCTAAATATAAAAGCTGTAGGCCTCACAGTTTCAGAGAAGAATATTTTTAAATTTGACTTCCCATATATGTAGATATATGTGCCCCGTGGTGGGACCAAAAATGGCCCAGGGGCCTTTATTTGTACAAACCTGGTAAAGGGACTTGAGCTGATTATGAAAGCTTAAAGCCTTACAGTTTCAGAGAAGAAGATTTTTAAATTTGATTTCCCATATATGCATATGTAGATATATTGGCCCTTAGGGTGGGACCAAAAATGGCCCAGGGGCCACCATTTGTACAAACTTGGTAAAGGGACTTGAGCTGATGTTAAATGCCAAATATAAAAGCATTATGCCTTACAGTTTCAGAGAAGAAAATTTTTTAATTTGATTTCCAATATATATATATGCAGATATATGGACCCCTGGGGTGGGGCCAAAAATGGACCGGGGGCCACCATTTGTAAAAACTTGGTAAAGGGGCTCAAGCTGATATTAACTGCCAAATATGAAAGCTTAAGGCTTCATGGTTTCAGAGAAGAAGATTTTCAAAGTTGATATCTCATTATAAGCCATATATGCATATGCAGATATATGGACCCCTGGGGTGGGGCCAAAAATGGACTGGGGGCCACCATTTGTACAAACTTGGTAAAGGGGCTCAAGCTGATATTAACTGCCAAATGTGAAAGCTTAAGGCTTCATGGTTTCAGAGAAGAAGATTTTCAAAGTTGATTTTCCATTATAAGCCATATATGCATATGCAGATATATGGACCCCTGGGGTGGGGCCAAAAATAGACCGGGGGCCACCATTTGTACAAACTTGGTAAAGGGGCTCAAGCTGATATTAACTGCCAAATATGAAAGCTTAAGGCTTCATGGTTTCAGAGAAGAAGATTTTCAAAGTTGATTTTCCATTATAAGCCATATATGCATATGCAGATATATGGACCCCTGGGGTGGGGCCAAAAATGGACCGGGGGCCACCATTTGTACAAACTTGGTAAAGGGGCTCAAGCTGATATTAACTGCCAAATATGAAAGCTTAAGGCTTTACGGTTTCAGAGAAGAAGATTTTCAAAGTTGATTTTCCATTATGAGCCATATATGCATATGCTGATATATGGACCCCTGGGGTGGGGCCAAGAATGGACCGGGGGCCACCATTTGTACAAACTTGGTAAAGGGGCTCAAGCTGATATTAACTGCCAAATATGAAAGCTTAATGCTTCATGGTTTCACAGAAGAAGATTTTCAAAGTTGATTTTCCATTATGAGCCATATATGCATATGCTGATATATGGACCCCTGGGGTGGGGCCAAAAATGGACCGGGGGCCACCATTTGTACAAACTTGGTAAAGGGGCTCAAGCTGATATTAACTGCCAAATATGAAAGCTTAAGGCTTCATGGTTTCAGAGAAGAAGATTTTCAAAGTTGATTTTCCATTATAAGCCTTATTTTCACTTTTTACGAAGTACGACAGAAAAACGCTAAAAACGCGTAACCTAGTTTTTGACAGAATGTCACGAAATGTACAACCTACATGTTTAAGGGTGTCTAGAAGCTAAATATCACATCAGATTTTGAATATAACCTATGGTTTCAGAGAAGAAGCTTATTTTAGGTTTTTTACATTCTAGGTCGCTGTGACCTACTTTTGGTTGCCATGGAAACCAATTGTACAAATTTTCATCTACTCCTTCTAAGGATCATTCCTGCAAAGTTTTGCTAAAATTGGCCCAGTAGTTTCTGAGTTTTTGCTCTTAACGGACGCACGGACGCACGCACGCACGCGCACATCATGCCATAAGCTCATCTGGCTTTAGCCAGTTGAGCTAAAAAGGGAAGTAAAACAGATCCAAGTAATTATCGTTCGATCAGTCTTACATCAATTGTCTGTAAAATCATGGAAAAATTAGTTAGGGACAAACTAGTAAACTACATGGAAATTAATAACTTATTCACTAAACACCAGCACGGATTTAGAAAGGGATATTCCTGTGTAACCCAGTTGATAGAAGTTAAAGATGCCTGGACAGAGGCAATCAACAATTCAGAATCAGTGGATACCATCTACTTGGACTTCAAAAAAGCTTTTGACTCGGTTCCACACAAAAGGCTATTCCAGAAGCTGGAAGGTTATGGTCTAAAGGGAGATCTTCTAAGCTGGATAAAGGAATTTCTAAACAACCTAGAACAAAGAGTGGTAGTAAACGGCGAAACATCAGAATGGAGACCAGTCACCAGTGGATCACATGGGATACCTGGTTATATATACATGTACTAGTATTTTTTAAAGTAACAGTTACAAGTTCCTGTGAATTCAAGAAACCTAACACCTTATTGGGACTGGTAGTGTTAACAAAAGGCCCATGGGCCTTAACGCTCACCTGAAGATATGTCCAATATTGTTTGCAAAGTGCATTAGACAATATAGAAACTTTGAAAGTTTTCTCAAGTTAAGAACTCCCACAAAACTTAATCAAAAATATCCACTCACATTTCATTTATAAGTAGCTTATATAGTATGCATGAAGTAACTGGAGTGCAATAAATAATTTCCAAATCATTAATCAATTTCAATATACTTATGCAGCTATGTCCTTGACCTTTGAACATATATGACCTCAAACCATATATGATTGGCATGTTTATACCTTCAATATTCTAATATACATACCGGCATGAAATTAATAGCTTTCAAGATAATCAGCATGTTAAGTCATCTTCTGCAGCTGTGACCTTAGCCTTTAAACATATGACCTTGACCAAATATCAAAATGATCGCCATGTCAATACCTACAATATTCTAATAGACATGTCTATACAAATAGTTTTTAAAGATAATTAGCAATTTAAGTCTTCCTTTGCAGCTGTGACCTTGACCTTTCAAAACATGACCTTGTACCAAATATTAAAATGATTGTCTTGTCAAAACCAACAATATTTCAATATACATGCTTATACAAAAAATTAATAGTTTTCAAGATAATTAGCAATTTAAGTCTTCTTTTGCAGCTGTGACCTTGACCTTTCAAAATATGACCTTGTACCATATATCAAAATGGTATTCACAATACCTACAATATTCTAATATACATGCCTGTACAAAAAGTTAATAGTTTTTAAGATAATTGGCAATTTAAGTCTTCTTTTGCTGTGACCTTGAACTTTCAACATATGACCTTGCACCATATATCAAAATGATCGTCATGTCAATACCTACAATATTCCAATATACATGCCTATACAAAAAGTTAATAGTTTTCAAGATAATTAGCAATTTAAGTCTTCTTTTGCAGCTGTGACCTTGACCTTTCAACATATGACCTTGCACCATATATCAAAATGGTATTCACAATACCTACAATATTCTAATATACATGCCTATACAAAAAGTTAATAGTTTTCAAGATAATTAGCAAATTAAGTCTGCTTTTGCAGCTGTGACCTTGACCTTTCAACATATGACCTTGCACCTTACATCAAAATGGTATTCACAATACCTACAATATTCTAATATACATGCCTATACAAAAAAGTAATAGTTTTCAAGATAATTGGCAATTTAAGTCTTCTTTTGCAGCTGTGACATTGACCTTTCAACATATGACCTTGCACCATATATCAAAATGATTGTCATGTCAATACCTACAATATTCCAATATACATGCCTATACAAAAAGTTAATAGTTTTCAAGATAATTGGCAATTTAAGTCTTCTTTTGCAGCTGTGACCTTGACCTTTCAACATATGACCTTGCACCATATATCAAAATGATCGCCATGACAATACCTACAATATTCCAATATACATGCCTACACAAAAATTGAATAGTTTTCAAGATAATTAGCAATTTAAGTCTTCTTTTGCAACTGTGACCTTGACCTTTCAACATATGACCTTGAACCATATATCAAAAATGATCGTCATGTCAATACCTTCAATATTCCAATATACATGCCTATTCAAAAAGTTAAAAGTTTTCAAGATAATAAGCAATTTAAGTCTTCATCTGCAGCTGTGACCTTGACCTTTCAACATATGACCTTGATCCATATATCAAAAGGATCGTCATGTCAATACCTACAATATTCTAATATACATGCCTATACAAAAAGTTAATGGTTTTCAAGATATAGTGACAGATATTTAATTTTTAGCAATTTCCCCACTCAGTATCTTACAATTTTCCCATTTTGAGCCCCATGGCTACCATTTGTGCAAATCTGAAAATAGATGACCTAAGGATGTTATAAATGAAATAACTAAGGTATATCTCTTGTAGATTCAGAGGAGAAGATTTTCAAAGTTTTCCACTCTTTCCCCCTTTGTGGGGCCCCAAGGGGACACAACTCCTTCATTTGTGCAAATCTGAAAGGGCTTCACCCAGGCATGATGGTTACTAAGTTTCATTAAATTTGGCCCAGTGGTTTTGGAGGAGAAGATTAAAATGTAAAAAGTTAACGCACAACACACGACGAACGAAGCACGACAGACGACGGACGGTGAACCATCGCAATAGCTCAAAAGGGGGACTAATAAAAGATAAGAAATTGTTTTTACAGGTAATACATGTCCAGGTAACCTAATCCCTCTGTGTGACCCAATGAGAGGTGATTAAAAAAAATCAATAATTCACCTTGAAAAGCCTGACTTTTTGACAGTTTTTAAATCTTTACTGTAACAATTTACCGTTAATATAGGGCTTTTTTTGTGGATAATTGATGAACAGACTTTCAGAGGATTTTATGATAAGCTTCTAATTAATGGATTAATTATTGTCAAGTGTTAATTTTATAAAATTGAGTAGAAATAGGCAAAAATGACTACTGTCCTGACTTCTATGTAAAGCTGAGTAATGGTGTTTAACGTCCCAGTCAAGAATATTTCACTTATATCGAGACGTCGCCAGCTAAGGCGAAAGTGCAGAAATTTTGCCTGTGTGTTGCGCTGATGGCATTATACAGCAGGGTTCTTTATCGTGCCATGCCTGCCATGACACGGGACCTTGTTTATTTTAAGTTCCCATCCGAAAGAACCGTTTCATACTGACCATTACTGACAGGTGACTGCTCTACACAGGTGACAACTACCCCAGGTTTTACTGTATGTGCTTTGAAATAATAAACAAAGACCACCTGAACTAATCTCTACCAAATATAAACTGCTACATACCTTTGTATTGTGTAAAAATAAACCAGTTATGATATAATCATGGTGTTGTTCTATTCCTGTATTAATTACAATAAACTCATCAAACTGATTTTCTGCTTCTTCTTCACAAGGCCAATATTGGCCACATTTTGTACGTCCTCTTTCTACAGCCCTGATAAAATTAAAAATTCATCATAATGTTCTAATCATCACGAATATGAGATGGAGAGAAATAACATGTGGTACCTAAGTTTTACAAAAGAGTGACAAAGACTTCAGTCAGAGTAAATTATGTTTTCACAGTTCTCAAATATATTCATATAAATGTACAAACTCCATAATTTTATTGTATCTATTTGAATGAAGCATTAAAAACAAGAGTTTATTACAAAAGTACAAAAGTGAATACATCCCTGTCATGTGCTCAGTTGATGCAGGACAATTTTATGTATCTTTTGTCTTAAACTAACTTTCTAATTTCTGAGAGAGAGAGAGAGAGAGAGAGAGAGAGAGAGAAAGAGAATTTAGATCAAATCTAGGTTTAAACTTGTTTTACTTTCAACACAATAATTACCTTGTTGTCATGACAACCACTAAAACTTGACATTGCCAAACCATTCTCCAAAAATCTCCAAAAGTTCTTGGTAGTGGCCCTGGAATGCAAAAGATAAAGTTTATTCAATTTTTCTAATGTTTTAATCTCAAGCTGGGTTTGTTGCAATAGGAACCCAGCAATGAAAAGTAGTTACCAGTGGGTTTAGATATCCATGGAAGAAATATTCTATAATGTTGCTGGCTGTTACTTTTCAATACACAAACAGATGTTGAAAAAGTGAGATTGGAGATTCAATTTTATGAGTTGCAAAGCTGATC
Source organism: Tegillarca granosa (assembly GCA_029721355.1). Lineage (NCBI taxonomy): Eukaryota > Metazoa > Mollusca > Bivalvia > Arcoida > Arcidae > Tegillarca > Tegillarca granosa. The sequence goes on from CM056600.1 coordinate 27,918,991, forward strand.
AATTCTTAAACATATGATAATGTTAGTATGTCATCTAAAATTCTATAGAAAATGTTATAAGCTATACATTTATTAACCTGTAAAATTTTCTGTTGCTATTATAAGGATTTGTTGCATAAGTACATGTATAGGCAAATGGACAGACAATTTAAAACTGTTAGGGTATGATTTTGTGCATGATAAATTATGCAATTAACCAAAGTTTGCAATCATCTGATATACAAATAAGTGGGACCTAATGATTCATTCTACTGTACCAGTGGTTACAATAAAGTTTTAGTAGTAAAATGATTATGATTGTTTTGTTCAAATGTCTAAAGAACTCAGCTATATCTGGTTTAAACAGTCTTCTGTTCAAAAAGATTATACTAACACAATACTATATGTTACTTTAATTTAATGTTACTTTTTTTTGTCTTTTTCAATTATTCATCAACACCATAATCCAATCCAGATAGAAATGACCTGCTTGTAACAAATTTTTAGCTGTTATGTTACACATATTACTATATGTGTAACATAACTATACATATATATATAACTGTATTGCAGATATTGTGATAATAAAATTCTCAAGATAAAATTAGTCTTTCATAATACCTTGTGTAGATATAAAAGCTTGTTTCTGCATATAGCCATCTACATAATTTGCATTTATATAATCTGATGAAGGGTCACCATCAACTTGAGGTAGTTTTACTCTTGAATGATCAAATGCTAACACATCTGAATATCTGTTCTTGGGCAAGTTATATTTAGCTCTGAAAAATAATTATGCATGTTAATACATATGTACACAGATTTATCTTTCAGCTGGCAATCAGATTCTCCATATTTCTACGAGGAGTGATTGAATAAAAGGTATATAAAAACACTATTTTAAAATTATCTTTTGGCCCACTTATTCACTTTTAAAACAATGAGTAGGACTGTAATAATTGTGTAATTAATGCTTCATCTTTAAGTACACAGAAAATGGGCTTGACTAATATAGTCAAAGTTTTGAAAGATTTTCCTGGAAAAAAAATTAACCTCCCCCTGCATCTTGTGTATTTATATAAATTATTTTGATACTGACTATTTGGATTTAAAACTTTAACCTTGTGATATCTTGGTAGCAAAAAGGTTTAACTGACAGCTTCTGAATTTGAGCACCTCTAAGCATGAAGTCTGAATCCTGCTGGGGTAGATTTTAGTGCAAGAAAGTTTGTCAGTAAGCATGTCATAAATTGATTTTTCTCCAAGTAACATGGTTATTCTGAAAGGACTAGCTGGTTATCAGTAAAAAAAAAAAAAGTCCTGACTAGTGCATAAAACACCATTACTTTAATTTACTTCCTTTCGTGTCATTTTAATATCTAAATTCCAAGTGTTAAGTAGTGAATCATTTATTATCTGTTTGGTGTTTTGTAACACTTTGTTAAAAGGATTTACAGCCTTTTAGAAATAAATGTTATTTTGTTCAAACATAAAAATATTTGATTTTGTTCACATATAAAAGTAGACGATTTTACACAAAATATGACTTACTTTGAGGCAACAAAGGTTCCTGCAGGTGGTTCCATTTTAATTGAGGCATATTCATGGTACAAACCCTTCTGTCGTAATGTCTGAACATGCTGAACTAAAGTTTCTAAATTCATGCCCCCATCTTCAGGCATGTGAAGTGAGTCTTCTTCATAAATATTGTATGTGAGTTCAGAAGTAGCTTTTTTCTTACGTGGAAGCTCTTCACAATCCTCTTCATTAGCACTACAAGTGTCTACTTGCATATCATCTGCAGTTCGTTTTGTACTATCTACTTCTGAAATCAGGGTCCAGAAATAGGAACAATGGCATTAATACTAGTATACAAGCTTCACCTTACTGACATTGTATTATATATAGTATTACTCACCCAAAGTTGTGGAGTGGAGTCATGTTTTACACTCCAGTCAAGGTTCTTTCACTTATATCAAGGCGGTCAGCTACTGGATGTTGGAGAAAAGTAGAATGCACAGAGAAAACCTACTGATCATCAGTGAGAGAACTGACAAACTTTATCACACAAGGATCTTCCCAAGCAGAATTCGAACCTAGGTGGTGAGAGGTACTGTGATCATGGATATCATGGATTATGGATTACACAATCTATGCACCCTTTTTATGTTTTTCTGTGAAAAATGACAAAGTTCCACTTGCAATAATTTTACAACAACAACAACAACAACAAAAAAAAAAAAAAAAAAAAAAAAAAAAAAAAATACAAATGTCACCAAAATAGGAGGTGCACATTACAGATGTGCAAAACAACTGGGTCACCCGGTGAAATTTTATTTAATTTGATAGTTCATAGGAGTTATGGATTACACAATCTATGCACCCTTCATATGTTTTTCCACCAGCAATAATTTTACCAAAAAAATCATCAAATGTCACAAAAATAAGAGGTACACACCTCCCTGATGTGTGCAAAACAACTGGGTAAAATTTCATTTAATTTGGATGACGATTATATGAGTTATGGATTACACAAACCATGCACAGTTGAGGTGTGATGGACTGACAGAATGATTGGGGGTACCGGTACTTATTGTAAGTACTAGAGATTAATAGATATAAAGTATCACTTAAAGACATAGTTCCTAAAATATCTAACCAGTGAGAATAGTTGCTGTTAAAAACAAAAACTTTTTTTTTTTGGTTTTTTTGGCTAAAAAGTGTTGTATAAAATATAAATTCAGTATCAATTACCCAACTTCTCCAAGGGCAATATAAAAATAAATGAAACGAGCCTTAATATCTAGTTATGGTAGTTAACATTTTTATTTTTATTTGATATACAAAAATTATAAAAAATAATAATCACATAATTAGTAATAATGACAGGTCTACAAATCAGCATAATATACAAACAATTTTATCAAAATAACAAGGTCGACCATAATGCACAATCAATTTTACAAAGTGTAAACTATAATGCAAGATAAACTGTAAACTAATATTCCTGTACTTCTGGAATTTTGCAAATAAAATCAACTAATATTCGTTTATTTAACTGCATATTTGTAACAAGTTTCAAATGCTGATTAAGCAAAAAAAAGTTTCAACAAAAGCTCAATGCTGACTTAGCAAAAGGCATCATTTTTATAACAAATTATAAATTACATGTAAATGGTCATTATAAATTACATGTAAATGGTCATTATAAATTACATGTAAATGGTCATATTAAATTACATGTAAATGATTTATAATATCTGTATAAACATGTACAAAAATAATAGACCCTTCATTTCCAGTAGTGACCAGCAACATGGTAAGATTAATGATCTCTATTAAGTATAAACACTTCTCTGCAAATGTTACTTTACTTATAATTTATTCTAGTCCTAACTAAATTTAATGTATAGATTGTCAATTCCTGATCCCAATTTCACATTAAATCCTATATTTTTCTTCATTTAAATCTTGCAAATTAAAATTTGACTAGTTGTGTAGGATGTTGTTGAGATTTTTAGGAATCAAGGTTCCATTTATAAGATCATTTAAAGCTTGACATAATTATTCTAGCTATTAAAATTTTTTAATTTGTAGTATACCCTAAAAATAAGGAGTAAGACCCTTTTTGGCCCATAATAGTAAAAAGTATCAAAATAAATTAAAAAATAACAAAAGATCAATATCTGTCTTGAAAGAACATATTATAAAGTAAGTTTTACTGAATTTCTTTTATTGTGTACATGTACATGAATAGTAAAGATGAACTAATTTTTGCACTTTACACCATTTTTTCATAAACTGTGACACTGAAAATTCAGAGAGCAATCAAGAAATTGAATGAAACAGCCTTAAACATAATTTCTGTGTTGTCATATTGACATCATCAGTCTTCAAAGATTAAAACCATATGTCTTACTGACAAAAATAATCTTAACTCAAATATAAATTTCAAATTGTAAAACAATTTAAATTTTTATTTTGTCAAAAACATGTACATGTATCAACATTTTTAGAACCAAATGAGGCCCTTATTACATATACCCTTTGCAAGATTTAAGCAAAGAAGGATAATTGAGAAAGCAGGACAAGTAAGCATTAAAAATTTCAAGTACCAGTAATTTATATTGTGTAATTTTCTGTCATAAAAAAGCAATAATGTTTCACAAATAAATCAGATATGACTACCAGTAGTTTGAAGTGGCATATCATCTCAGTCCTGTAATATGTCTGTATTGATATCATCAAGATAAAGTGGCATTCATTTTGACAACCTCAACAGATAAATTATTTATTGCTGATAAATTTTCAATAATACTGAACGTCTAAATTTATAAATAAGATATTGTATTTATGGTAAATTGTTCTGATAAATTAAAAACAGCATTTAAATATGTAATGTACAACCATAAACCAATGCCAATGGAAATATTTTGACTTATTAATAACAACATGTTGAATTTGACAAATCTTGGAAGAGACATGTACATTCCCCACCTAGACCAATTGTCCAGTTTTGAGAATCTGAATTTATGCAACAAAGAAAATAATTTTTAGAATCTGAGTTTATGCAACAAAGAAAATAATTTTTGTTTCTAAAACAATGTCTTTTACTTTTGTCTGGGTACAAGCTGTCCAGGTAAGAAAGTTTTCACTTTATATTTTTCTATAACCATGAAAAATTGAATTGTTGGTAAATAAAACACACAACAAAATAATAATCTCTGATTAACAATTAATTAAGAATCTGTATTTGATTGGAGGTAGATTTCATTCTAAATTAAGGATGGAGGTAAATTTTATGTTTATACATGTATATACAAATCATATCAATTACATCAGCTATAATTAAAAACTTAGTATTTTTATTATAAAAATGACTATATTGGGGGCAAAAGTTATAATCTGAGGATCTCTTGTCATATAAATAATAAACAAATCATCAACAAATGTTAAATGTTTATTTCCTCTGCACTTTGTGCTTACAAGTGAAAAATTACCCAAAAAATCAACCAACTACAATGTAAAACGTGCGGTCATTTTAAAGCTCCATTTAAAACAATTAATTACTTAATACAATATATATATAATATATATATAAAGTTGGCAAAAATACATTATAATTAAATAGATTCTTTAAATAACATGCAATGTAAAAAAACATACTAAAGTGATAACTAAAGCTAAATGAATTGTGTTCAGTACTATGCTAATACAACCATGACGATCAAACAACTTGTGTGATACTTCTATACATTTATTTTATTGATTCATTTGGCAACCATAAGAGGAACATTATTGTAAGAAATCACCTCATGATACACAATCAATCAATACTTATCATCATAGAATGAACTTTGCACCAAGTTAAACAAGGTCATATATATCTTGATTCCAATTTGTGATTTAAAAATACAATTGTTTTTGATTTTTTTTTTTTTTTTTTTGGAAATTTTTCTGAGGTAAGTCACCTATTGGCATATAAAAAACAATGGCAAGTACATTTTGAATTAACCATTCGAAGTGTTTATAAAAAGTGTGCAATGTAAAAGGATGTACATATTTAATTTGCTTTCTCTTTCTCTTCCCTTTTTCACACTGCAAGAAAGTAAATTATTTCAATAGAAGTCAGTGTACCTTGAATATGCAGATCAATTTTATGAATGATAGGTATTAGAACTGCAGTCCTTTTAATGATTATATGCAGTCCCTTTTCTGTCTATTAGATATATAAAATGTCATCCTGTTTTCTGATAGTATATTAACAAATGCAGTCTTTTTTTCATTGACTATTACATATCTGAAATACAGTCCTATTTCCTGACTAGTTGGTATAAGAGCTGTAGTCCTATTTTCTGACTACCAGTAATTGGTATAAGAACAGTAGTCCTATTTCCTGACTAGTTGGTATAAGAACTGTAGTCCTATTTTCTGACTCACAGTAATTGGTATAAGAACTGTAGTCCTATTTTCTGACTCACAGTAATTGGTATAAGAACTGTAGTCCTATTTTCTGATTCACAGTAATTGGTATAAGAGCTGTAGTCCTATTTTCTGACTACCAGTATTTGGTATAAGTACTGTAGTCCTATTTTCTGACTACCAGGTAACTGGTATAAGAGCTGTAGTCCTATTTTCTTACCGCTAGTTATAAGAAATGACCTTCTTTATGACAATTAGGTAAAATGTATTGTCAATATCTGCAAGTGCTTAGAAAAAGGCCTGAAAAAGTACAAGATCCCTAGTTTTTTTTTTAAAAAAATCAATTTTCAAAAGGAATTTTAAACTTGATTTGTAACTCATGATGGAAGACTTACATACCAACATACTAGTTCAATATCTGCAAGCATTTAGGAAAAAGATTGGAAATTTCCAAGACATTTTGTTAGTCTAAGGTCTGTAATAAAAACAAACACCTTAACTTGATTTGTAACTTATGCTGGTAGACACACATAAAAATATAATATATAATAGCCTGCAAATGTTTAGAAAAAGTAAAAAAAAAAATGTGTGTGATAGACTGAACAACTGAATGACAAATCAAACAACTAATGCCATTTTTTAGTCAACAGTAATAAATTTAACACAAGTCTGATAAAAAATATGGAATATAAATTGGTTAATCAAACTATCAACTAAACTTTGAACTACTCAGTACTGTTTGATTTGAATTAATCAGGAATTGTGAAGAGTTGATCATTATACTGAACAAACAAGTACATTATCCTACCCTAAAACAAACACAATCAACAGATCAATTATTGTAATGTTTAATTACATGTATATGTAAAGTGCTAGTCCAGCAACCATTTTGCAGAACATTCAATTATATGTAAATTGACGTAAATCACTTTATTATTTCAGCACTTTAATAATTTGAACATCGATTATTATTCTATAATTTGTTATTTAATTCCAGTTTTTGTTCAAATTGCCAGTAATGTTAAAACCTTTGCTTAGCAATTTTCACAAAGTTTGCAGCTACATTTACTAGTAAACAATATGTACCAGACAGTTTGGCAGAACATTTCTATAAACTAATCTACAGTGATTTGTAATATCACTGAACTCCTGCCCAGTTTATTGTTAAAGCCATTTTAGTCAAAATTTACCTGTTTTATCCCAAGTTTTAAAATAACCGTTTCTTTATACTTGAGGCAAAAAAAAAAGAGAATTTTCTGCTTGAATTATTAAGTCATTTACCATAATTTTATTGAGTGTATAACAATGTATCTTATCTTTATAAATCTTATTCCATATTTGATTACTTTTGCAAACTTCTGTTCCAATATATCTGGCTCATTTCAAGAAGTTTCTCATTAGTTGATTGACTTCATCTGGCTTATCCATCTGTACCCAGTGACTGGAATTTTCTACATATTCTATTTTGATGTTGTTACAATACTGTCTAGATAATTCAGCTAATTCTGTACTTAATGCCATGTCAGGTTTTCCCCAAATAAGTAATACAGGCTTTTCAATTTTTGGCATAGCACCAAATATTCTAGGAAAACGGAGTGCTGCTCTGTAGTAATTTATTGGACCAGTCATTCCACCTGAAATTTAATAGAAATAGTATCACAACAAGTTGACAATTTTTTTGTGATTTTTATCATTTGAAAGCAAAAATGCAACTATTTAACATGCTTCAAATGAAATCGATAACTTATTTAGAGAATGTATAGATGTCAGAACACATCACAAATAAATAACATATACGGTACCTTGTCTTGAAGCTGCATATTTGTATGCTTCTATATCATCCTGGTTTGTACTGTCTGACTTGACACCACCCTTTGATCCAGTAAAGATCATCTTCATAGCATTGTAATCATTTATAGAAAACATCAACTCTGGCAAAAATGGCATTTGAAAGAAAAACATGTACCTGAAAATTTCAATAATTAACATTACAACCAGCATGAAGAAACGAATTTCCTAAATGCAAATTTTGAAGATAAACATTTCTTAGAATTTTTAGAAAAAAGTACCCTATTGGCCAACTAGAAAATTTATACATGTAATTCATTTATCTTGGTCTTTTTATATCTTCCCATGACATATCTGCTCAAGGGAAGATTTTGTCTTTTTTTCCACCACTGTGTCCAATATCCTTATTCTTTATAATTTTACAAAAAAAAAAGACCATTTATTTTAATTTTACTAAGATGTTAGTTGTACTCCATGCAAGCTGATTATGCTGTTGAAAGGTCACAATCTAAGGGATTAAACTCGAAACAGGGTAATTCTTGGTTTTGTTTGGGTCTGTAACATATAACAGACAGTATTGTTTGCAAGATATGATCTATTGTGTATCTGAATTTTTTTTCCAATGAGTAAGATTCTCTCACTGTCAGCATTACCAACTGACAAAATGAGGCACAGTTTCAGGCCCGCTAACTTTTTCAATCAGGAATATCCAAATGTTTTAATCAAGGCTCCACAAACGCCAGTAAGGTAAATCGGCAATCGGCAAAGGGTACATCCAACCCCTCCCCACCCGTGGCACCCCGATCTGCAAAGGGTAAAATCTAACACACACACACCCCCCCCCCCCCCCAATGATCTGCAAAAAGGGTAACCCCCCTCCCCGGAATAATTTTTAATTAACACACATCATATAGGTTAAGAAATAATCATTAGAATTTTTATTTAAAAATATGGTGTTCAGGTAATGCTTTTCATCTTTCGATAACTGTCAAGTCGTTGGCAATGTAACAAAACGTCATATAAACAGTTAAACTGAATTCTTTTTGGTACATCAGGATATCTGTTGTTTTAATCATAAATTATAAGTCAATGTGTGACAATGTCGCATATATAGATAAAGGTTCATAAATACCAATAATAAAGATCTTGCAAAAATCCCATCACAGGTAACTTAAAATATATCAACAAATAACAGAAAACAAATGATCCCGATACAAAAACCATGTGTGATGTCGTGATCATGTTGTTGTTGTTGGTAACCCAAAAAACAGTCGTAATCAATCCAGTCAGCTCTTGTATATAGAGATTAAGGGAGGTTATTAACTACAATCAGGCATGTGTATGATGGAAATGTATATTCTAGTAGAAACGATGTGAACAGGTGAAGCCACTAGTAATCCTTTAACGTGTAATGTTTTAGGTAATTACCTGTGAATAGGGAAGTTCAGTGAATCGTGTACTTTTAACTGTTAACAAGCTGGTATTAAAGAATTTTTAATCAGATTTGTTTTACTATTATATGAAAAAAAGCTGATTCAGATATTTTTCAATTGGCTTTTTTTAAAGTTTGAATCTGCGTTTTTCACCAAAAATTGGCATTTGTGAAGGCCTGGTTTTGATAAATGTTCTTCAAATTTCTCCCAATCCTCCTGATACTTTGTCAATTTAAGCATCATTTATGGTTGACAAATCTTTGTACATTTACATGAAAATTACTGTGCAATTTTGTTGTCAGGACACATTTTACCATAAGTTCTGAAAATGGTCAGCATAAGTCAAAGAGGTATATTGTTTAGTTTACACAGTTACAAAATAAATTCTCTGTCTTAATCACTTTGATGTCAAATAAATATTTCTTTTTTATGATTAAAAATATCTGTTCTGCCTTTCCGTGTGCCTTTGCACATTGTAAAGCTTTTGTAGACAGGCATGTTGGCTTTTTGACATCCTTGTCTCAATAAATATTATTTTTACATCTTTTTATAATCTTACCAAGACATTTTGAACTGTTTCCAGCTTTTTCTTATAAACTTTTGGAAAGCAGCACCATGAGGACAATTCATCACAATAAGTTTACTGACCATTTCTGGATGATATGAAGCAAAGTTCCAAGCTAAAGCACCACCCCAATCATGTGATACCAACACACAGTGCTCATAACCTAAAACAAGGCAATAATAAATAGAACTACTGTAATAATGTCTCACACGTGAACACATGTACCAAGTTTTATAAAGTTCTGCAGCTTTACTTTATGTAATGCACTGATGGGAAGACAACATAACAAAATCACTTCATTTTCTTAAAGTAGGATATACAGTAGAACTTCGATAACTCAAACTTCGATATCTCGAATACCACAGATAACTCGAAGTCTTTATTTTGTCCCAACCTGTTTTCTTCATAAACTATATTCGAAAAACTTCGATAACTCAAACTTCTATAACTCAATTACCCCCGATAACTCGAAGTAAAAATTTGGTCCGTAATTTAAAAATCTATAAAAATTAACTTCAAAAACTCGAATTTTTTTCTAACAATGCGTGATCAATGGCCCGTTAAATAACATGATCAGAGGAAATCACAGGAATTATAAGTAATTAGGCCATCGTTATATTAGAGAAGTGCCTGAATAGAGTAATTCTGGTTATCTAAACGTAATAATTAGTATCAATTAACGGATTAATATTAAGTACAGTCACGGACAATTGAATTTAACCGGTACGCTAATCCCCATACCCAAGTAGTCTGCCTCTTTCAATTACAGTTCATTTTAGTGCTTTGTAAAAATATCAACTATGTGTTTGTATTTTTAAACAAATGTAATAATAAAGTATTGCTGATATACATGTACATATATCTGTTTTCCGATTCTGTTTTTTGGGGTTATTTTTTTTTTTGGGGGGGGGGGGGGGGTTTGTTTTTTTGTTTTTTTTTTTTTTTTTTGTTTGGTTTTTTTTTTTTTGTTTTTTTTGTATACATCGTGAATTTAAAAATAAAAGAACATGTTTTAAAATTTTTGCTGTCGATATCAATTCTTTAATAGTTTGATTATTATTTTTTATTTCGAAAGTATCTATATAGTATTTACCGGTAGTTTTTTCCCTATTGTATTACATTCGAGTAACTGTAACTATTTACAATATCAAAGATTTCTGAATTAAAAAACATATAACAAGATGACGTCATCTTTCAACTTCTATAACTCGAACACCCCGATAACTCTAAGTCATCACCGAAGTCCCGTGCACTTCGAGTTATTGAAGTTCTACTGTAAATGATAGAGCAAAATTAAAATCTACATTTATAAATCTTCAAAGTTGCTTAAAAAAGTACTGAAAGTACATGTATATGTCAAAAGTAAGTTATGTGCTTGCCCTTTAACCTTTTCCCCTTCTTAAGCTGCATTAAGTTTTCCAAAGAAAAAATTAAAATGGTGCTAATCTAATTAATGATGTTCCTGATGAACAATGTTACATTTGGTTCAACGATAAAAGCTCGAATAAATACAGAAATTACAGTATTTACCCAGCGAGATGCAGCATTTGGGATCTAATATTAGAACATGGTTACGTCATCAAAACCCGGGTCATTTAAACACAACTTTCAAAACGGTGAAACACGATAGATTAAACACAGAATTTTGTTGAATTTGTCATTTGTGACTTAGTAAGGGATACATAACATCATTTCAAATACATCTGGATATTAATGAAGGACAATTAATGCAATCTGTCATGTTTCACCTTCGATTCTAGGGTTTTCCGTACATCCGTGTGCATGCTCCAAGCTCATAATTACCATCGTAAAACACTGACCAACCGGTCAGAGGATCCCGTTAATTTACAGCTAAAAGAAATGAAATTTTAGAAAATGAATGTCACAGATCGTGGTTAGAAGATATCTATTTTTAAAAAAATATATTTTTAGAAAATCAAAAAAAATTCAGAAAATTGAAAAACTTAATGCAGCTTTAAAGAGAATGAGGAAACTCTATAAACTGAAATCCCATTTTATCTTTCAAATCATTAGATATTGCAATTCAATTTCCTATGGAAGATTTAACACACTTTGGATTTCTCCTCCAATCAGAGAAGATAATTGATAATGTTTTAGGCTTCATGTAACTTGATGACATTCCTTTCATCACAATGTAGAAATCTTATATATCAAATGTGTATGTATTTAAACTTATCAATAAAAACCAGATCAAATACTAGTATATAAATGAATGAAATATAAATCACAGTGCCTCTTAAAATCTAAATTTTGGTCCCAGACAGATACCAATGTAAAAATCTTTGTAAGCTTGTTTGCCAAGCAAGATCTGAGGTTTTTCTTCAATTATTCTGCTTTTAAGAACCATTTCAGAATAGACCATCTCAATATTAAGTGAAAACAAGCATTCAATCATTCTGAGATTATTGCATAGCTATATGTAGTCTCCTACTGACTCAAAAAATTTAAGCCAGATAAAAATTAAACCTTTATCATTTGTCATAGTAAAAACCAAATATCTCATTATTTTCATGAATTTGTGATTCCAAGGACCATAACTCTGCATTAAAAAAAAAAAAAGCTGCAGAAAACTGAATATTTTTTAATTGAGTCCAAGGACCAAAAAAACATTAAACCTTGATATATGTTATTTGCTATTGTAAAACTATAAATACCAACTATAAAAGTGATATCTTTTGGGATGACAAGAAATTGTGGAAAACTGACTATTTGTATTATTTTTGACTTTGCAAAAAGTATCAAAACAAAACTAAAACTTGACACAGATAATTTGCCTGAAAGAGTTTGTGAGTGGGACATAAAACACCATATGATCCATTCACTATCCTTTGCCATTGATGTATTGTGTGCATGTTTTACTTGATGTTTTTTAAACACTCACCTAGGGCAGGTACAATCTGCCTTATATCAGATATTAGCTTCTCTACTGTGTAGTTTTTAACACCTTTAGGTTTATCAGAATCAGCATAACCTCTCATATCAATAGCTACAACCCTGAACAACAAAATATATGAATATTTATATCACATATAAATCAAATTGCAGTATGTTTATTAATAATGTACATATTTCAACACATAACAAAATAAAATAAAGGTATATTAAAAACAGTAACCAAACTGATTTAGTTTGTCAAAATCCAAAAAATAATGCAAAAGTTATCATCCAGAAACTTAAAGGAGGTGCTATAGCCAATGTGAGCCTTATAAGCCATCTGCATTTTTTGCAATGCATTTTTACAAACAGGACTTTCTTGCTATTGACCTCAGAAGTCCAGAGGATTGGCTTTACTCTGTAAGTATTGTATACTGTATCTCTTTGAAGGGAAAAAACACATGATAAAAAGTCAGAATATATATATATATATACTGTTAGTTAAGGAATAATTGTGAAACTTATACATGAACATAATAAGCTGTGTGATCTAAAATTATGACTTATGGATCAGAGCACTTCTAACAATCACCATCACTTTGTTGCTTCATTTTTACGTTATGAAACTATATCACTGCTTTTTTGACATAAAAAGTCATAACACAAAACTCTTATACAGTTGTTTTATTTTATTTTTAGCTTCAAAACAAGGACCAAAGAGGTAAATCATTTTAAACATACATAACAGTATTACACCTCTACCTATATCACATCAGCAACAAGTGATATACCGGTAATCAAATTTCAGACAATGAAGAAAACATCCTTTATCCTTCCTATAAATGATGTTAATCACTTCATTTCATACGTCAAATGTCTGAGTCATTACAATAATGAAGAATCGCATCTTTATGTACTTTATATATCAAGTGTCAGTACTGTTGAAAATGTACTTAAAATGCAGTACCTGTAGTTACTTAGTGACTAGTCATATTTAAAAATACTTATAACCATTAGATGATTTCATTAAAAAATAAACATACTGATTTCTATTTAACAGCAATATGTTTGGCCATATGTTTATGAAAGCATTGGTTGATTAGGTAATATAATATTTTATCAAAATATCTTTACTTTTTTTAATCTAGACTCAAGATTTTAATCATAAAAATTAATCCTGCCACTGTATAAACATTAAGTGCTTAAAAAGGCTGAGTACCATTTGTCATTTCATTAAAAACTACTTTCTTCAAGTTGTATTCTACTAGTACAACAATCAACAAAATGTACTTCCAATAAAAAAGAGAGCTTCCCTGTAAATAATTTCTGTCTGATACATCTTCTGCTTAGTGGGTGACATTTTTAATTGTCATTGAAGAGTTTTAAATTGTATATAGGGCCCACTTCAGTTTTCTTACATGTAATTGAAATCATACAACAAAGATCTTCAACAGATATGAACTAATGTCTTATGTCTAGCTTGCCTAGTGTGTGTTTGTTACAAAACAATTTTCAATGATTTTATTTTTACTTTCAGTTTTCTCATTTGGAACCCCACATAAAATCTTTTGGTAAATTAGGAAGTTATTTTATATGTATATATCTTCAAATCATTGACATTGTTATACTGGTTCCTCTTAGAGAGAGACATAGTTTAAGTAATGAAATTACAATATTAAGATCTATTTTCTATTAAATTAATAAAAATGTAGCCAAGACTTTTTTCTAATATTTTTATAATTTTGATTCAAGATAAACTGTTAAGAAATTGTGTATTTAAATTTTTTATCCTTAAAAATGTTGCAATGTCTAAAAATCCCAGTAAATGTTTTACACTCCCTTACAATATTCAGTGTTTGACAGTAGAAAGTTTTTACTTTTATCAAACATTGAAAATGAAATCTAAAAGTCTTTAAGCGATGTTTTGTTATCAGACTGCATGAATCTCTGTACCTACAATTTCTAACTAAGAGATTTTTTGAAGATTTTCTACCCCTTTCATCTTATGGGGGCCAATCTCTTGTGTAAATTTAACTAGATACAATTATCTCCAAATTTCAACTTTAGGGGTTAAATTTGATAATTAATATTTAACCTTTGCAATAGTTCATCTGAGCATAACCAGGTTACCATTTTTTCTTAGCTTTATCAATCCAAATTTATATACCATACCACAATGAAACCTTGGATATGAATCCAAGATACTACATATATCATATACAACTGAGCTTGCTTGACTACAAGCATTCAATGAGATTGTAAAATAATTTACTCAAATCTGTGTGTAAAAAGTTACCTGTAATCTTTATTAAATTCTCTTATTTGATATCTCCATGAATACCAAAACTCTGGAAATCCATGTAAGAACAGCATGAGAGGGGCCCCTTCTGGTCCACTGATAACATAGTGTAATCTCACTTCCTACAACACAATAATCAAATTATTACTATACATGTATTATATCCAACTTTTTTTTATTTTATCTAAACTATTATCAATAATAATTTACACTCAATGTTTCTTTAAAAACTTATAAAGTTTAACATAAAAACTGGTGAATATGTTTAACTAGCAATGGTTTAATCTGCATATTCAGTATATATTTCTGTATTCCTAATTATAGTTTAGAACAGAAAGAAATGATAATAATTCATTTAATGCCAAACAATTTCTCCAAATGCTTGTTGTCTACTTTCTGGTTAAAACGGAAAAGTAAAATCTGCTTATGATGCTTTAAATGAAATATTACATGATGAGCACACTATGCTGTAGGAAGAAAATCTCAAATATCTCCAAGTTCTACATCTAAAAGAAATTATTTTTGTATAAATCTGTCATATAATAAAAGATGAACAACACAAAGGTTTAAAACTTCTCCAAAAAATATTTTCACCTCAGATTTTGACTATGGTGAATCTGGACAATTTCAATTACAGCCAATAAGTGTATAATGTATAAACATTTTATGTTTGAGAAAAAGGAGAGTTACATCATTTAAGTTAACCTTGAATTCTTAGTAACAATGTACTTACTATTAAAAATATATAATTTATAACCAAGTCCTATAAAAAACTTAACAATGTAACATTCAATCTCACATAAAATATCTTGTAACTTCTCTTTTATTTATTTTCATTTAAACACACCGGAAAAGTTCACTTGTAAACAAAATTATTATAGCAGATGTAATGTCTGGAAAGTTTGTAAGAGGATTTAAAGGATCACATGACAACATCTGGTTCCAACAAAACTATCATTTTCAAAAAAAAAAAAAAACTTAAGTTCTAAAAGGCAAAGAATAGACTTACAGCATAATTTGTAGATAATAAAATTATACACAAGGGAAAAATGTTGAAGCTTTTATGGCATAAACACATGGAATTCATTTACATCATATGATATACACTTAGTCAAAAATCAATGTATTTTTGAATGGAAATGTGAAATACTGTTTTTTTCACTGGTGGTAATATTTAAGAATACTGTTAATACAAACAGACAATATCAAAATATTCCATCTCTGTATAAATTTATAAATCTATTGCATGACGAAATAAACTATATGACTGAAAACAGTCATTTTTAGTCTGAAAAGTCTATGTTATGACCTGCATAGAAATGTATTATGTAGGTAATGAACTACATTTCAGAGCCCATTCATTTATTAACCAGGTTTCATAGAAACCTGGTTCTTAGATTACCGAATGTCGGCGGACGGGGGTCAAAAAATGGTTTCCGGATGATAACTTGAAAAGTAAATGACATTTTTGAAAGAAACTTGGCACATACATGTATTGTGATAAGATCTTGGTTGGGATTGATTTTGGGATAAATACATCAAAGGTCAAGGTCACAGTTGCTTGGTCATTTCACAAAATAAGCAACCTCTAGCTATATCTTGGCCATATGTAAAGATAGTGACATGGGGTTTTCAGTTTTCATATTTTCTAGCAATGCTGATGAAAATAAAGCCAAAATCAAAGGTCAAGGTCATGACCTACATTTTGACCTTTGTGTTTTCTTCACTAAAATGGCTATTTTTGCATGAAATTTACAATTTTTGATGATATATATATTAAACCTGAACCCATTACGGGTATCCCTTTACTATCAACCAGGTCCCTGTGAGACACACGGTACCTCGATTATAAGCCCAGGGAGTAAATTAAGCCCAGGCTAAAGCCCAGGGAAGTTTCTCGCGCCCGGGAAGTTTTGGGACACTGTAGAGATGTAAAATTCACATATTTATCAGATATTATACTGTAGTTTATCATGTAAAGATTTTATATTGATCCATGCAAAAATAACAGAAAAATTGATCATTGATTTTTTTACCGATCGGCAGGCTACGGCGATTAAAGGGAGATAACTCGCGTTGATTACTCTAAGCGACTTTTCAACATAATAAAGAAGATATCGTTATTTTCGTTTTAATTAATAAAATATTGCAAGACTGTTGGGAAAGATGAATTTGTCTTATTACTTACATAATATTGCACAAACTGTGGATTTTGATAATAATGATAATGAAACGAAGATTAGGTCGAAAGAAGAAATGTCCAGAACAAAAGACATAGCCACGGTCACAATTTAATTCTGAAAGACATATTTTGTAATTAAAAAAATCCTTGTTTTCTTATATCTTTAAAATAATAATTTTTCTCTTTTATTTATCTTAAAGACGTACTTATTTAAAATTATTAATACCCTTTTTTCCTCCAATTGTTTACAAAAGATAATACAGGTAATATATCAATTATGAGCACCTGGTAATTATCGGATTAACAGCGTGTGTCCTGTCATCGGACATCTGAAATTAATTAGACACGCTCCAGTAATGATCAAGAACCCGTCTTTATCAAGGATAAAGTTATCTATGACAAGTTCTAGTAATGTAGATTATTTTTGTCCAGTAATGATCAAGAACCCGTCTTTATCAAGGATAAAGTTATCTATGACAAGTTTTAGTAATGTAAGCCAATACACTAAAGTGAACACTGTTACTAATTAATATGAGGAATAAATTTGAAACTGCAGTAAACTGCAAAAATGGCAACTTTTTTATGTGGGGTTTGCAATAAGAAATGTGATTATCAACGCCATCGCATGCGAGAAATGTGATAAGTGGTTTCATATTAAATGCGAGGGGATAAGCAAGGCCCAATTTAAAGAATTACAAGAAATATGTACAACTAGATTATTTTTGCCGCAGTTGCTGTCTGAATTCAGACAAAAGCACCATGTCTTCAAGATGCGAATTAAAAAAATTGCAATTTAGTTTTAGATTCTGTTGCGGAAGAAATGTTAAAATCATGTGCTTTAAATGTTCCTGGTAAACTACCGATATATTCTACTGGCAACGGGAACTGTTTATTTAACTCTATCTCTATAGCGCTTGCTTGAAATGAAAACCTTGCGTCAGATAAACGGGTACGTACTTGTATAGAACTAACTAGAAATAAATGCGTGTATCTGAATGAAGGCAAAAAATTTTCTCTACACCTAACTGGTGACAATAATGATTACAGTTGCCGGTGTAATGAAGTATTTTGACCCGGGTTGAAAATTGACCGGGGGTTCATTTTTCAACGTTGAATATTGAACCGGGGTGCTTTTTCAACGTTCAACGTTGAGACCAAAATTTGTGAAATTTATACCCGGGGTCATTTTTCAACAGGTTGATAATTTTTTTCTCGACAAATCATGACCTCATTTCGTTGAATATTGACCCTCCCGGCCACAAACTACAGAGTTTAGATCCGTCTATGATCTGGTCGTTGTTCAACATGGTGTGTGTGTGTGTGTGTGTGTGTGTGTGTGTGTGTGTGTGTGTGTGTGTGTGTTTATAAGTTTCTAATCCAGAATAAAACTAGACAGAAATCAGTAAATCATGACAAAGTACACGATATATCCGACAGCAACGGCTATAATAATACTGAGCGATCGGCATGGGTTGAGTGTTTTTTTTTTTTTTTTAATTCCAGAATGACAGTATATTAATTTCTGCTATCACTTGTTAGATTTTTATGTCGACTTGTCAAATGATTAGCGCCTTGTCTGATTTTATGTTCACTTGTAAAATAATAATAATGTCGACTCGACAATGATTTTGTTGACTTGTTAGATGATTGTGACGACTTGTTAGAAATGGATGTCAACTTTTCAGATCTTTTATGTCGACTGTTAGAGAGCACTCTCCAGATGTAGACTTACAAAGCAAAAATATTGTCAATTTGATAGCACAAACACATGATCTTATTTTTAATTTTAAACATGACAACACAAATAACTGATAAAAAATACGTTGCCTTTATCAAACGTTACGCATTATTACGCGAAAGTAATGCGTTATTTTGCGAAAGTAAAGCGTTAATTAAAGAAAGTTACATGTTTTTACATGACATGTTAGACGTTATTACGCGAGAAGTTGATTTATTTTTCAAATCGAGTCCATTTTCTTGTAATTTATAATTTATTGATCTATCATTCCACAAAACTAAGATGCTGTTTTAATTCATTTTTATCCGAAGTCAAAAATTTTCCGTTCATAAATGAATATATATATATATATATATATATATATATATATATATATATATATATGCTGGAACAGCACCAGGAAAGTCTTAGAGTAATCAACGTGAGTTATCTCCCTTTAATCGCCGTAGCCTGCCGATCGGTAAAAAAATCAATGACCATTTTTTCTATTATTTTTGCATGGATTAATATAAAATTTTTACATGATAAACTAGAGTATAATCTCTGATAAATATGTGAATTTTACATCTCTACAGTGTCCCAAAACTTCCTGGGCGCGAGAAACTTTCCTGGGCTTTAGCCTGGGCTTAATTTACTCCCTGGGCTTATTATCGAGGTACCCTGAGACACATGATCACCCACAATTATTGTTAACTAGGTACCATTTCTCTCTGAAACCCCCTTCTCCGAAATACGAAAACCTGGTTTTCACGCAGTTTCCGTGATTCTTGTTTATTTATTTAATTATTTTATTAATTTTTTTTAATTTTATAAAAACAGGTCATATAATGATTTTGCAATATCATGTTAGATTTTGCCATATTTCAAGTAAAATACTCTTAGGTAGGTTATACAATTTATTACTTAATCTATACAAGTATGTACAATTGTAAAGTGATTACCATAATTCATATATTTAATTACAGTAGATCTATCTAAATTTAAAAAAAATAGATAATTAAATAAATAGATAAATAAAACACAATATTTCAAGGTATCATTTGGAATGTACACATTTCCTATTTTTCAACCTTTATTTTCTTAATTTTTAACCTTATACTTTAAATCTATGCAGGGGCATACTTTCTATGAATGATATTGATAAAAGAACCTTACTTTTATATTTTATAATGAATATATATTGTTAAATGTTAAATTTAACTTTCCAAATCTATTCAGCTTTTTCCATTAAGATGAAAAAGAAGTTATAAATTTTATTTCTGTACATTATATTATTATTATTATTCTAAGGATAAGTAAGTAAGAATTTTTTATTTTAATATTTACGGCATAGCTATAAAAAGAATTCTTCTCTCGTTGTCTGACATATAAAGCGTGCAATGTACGGTATATTACTTAGTACAAAGTTCGAAAACTAACGGTCTAACAACTCACCTCAAGGTGTATAAACCCGTGTGATCCTAATGACGGGTCATTCAAACATGCTGGTGGAACATTCCTTTTCTTTCTGTAAAAAAGTTCTTTAGTAAACGCCAATGGTCGTCTAATAAATCTCCAAAGCATACCAAAAAACGCAATGCACGCGTAAAAGAAACCAATAACACATGCAACAACCACCTGCAAATCCATCATCTGCTTTTGTTGACCAAGTCCGCAGTGAATCTTAGTGCTTTGTATTGCACTAACCAGGTTAACGGTTGTACCCTATATCGGAACTACTCTTCTTCGGAAGGAATATGGTGTGTCTAAAACCTTCGCCTTTATATATCGTCCTACTAACGGATAATAAGAGGTACACCTCACTGTTGAATAATACCGGATCTTATCTCGTGACGTATAATGTAGCTGCACGAACTTGACGTGTGTTAAAAAAAAAGCTAA
This sequence comes from Tegillarca granosa, assembly GCA_029721355.1. NCBI lineage: Eukaryota > Metazoa > Mollusca > Bivalvia > Arcoida > Arcidae > Tegillarca > Tegillarca granosa. The sequence continues at coordinate 27,939,673 of CM056600.1, forward strand.
TCAAGATCCATGAAGCTGTAGTCAATCCCCTATACCTGGTTACATGGATTATGTAATGAATGCTAACTATCTTTTTAAAGTACATCGAGCTTTTGTAAAATTACAGGGGTTCTACTTAATGATAAACCAGTTTATTTATACATTAGTTTCTCCGAATAAAAATGCCTTTTTTTTAAGTCTAGTGGTTATCTGGGTATGTGTACGGCCTTTGATAAAGTGACCATGACACCAGACTCTGATACATTAGATACACACTCTAAATTAAATTCAACCCAGATTAAGCTCCCGTATGCTAGTCTAAAATTTATAAATGACCCACCAAAGTTAAAGAAGAGAGTAAATGAAGTTAAATAAGACAAAAAAAAAATGGAATGTAGATCTGTCATGTGTTGCAACATTTTTAATAGAAATACAAAATCAACACATGGCAGATCTAACAAAATGGTATCTTTACAAATGAAATGGGAATATAGCTCACACTATCCAGAATCCTTATACAGTTACTACTGCCCCTACCACCACCACAACCAAAAACAACAAAAACAACAACAACAACAATAATAATAACTAGAGATTGTAACTGGGATACCAGTTACGTATGATTCCCCACCATCCATAATCTATATATTGTCTAAAACATACACCTGCTGATGGACTGATCTCGAGATGGATTGATAGTATCCATTACTAGTAATCGAAAGCTGACTAAGAGAAAGGGCGGAAGACAAGTAAATTTAAAGTTAACATCGAATTGTACAATTATAATTCGAGTAGTATTCATTTTAATATATATTTTCATTCCCTCATACCCCATTGTTGCAACAATGTTTTTTGTCATATTTATTTTAATATTAATTTTCATGCCCTCAAACCCGACCGTTGCAACAACATTTTTCGTTAAAAGAAACCAATTGATCAGGGGAGTCCGAATCTGCATGTATAAATTTATAATTCGAAATGTATGTAAATTATACAAGTTTAATAGATCAGAATCATGCGTTCTGTTTTCTGACATAAGTCTTATCCATTAATTTGGCAATTCTATTAGCTGGTGTATTTTGATTGGACAGGTATTCAACTTTGATTGATAGAAAATCTATTTCACGAACTGTGAGGTGTTTAACCAACAAATTTGATTGACGTGTGTCATGACTGTGAAGTAGCCATAACCTACATATTAATGGATAATTGACAAAGAGATTAAAGCAATTATCCATATCAAAACATGTAATAATGCTATTGAATTTGTTTACAATTCTTTGAATAGGAATTTAATCCTGTAAACTTGCCTTAAGAAATGAAATCAAGTATGCCATAAGATAGTGTTTCTTGACTGAGGTTGGGTGTTAAGAATTCTGGCTTCCCACCCCTACCGTCTCTTGAAAATGATTTCCTGCAGGTTTTTATCACTCTTTTCAAAAGTCCATAATGTACAAGAAAATATACAGATGAGTGGAAAGGAGTTTAACTATTTAAAAGCTATACATGTACATAGCACCACCCACAGTGGGAAATGACCTTAGGTGCCCTTTATTAATATCACTCTATTCAACTTTTCATAAGGAACCAGAAAATACATAAATTAGGCGTGGGGATTTCAATAGTTTAAAATTAACTTAGCACCACCCAGCCCTACCCTTCAGTGGGAAAGGACCTTAGGTGTCTTTGATTAGTGTCTTTGATTAGTGTCATTCTTTTCATTTTATCATTAGGAACCAGAAAATATATACTTTAGGGATGGGGATCTCATTAGTTTATGAGTTATGACAAAGCCCTATATATGGTTTTATAGCACACCGCAAAGTGTTTAAGGAAAAATTGGTGATTTTTGTTTTTAAGACCCCATCTTCCTGTCCCTCACCCAATAAATACCCATGGATGTTAAACTTTAATGGTGCAGGAACCTATCCTAAAATTTTGAACGAGATTGAATGATGCGTTTAACTTGTTTGGCAGTGCTGATAAAAATTTGATATATTTTTAACAATTTAATACATAGTAACTGAGAATTTATTAAGAACAAATTATGCATGTGAGAAAGAGGTTAGTCACTTAATTAACATGTTGTTCATTAACATCCAATCATTTTTGTTTAGTGCTTAACTTTATACATTAATTCAGATTACCCATTTTTATCGGGCGCTCATATATCTGAGAAACTGAATAAGAAAGAAGAAGATTCTGTAAGAGTTATCTATCTTTGTATGTATTGGACAGAAAAATGTTTGGAATTAAATTACGCAATTTACACGCACCCACCGCTGAGCCGTCGAGATAGAAAAAAATTTGATCATTTATCCATATCTACCAAGATAGCAGATTGTTGGTACCAAATTTCATCGAAACCCATCATACCGTTTCCGAGTTCTGCACCGGACAATTTTAAGGGAAAAAAAAATAAGAAGAAGAAGAAGAAGAAGAAGAAGAAGAAGAAACAGAACGAAAACAATATGATTCCCCACCTTTGGGTGGGGAATCATAACTAGAGATTGTAATTGGGATTCCAGTTACGTATGATTCCCCACCATCCATAGTCTATATATTGTCTAAAATATACACCTGCTGATGGACTGATCTCGTGATGGATCGATAGTATCAGAAGTCCATGAATTACTATCTAGATACCCTATACGTCACATCATTCTAAAATCGACACAAAAAGGAAGCAACGCGATGTAAAGGGGTATATAGAGACTTACACACTTCAAGTAATTCATGGACTTCTGATAGTATCCATTACTAGTAATCGATAGCTGATTTTTTTTTATAATTTCTTTATTGCCGACAGATACATCTTATAGGCATATATATACAAAATATACATAACAATGTTGCATAAAGTTAAGGATAGTGTCATTTACAAATTTTTGAATTTTCTGAATGAAATATTTAAAAATTTATAAGTTGTCATATTATAAATTTTTGTATATTTCATTCAGAAAATTCAAAAATTTAAAATACGACAATAGTCATATTATATAAATTCAGAAGTCTATGTAATTCATGGACTTCTGATAAATTATATAAGTAAATACATAAATATACCTTAAATACAAAGTTAAGTGATCAGGAGGATTAAGGGAGCTCGGAGTGCGGAAGTAAATTTAAAGTTTACATCGGATTTTACAATTATAATCCGAGTCGTATTCATTTCTAATGTTCATTTTCATTCCCTCATACCCCACCGTTGCAAAAACGTATTTATTACGGAAGTCAGATTCTGCATGTATAGATTTATAATTCGAAATGTATGTAAATTAGATCTAAATCATGCGTTCTATCTTCTGACATAGACCCTATCCATAAACAGATAAATTTGGCAATTACAATTAGCTGATGTATTTTGATTGGACAAGTATTCAACTTTGATTGATAGCAAATCTATTTTCATGAACTGTAAGGCGTTTAACCTACAAATTTGATCGACGTGTGTCATGACAGTGAAGTAGCCAGAACCTACATATTAATGGATAATTGACAAAGAGATTAAAGCAATTATACTTAAAAAAACCCCGTGTAATAACACCTTTGAATTTGTTGTCAATTCTTTGAATAGGAATTTGATCCCGTAAACTTGCCTTAAGAAATGAAATCAAGTAATAATAATAATAATAATAATAATAATAATAATAATAATAATAATAATAATATTTATTTCCTGCATTAAGTAAATAACATACTTATAGCAAACAAATACAATTTACAATGAACAAATATGGCAGTAATATCATATCAAAGTAATATAGTAATACCAATGTACAGATCAAAATAAACACTGCAACGGAAGGACCGATATTATAACAACAGCATATCTCTTTTCTTTAATGCATAATAAATAAATTTACCAAGTCTATTAAGTTTGCAATCGCTATAGTTACATTTCATAAGTGTATAAAATTTATTTATAGTTGGCCAATGGCAAAAATATCTACTAAAATATTTGATACGTAAATCTTTATAATAGGGACAAACTAATAAAAAGTGGTACTCATCTTCTATACAGTTCATATTACAACATTTACATATTCTATCACATCTTGGTACATTTGTATATCGACCCGATTCAATAGCAAGTTGATGACCACCAACACGTAAACGTGTTAAAACTATTCTATATTTTGGCTGATTTACAGTTAACAAATAGTTTTCTACACATAGGGAATTTTAAAATTATTATAATAATACAATTTAGTGTTTTCATAACAATCAGTAAACCATTTTTGTACAAATACATCATATAATTTTTGTTTCAATTCGTTATAGTCAGACTGAACATAATCTTGAAAATAACAATAATTTGCACATCCTAAATCGAACGATAATTTTTTTACATTACTGGCCCAGTTTCTACCATTATATGTAATACCATCATCAGCATCTTTTCTAAGAATAGAATAGACAATATATAATAAACAATGTTTATTTTTTAATATTTTTAGCCAGTATCTTAAAATACTCTGCAAATGTTTAAATTTTAATGAAAATCTACCTAGCTCACCATACACTGCTGAGTTCACTGTTGATAATTTGACATTTAAAATTTTCTTACAAAACTTTAGATGAAGTTTCTCTACGTCATTTAAATTACAGAAACCCCATACTTCAGAGGAATAAGATAATACTGGTAACGCCAAAGAATCAAATAAGGAACATTTCCTCTGTATATTCATATCAATATCAGAAAAAAATATTATATAATTTACAAACTGCTTTTTTGCCTCGTTCAACATGCTTACAGTCATGCAATTTAAAATCATCATTATAATGCAAATTAACACCAAGATATACAAAATTTTTAACAATATCAATGTTTAGACCATTATAGAAAAATCCATCTTAGTGCTTGATGGGCGACCACGCTGAAAAATTACTATCTTTGTTTTGTCAACATTTACACACAGATTCCATTCTTGACAATATTCATGCAAGTTATCTAATAATATTTGTAATTTTTCTTTAGATTTTGCAAATAATGCTGTGTCATCAGCATATAACAATGCAAACAATAGTAAATTATAATATGTAATAGAGCAATCAGCATTTAGAGCAATATGTCTAACAAAATCATTCACAAAAAGTAAAAATAATGTTGGTGACAAAGGTTCACCCTGCATCACACCAGCATATAAAGGGAAAAAATCTCCATATTCATTATTAAATTTAACACACATTTGAATACTATCATACATTGACTTCAACATATTTACAATTTTACAACTGACACCTTCATTAAATAATTTGACCCACAATAGTTGTCTATTAATGTTATCAAAGCCTTTTTATAGTCAATAAAAGCACAATATAACTTCTGACCTTCAGACAAGCATTTAGATAATAGAATGTAAAATAAAAATACAATCTGTAGTGCTCCTATTGGCACAAAACCCATATTGGTTATCAGACAAAATATTACAATTTTCAGACCAGTTTATCAGCCTATTATTTAAAATGATTGAGAACATGTTGCTCAAGTATGCCATTAGATGGTGTTTCTTGACTGGGGGCCTTAAGAATTCTGGCTTCCTACCCCCCACCCCCACCCTCTCTTGAAAATGAATCCTGGAAGTTTTTTTAATCACTCTTTTCAAAAGTCCATAATGAACAAGACAATATACAGATACGTGGAAGGGATTTTAATTATTTAAAAAGCTATAAGTAGTATAGGGCGCTGGAAATCCTACCTTGTTATGGTGTTCTGGTGTTCCTTCATTAATATGCATGACGTCAGAGGTCACAGGGTCACGGAAAGTGACGTCACGGAGAGAGGGAAATGTTCCGGAAGTGGGGATACCGGAAGGGAATCCCTAGGTCTAATAATAGCTGGGGAATCCCGGTTCAAAGTAGGGTACCTCGGCATACAAGGGAATCCCCCGAAGAACCGGAAAGGCGAGATCGTGCGCCGGGGCTCGAACCCTCGTCCGAACGTGGATGTGTGATATACCGTCGTGTCCGGCTTGAAGAGAGGAATTGTAAATTGTGTGTTGTGAAGTGATCTGACTTTTCTGTCAAGAGTTATTTTCCTTAAAGTGATTTTCATGATCCCGACCTACAGCATGAACCACTCGGCCTTCGCCCTTTTCCAACAACATAGAAGGAGAGCCCTTAATCGCCCGAACACGTGGATACTTCATTTGTGTGGATCCGTCCAAAAATAAGGATGTGACGGTTGGTATTGGAAATACCCCATAGACTTATCAAAGGGACACTTCGGATTCGATTCTGAGCAAACTACTACGTCTAAAACCATACAGAGTATACCATGATACGCGTCTGGTCAAGACGAATACGTAAACACATCGATCGTAAAGATCGGTTCAGAAACAAGAAAGTTATAACGAAATACAATTCTCTATGGGAAATCCCATGTTAAAATTTATCCATTGACTTATATAGGGAAATTGAAAGATAACCTTAACGCGAGAACCACTCAACCTCCAGAAGAACTGAATACATTTTCAGATAGGTGTCATAAAAGCAAACGTTTCGATATAAATTTCGTCCAAATCCATACAGAAATAAGGGAGATATGAGTGTTTGAAGTTGGAAATTTTACGCCTTTGTTTAAGAAAATTTGAATTTGAAATGCTGCAATCTGATTGGTCGAGAGGTTTTATGCCCATAATTTCTTTATTATTTCACTTAGAGGCACGACAGATGTATCTTTAGATTCGGAAGGCCGAGCCCCATACGTTGATGAAAAATGTTGGAACCGGAAAACGGAAACGGACCGGATATTATCCGGAATGCGTTTGCCCCTCCTGCCAGCGCTCCATTGGTCCAATCGACAGCGAGTTTACTTCATTTGAAAGTACTCTTCGAAACCAAATTTGAAAATGGGTCTTGTAAATAGCAACCAAGGGCGGATAATCCAAAACGAAAGAATAATTTACAGATTGTCGCCGCCGCCGCCGCCGCCCCCTTTCCTCATTCATACTTGAGGAGTGAGTGAGGAGGAGGAGGAGGAGGAGTGAGGAGGAGGAGGAGGAGGAGGAGTATGGAGGAGGGGAGAGTGAGGAGGAGGTCGGACATCTTGTAAAAGTATAAAAGAGAGCAACGGTAGGACGACATCATCATAATCGTTCGAGATGACCGTGCGGATGGTTCTCAATTCTAACGACTCCAAAAACATTTATCCCGACAATAAACCATACGATTTCAGAATTCACCTATCGAAACCGTTGCAGTGTTTGGGAAATTGAGAAGTAGCCTTATTGGAATTTACCTTTCAAGGTGCCAAGAAATTAGTGGAATCGGAATTGTTTGTGTGCTGTGATTTGGTAGACAGCTCCATTGTAGGACAAGGGGAGGTACCTCTACTTAGACGAGTTTTCCTACAACGGAAACAAGAAAACTTAATCTACGATCAACCTTACTGGGTGCATTTAAAAACGCCGAGTTCCAGGACGTTCACGTTTATATAAAGACTTCAAAAGACGAATTAGCTTCATTTCTCACGGGAGAGGTGACCGTGATACTACGCGTCAAGAGAGTATTCTTTTAAACCATGGCAGGCTCTGTCTACGTGTCAGAATCGGAAATGTGAACATGTATCAGTGTCAGGTGTGTGGAAAGCAATTTTCCAGAAAAGACAATATGCTAAGACACGTCCATCAAAAGCATGGAGGAGTATCCCATCTGTCAGTGTGTCAAACGCCCTCTGAAAATTTCCAGTTCGTACATCCGTTTACCATGCAGATCACGGCACCGTCCATGAGCGGTAGGACCACCTGGTTACATCAACTTCTAAAGAAAATGCAGGAATTCATAGATCCCGTTCCAACGAGAATCGTATACTGTTACTCGCAGAATCAACCGGCGTATCGAGACATCAAAACCTTTCTTCCTGACATCCAGTTTGTGAAAGGTATCCCGGACGAATTGGAAGAAGACGACTATTTCGATCCGATGGTGATCAACATGATCATTTTAGACGACGTCATGACGGAGGCCAAGAACGACAACAGGATTGCTAACTTGTTTACCAAAGGAAGCCATCACCGCAATCTCAGCGTGGTGTATCTCACACAGAATCTTTTTCCACAAGGAAAAGCATCTAGAGACATTGCCCTCAACTGTCAGTACCTCCTGCTGTTCAACAATCCCGTCGATCGTCAACAGATTTCGCTCTTAGCTAGAAGGATACAACCGACCAGTCCAGACAGGTTTATGAAAGTGTACGAATCGGCCGTGTATCAGCCGTATGGAAACTTACTGATCGATCTGAAAAGCAATACGCATCAGAAAAAGAACGTCCTAAACCCAATGTACTGGATCAGAAAGAAGAAGAAGAAGAAGACACCAAGACCGAAACGAGACAACCATTTATAATAAATATGCCTTTCTTGAAAAGAGAAGTAAGCAGAGATACGCGAAAAGAAACTGATGAAAGGGAAATGCCGTTCTTTGACAGAGAAAACAGCGGAGAAACGGATGAACCCGAGGACGAAATGCCCGATATTCCCGATCAAATCGGTGGTGCTTTTTATACAGAATACCCTCCACCGTGGTATAAGCAGCAAGAAGGTAGAGGAAGAAAGAGACGTCCCGACGACGAAGAACCAGACGATCACAAAATATGGAAGACTTTGTTCTTACCCATGGTCATCGAGAAAATAAAGGATAAAATGGAAAGGAGGATCGAACAATACGTGGATGCGGGAGAAGACGAAGACAGAGCAAACGTCCTAGCTTTAACAAAAACTTTCCGAAAATGCGGAAATTAATGATGCAACTATTCGTAGATTATATTCTAAAGCAAAAAACTTTGGAAAAAGATTCGTTTTACCGTCTGATACTGGATACGATTCAGCGATTATGTTTAGAATACAGAATGGGTGACGCAGAAACATGGAAGAAAGCTGCAGAGATGAGGATCTATTTAATGGACGACATCCTACCCAATAAGGAAGACGTATAAATTTTACAATTGGTTATTGAAATATATTGAAATTAATGTTATAATCTTTGCGATGAACTGGAGCTCTATAATTTTTTTTTCACTCAATGTCATAGTGTGAAGGGATTTGCAGATTTTGTAAAATATACAATTTTACAATAAATGTTCTATCGAAAAAAGCACGATTTTGTTGTTTATATTCGTATAAGATCTCCTCCTCCTCCTCCTCCTCCTCCTCCTCACTCACTCCTCAAGTATGTATGAGGAAGGGGGGGGCGGTGGCGACAATCTGTAAATTATTCTTTCATTTTGAATTATCCGCCCTTGGTTGCTATTTACAAGACCCATTTTCAAATTTGGTTTCGAAGAGTACTTTCAAATGAAGTAAACTCGCTGTCGATTGGACCAATGGAGCGCTGGCAGGAGGGGCAAACGCATTCCGGATAATATCCGGTACGTTTCCGTTTTCCGGTTCCAACAATTTTTCATCAACGTATGGGGCTCGGCCTTCCGAGTCTAAAGATACATCTGTCGTGCCTCTAAGTGAAATAATAAAGAAATAAACAAAGGCGTAAAATTTCCAACTTCAAACACTCATATCTCCCTTATTTCTGTATGGATTTGGACGAAATTTATATCGAAACGTTTGCTTTTATGACACCTATCTGAAAATGTATTCAGTTCTTCTGGAGGTTGAGTGGTTCTCGCGTTAAGGTTATCTTTCAATTTCCCTATATAAGTCAATGGATAAATTTTAACATGGGATTTCCCATAGAGAATTGTATTTCGTTATAACTTTCTTGTTTCTGAACCGATCTTTACGATCGATGTGTTTACGTATTCGTCTTGACCAGACGCGTATCATGGTATACTCTGTATGGTTTTAGACGTAGTAGTTTGCTCAGAATCGAATCCGAAGTGTCCCTTTGATAAGTCTATGGGGTATTTCCAATACCAACCGTCACATCCTTATTTTTGGACGGATCCACACAAATGAAGTATCCACGTGTTCGGGCGATTAAGGGCTCTCCTTCTATGTTGTTGGAAAAGGGCGAAGGCCGAGTGGTTCATGCTGTAGGTCGGGATCATGAAAATCACTTTAAGGAAAATAACTCTTGACAGAAAAGTCAGATCACTTCACAACACACAATTTACAATTCCTCTCTTCAAGCCGGACACGACGGTTTATCACCAACCACGTTCGGACGAGGGTTCGAGCCCCGGCGCACGATTTCGCCTTTCCGGTTCTTCGGGGGATTCCCTTGTATGCCGAGGTACCCTACTTTGAACCGGGATTCCCCAGCTATTATTAGACCTAGGGATTCCCTTCCGGTATCCCCACTTCCGAACATTTCCCTCTCTCCGTGACGTCACTTTCCGTGACCCTGTGACCTCTGACGTCATGCATATTAATGAAGGAACACCAGAACACCATAACAAGGTAGGATTTCCAGCGCCCTATACTACTGCTATACATGTACAACCCAGCACCACCCACAGTAGGAAATGACCTTAGGTGCCCTTTATTAATATCACTCTATTCAATTTCTCATAAGGAACCAGAAAATACATAAATAAGGGATGGAGATCTCAATCGTTTAAAATTTACTTAGCACCACCCAGCCCTACCCCAAAGTGGAAAAGGACCTTAGGTGTCTTTCATAAGTATCATTTTTTTGTCCTATCTTATTACTAGGAACCAGAAAATATATAGTTTGAGGTGGGGATCTCCACAGTTTAAAAGTTATGACTAAACCTTACCAAGCACCATTCCTTAGTGGTAACCCAGGGAAAATGTTTTATATGAACTGAATCGCCTTGAGATGCCGCGTGATTACAAATATATATGGTTTTATAGTACACTTCAAAGTGTTTAAGGAAAAATTGGTGATTTCTGTTTTTAAGACCCCACCCTCCTGCCCCTCCTCCATTGAATACCAATGGATGTAAAAACTTTAATGCAGCAACCTACCCTAAAAGTTTGAACGAGATTGAATGATGCGTTTAACTTGTTTGATAGTGCTGATAAAAATTTGATATACATGTATGATTTTAAACCATTTAATATATAGTAACTGAGAATTCATTAAAACAAATTTTGTGTGAGAAAGAGGTTAGGCACTTAATTAACATGTAGTTCATTAACATTGAATCATTTTTGTTTAGTGCTTAACTTCATACATTAATTAAGATTACCCATTTTATCGGGCGCTCATCCGAGAAACTGAAACTGAAGAAGAAGAAGATTCTGTAAGAGTTTTTTTTTTTTTTTTTTTTTTTTTGTATGTATACGACAGAAAGATGTTTGGAATTAAATTACGCAATTTCACTGACGCCCACCGACCGTCGAGATGGACAAAAATTGATCATTTGATCGGGTTATGGGCATCTACAAAGATAGCAGATTGTTGGTATCAAATTTCATCGAAATTCATCATACCGTTTCCGAGTTCTGCACCGGAAAAAAATTAAATTAAAAAAAAAAACAAATTATAATAATAATAACAAGAAGAAGAAGAATCTTGGAAAACAATATGATTCCCCACCTTTGGTGGTCCGTCGTCAGCATAACATATATGGCTGCTCCACATTGGGTCTGTTGTGAATTTGTAATGCTGCGATGCGTATGAAGATCCAAAACGGAGCTAACGCTTTCTAAATTTTGGCGGAATGATAAAACTTTGAATTGTCTTGGACAGAAGTAAATATTCCTTTAAAGGAAGCCGATGGCCTTGGCGATGGTGTGTATGTGATGGTTTAATTATAAGTTTGAGGAGTTGGTGACGCCCAGGGACTGCCTTATTTATATCTTTCGGTGTCTGTAACCTTAGCTGTGTTCATTTTGGAGAGTAACTGTAAGATTTGAGCTAATACATCCGTTCTATAGTAAATAATCATTAAAAAATATTCTGGCTGTTCATAATAATTGATCTGGCATATCGTTGATGAAACAACAGTTGGCTAAGAACAGTACCACGCATGACGCCTAATGTGACGTAACTGGGTTGTAATAAATCTGGAACAGACTTGTACTTCTGACTGATAACTCTCGAGCAAGAAGTAGGCAATCTGTAGGAACAAGGGGCTGCATACTCGTAATGGTTTAGCTTGGTCGCAAGTGCTGGTGTGGTTCCCTGTCAAACGCCTTTTTAAATTTAGTAGAACAGCATCCATATGTTCTCCTGAGTTTATGTAATCTGCAATATCCTGGATGGCCAGGAATGTGACTCGCACAGACGCTGTTTAACGAAATTGCGTTTTGCGGCATCAGCCAGGATGTTGTTGGTATCTAAATCAAAATTTCGATGACTGTGTAACACGTGTTTTATTAGCTTACATCATATTGCAGATAATGGCACCCGGATGTTAGTATGAGGCCTTCTATAAACTCCGTGATTATTGTGTTATACATGCGTTCTATTCTATGCTGCATATATGCAACCTTAGTGAAGTGAAGTTTCGAAGATAATGACAGAGAATTTGTTAGTTTTTCTTCTAGAGACTTCAGGAACATGGCCCCGGTAGCTTTATTCAGATGAGATTTTCTATTAGTAATTGAATTTTAATATGAATATGATGCATTATTAGGTGAGATGGTCGAGCCACCGTTATATTAAAATTAGCTGATTAATTAGATCCGATCTTATCCTGGGTATATTTGACGTTCCATAGTTCCGTGTTCCTTTCATTTTTAAATTTGATCTCACAGTGGCAGGTGGTGCTAGCTCAGACAAAAAGTGTTTACCCTTCCGGATCACCCGCGGCCTCACTTCCCTAGTTGAAATTCATGAATAAGCCAGTTTTGAAAGTTTAAACTTTGCCGTTTTGGGATTTTGATTTGGACTTGGATCGGTATGTTTGTCACAGTGTTTGATGTGATCTGCAGGTATGAACACAGAAGATGTAAATGATTCAATATGTTATGACACCATTCTTGAATCTGATAATCCTTATTGACATTACATTTACATGAATCCGAAAACTAAATAATTATCATAAATACAGATCATAAATCTAAAGTGTCGAAAGTGCATAAAGGACACTTGTTAATTAAGGACAGTATAATTTTAATCGTGTGAGAAAAATATTTGTATATTTTTGTCTAATCTATGTTTACTGATGTATGAACGTCACTCTCACTGTGGTTCCACATATAAGGGTTTTACTGTAATTATTACATATGGCAGAAAAAGTAAAGCAGATACAATCATATAACATAAGCTTGTGGGCTTCTGGCAATACGAATATTTACTGTTTAACCAGTAAAAAAACCTCTACAGTAGTTTTCTTGTCTGATCCGTGAACTCATCTGGCCGTGTTCTTATCCATTTCAAAGTAGTAGTATCGCCTAGAAAAAATAAAACAAAGTAAAACATGTATTAAAATAATGTATGTATTTTTAGTACAGAAAATAAATAAAATTAATTTTAGACAAGGTGAGAATTTTCATATTTTTCATAATTATTTTTATTCATTTTTATTTATTTATTTATTCAGCGCAGAATATCAATAATTTTCTTCGCGGAAATAGCGCGAAAATGGCGTCCACACCAAACTTGGAACCTTGGTATGTTTCATTGTTGGGATTAGCAGAAAATTTTCGAACAAGCAACCCTCCAAACATAAGACTGTGTATTCACTGTTTACAGGCTATTCTCACATGTAAACCTGTGCCCAGAATTGAGGCCAGAACACACTTGCAACTTGGAAATATTTTACTGACCCACACCAAAAACATCGACTTGGCCCGGTCACACTTGGAAAAAGCGGTGAGTATTTCCATGATATTGTTGTCTTTTATTTTATGACTAAGTTGTTATGTTCATTTTATATAATTAATGATTTGATAATATTAATTATAATCAATGCATTAATTAATAACTGTTTATTTTTATTTTTCAGTGGAGTATGTCGGTATCTGTATCCTTTTCATGCAAACAATGGAAGAAAAGTGGATATTGTTTTAACATTTGATTACCATTTGGACCCATGCAATAATAGATAAGATTATATGCAAGATCAGTCTAAATATATCAGTGACTTCCTATCAATGTTTCGGTCGCCAAATTTATTTTAGTTTTCTCTATGGAGTTATCTCCCTTATACCAGCCCCAAAATGTATTGATAGGAGTAGGAGATGACATTATATAAACTTAAGTAATCGATTAGATGCAGATTAACATTTTGGTCTGATTTTGAAGCTGATTATTTCAATGTTTTTAAAACATTTTATTGCCATCTAGTCTTGTGACGTGATGAGGCAAACTTTATTCTTCTGTGAAACAACTGGGCTGAACAGGCCCAAATACAGGTACAAAAAGAACAAAGTAGAACTAGAAAATATGCAACATAGGGCGACAAAATTGATCCCCAATCTTAAAAACTTACCTTATCCAGAAAGGTTAAAATCACTGGGACTCCCAACTTTAGAAAATCATAGACTAAGACTTGATATGGTCGAGGTGTTTAAAAAATTCAATTTTGTTGATAAGGTGTACATTAATATTTTTAAATGTAGCCATACCAAACAAAATGAAGTTATTAAAAATAGATATAAGACAAATTTAAGGGGCTCCAGTTTTTCCAATAGGGTTATTGACATCTGAAACAGCTTTCCAAACTGTAATTGATGCATCTAGTTTAAATGCCTTCAAAAGTCATCTAAATAAACATTGGATAAATAATCACATAAAATGGTCACCAAGGTGCTACAATTTAGATGTGCAACTGGAGACACAAGTTAATAGTCAATATTATAAAGACATGCCTTTAGAAGATTAAATCTTACAGTGGCGTAAAGACAGTAAGTAAAATATGGTGAGGAAGATATTTGATTATCAATGCAGATTAAACTTTTGTCGGACATGGCCATTTTAAAACCAAGATGGCTTATAAGTATAGCAAGTTTTATTGAAGTGTTTTATTTACCATATATCCAAAGATTATATCCAATATCCAAAGGATGATTGTCTTTTTAGCTGATATTTTTGAGATTCTTCTGCTTCGAGAGTGCTAAGCTTTCTAGAAACGAAATTGAAATGAAGGATTCTTGGTTGATGCAGATCTGGAACTGTTTTCTGGCTTTCAAAGTTGGTATATAGAACATTTTAAGGTTTAAACCAATTTTTCACAAAATTTTTATTAACCAAGTTTCACAAGTATATTATTCTTTAGTTACTGTTATTAAATGTTCTTTCAGGCCAAATTGAATGATTTTTTTGGTTTGAAACATCTTTTGTTGATTCAGATTAAATCTTTTTTTCTGGCAATGGCTGTCAAAAATTCAGATATGAATATAGTGCCAGTTCTTCAATATAGACTCTGTTATACTTTTTGTTGATTGACACTTCACCTTTTTTCAAATTTTTTAAACCCTACTTTTTTTATACCCCCGCCTCAAGGGGGGGGGGGGGGTAATATAATGATCCTGATGTCTGTCTGAAATATTTGGTTTTCGGATGGTAATGAAAAAAAGTCTTCAATCAAATGATTTCTCTTTATATGCAGTGCTAATGGTTAGAAAAGGAAGGTTGCATTTCAGAAAATTTCCCATTAGAGCGGGGACGGGTATTACCGAACACTTAAGCTATTTTTATTACTGTTTGGTAATACACACACTTGATGCTGATATTACTCTTTAGGGTGCTAGTAATAACATTATCTTACTCTTTATCAAAAGATTGACCTTTGTTGGCGTATTTAGAATGTATTTATATTTTTATATTGCTTAAGCTACTACCACTGAACAGCTTGTATTGCTGACCGCAGGTTCTAATTCCGACTGAAACAAATTCTAATTCCGAACATTTTATTGTTTTTTAAGAAAAATAATCTAAGTGCGTGCGCAAACAGCTTTCGAAAAACATAATTTTCAACAGAATTTACATTCGTAAGGTATATCAATCTCTTGTGATCTCTTGGCTCTGCATGTACTCATCATCTGCACAACTTATATGGAATCGCCTGAAGCAGTTTGAGCACTCAATAAAATCAGTCCCATATGGTTGATCGCAAGCATAGCATTTTGTCTTGTCCATAGGCATGGCACCATACGTGCGTTTACAGAAGGTATGAATACATTTTCCAGCCATTTACAAAAAACATCCGAGTCCATCCACCCGTTCTCTGACCTACCAAGGGCAGCTTCTTCAAAACTTTCAAGTGGATCAAAGCTGAAACGTTGACCTGGAAAAATAATCATTGGTGGTACAAAATGAGCAAATGCACTACATGCGGCCATAACAGTTAGTTGTGTCTTGTCGGAATTTCCATAATAGTAAACCACTGGGGCTCCTTTGAAACCTATGACTCTGTTTCCTTTCATACATAGACTAATCCCCGTTTCATCGGCATTGTAAATTCTTGTAGGGTACTGAAGTAAATCCTTGTCGCCGACCTCTTCTTCGATGTATGTTTTAAAATCTGCAAACCATTTGGCAATTTTATCTGGTGATATGATAGCTCGTTCCTTTCCTAGCTGAATAGTCGTACACAGAGACAGGTCTGGGTGTCTTGTAAAAAATCTGTTTAGCCATTCCTTTCCCGGCTTATTGTCTTGAAATGGTGTGATTCTGCCATCATCATCAAGGATTTTTTAACAGTAAGCGCCATTCCTGACGAGTGCGTCCATATCCAATACGAGCCATATAAATAGCCCAATCAGCAATACGTTTCTCCTCATTTTCAGTCAGGACTGTTATATGCCCAACCTTATGACTGCTGTACCTGTTATGCACTGCATTCTGGAGAGTTGTTTTAGGGACTCCGTACTTTTTTGCTGCTTGATTGAGACTGATAGATTTCGCTCGAACCAAACCAACTGCATGTTCAAACAATTCTTTGGAGTAATTCTGCCGTTTTGAACCAACTTGGTGACTCATTCCTGAAAAACAAAAAGTAAATTTGATAATGTTTCATTTTTAAAACATGCCCTGTCAATTTTTTGCGCACAATGTGATCAATATTAGTGTTACTACCAAAGATTGGGACTATATAATACTATGTATAGCAAGTCATATTGCTTTGTCTTACGCTAATAAGAGACAAGTGATTACGGAGGGTATTTGTGACAGCCTATGACATAGTGGTCGGTAATACAATTATATGACAAAAACTCTGCTTCTTTTTCCGAACACCCTTGTAAGTCATTTAGACCTTTTCCAAGGGGTATTCAAGAGTTATCTTCCTTTAACAGCGAGTATCTCATTTGTATTGTGCAAAGGGAACTAAAAAATTATTCCATCGGAAGACGAGAAAACCTTATGAGTAAGACTTCATAATCTTAGAAACTATATAAGAAATCCTACCTTTTTTCGGTGGTCACAGTAAAAACTGTTTTCTTCACTTTTCAATGATCTTTGTTGCGTGATGATGGTCGCGCTGAAGGTTAAATAAGTATGACATATAAAAATGACCTCACATGGCTGCTGCTACACTTATGATCAAAAGTATGATCTATTGAAAAATATAGTCGGAAATACAAGAGCATTCGGTAATACCCGCCCCCGCTCTAATTGTTCAAAAGTTATGCCCATTTTTCTGTTATTTTAAAGTTTTACCCATTTCCGGATGATGACTCCAGAACCAGTGTGCCAATCGATTTCATATTTATATGCAAAGATTATGGTCATGAAAGAAAGGTTCTTTTCTAGTTTGGAAGATTTATCATTTGTCGTTCAAGAGTTAAGGCCCCTTTTCAGTAATGCTGAAGTTTTACCCATTTCTGGTTGATAACTCTAGAACCAGTCTGCCAGTTGATTTCATATTGATATAAAAAGCTTATGGTCATGAAAGGAAGGTTTCTTACAATTTTTGATGATTTCCTGTTTATCTTTCTGGGGTAATTTCCCTTTTTCTGTTTTGAAGTTTTACCCATTTCTAGAACCAGTCTGCAAATTGACTTCATATTTTTACACAATGCTTATGGTCAAGCAAGAAAGGTTCCTTTTGATTTTGGAAGATTTCCCATTTATCATTCAAGAGTTATTTCTCTTTTTCTGTTATTTTGAAGTTTTACCCATTTCTGGCACACTAAACAATGGTTAGGAAATAAGGGTTTATTTCAATTTGCCGTCTGTCTGTCCATATGTTCACCTGTCTTTCTGTCAATTTGCACAGAACACAATTCTTACAATTTATGTATGTACCTGTATATATCTGCGGGCCGTTTCCTGAGAGGGTGGTGGGGGTATTATTTATCCTTTGGATCACCAGTCTAGTTTTTTATACTGTCTTTAAGAGAAAGGGAAAATGACAAATGACAATATTGATAGATTTGAAGTTGGTCAGTATTATTGCTCTGATTCATATGCATTTATGAGCAAAGTAGTTTTATTTTTGTTGAGCCTGGCATCGCCATAAGGTGAGACTTGGGTGTAACTTTTCTGGTGACGGAGACGGCGACGGCGGCGTGTCAAAATGTGAAAGTTTATGTGAAAGTAAAAAACTAACCAGGCGAGACATTTAATTCTGTGGAATTCTTGTTTATCAAATAAATACTTTTTACCATCTGTAGTATAATGTGTTTAATGATTGCTTTGACAAATTGACAATGTCTTTCTTGTAACATGATGATTGAATGATTTATAAATTTTCAGTACTATTAATGTAGGATAGTATAACCTAGAAAAGACTCTGAAAAAATAATGTTATTTAGAGATTATGATGCATTATGTTATAACACTGATGTAATAGGATATTATAATACATTGGTGTACCACATTTCCCAAGGCTTTGATAAATTGTACTGTAATTATTATTCAGTCTTCTTTAACTCAAAAACTTAGATGCAGTCAGCTGATGATATCAAGTTTGAAGCGGCCAGCGTGTTGGGTCAGATATTTGAAAAACAGGTAGGATTTATAAATATGGAAACGATTATGTAAAGAACTAGTTTGATTTATAATAGAAATCATTGTCTTTTGTCAAAACATCAACAGGTCTTGATTAGTAGAGAACTGTGTATAAAAGCAATTTGTGTCTGGTAAATCAAACTTTTAATTAAGTCATTAATAAATGTTGAAAGGTATGCTTCAGTCATTTGTGGATGTTATGCTTCAGTCATTTGTGGAAATTATTACCAAGTTGCTTGTGGAATTTTTGCCTCAGCGACTTTTGGCAGTATAGTCCAATAACTTGTGGAAGCTACCGGTATGCTGCAGTCACTTGTGAATGTCATTTGTGAAAATTCTGTAACGCTGCAATCACTTGTGAAAATTCTGTATGCTAAATTAACTTGTGAAAGTTCTTTTGACTTGCTTGTTTATACCCTTCATTCATAGAATTATCATGTTATTAGTACATGTATGTAAGTTTAGTTTGTAATACAGTAAAACCTGGGGTAGCAGACACCTGTGTAGAGTGGTCACATCTCAGTAATGGTCAGTCAGAAACAGTCCCTAACATTTTTACTATACAATGAACCTCTGTAGAGTGGTCACCTGTCTGACACGGTCAGCGGTCACCCTTTCGGCCGCCCAATCAGAAAAATTACCAGTGTACAACGGTCACTAATTCCATCCTCAGAAACATTTTTGGGGGAAGGCAGCCATAAAATCCATTGAAAAAATAGTAAAACTCAAAATATAATGATCAAAACTTATAAAAATAATTTTATCAATCCATGTGTTTTATGGAATATTGTAAATCGGAAATTAAGTTGCTTTACATAGTAGTCATTTTTGCCGATCTCTACTCAATTTGATAAAATTAACTTGACAATAATTAATCTATTAATTAGAAGCTTATAAAATCCTCTGGAAGTCTATTTATCAATTATCCACAATAAAGCCCAATATTAACGGTAACTTGCTACAGGTAAAGATTTAAACACTGTCAAAAAGTCGGGCTATTCAAGGTGAAGTATTTCTTTTTTTTATCACCTCTATGGGGCTCACAAAGGGATAAGGTTAAGGTTACCTGGACATGTATTACCGTCAAAAACAATTTTTTATTTTTAATTAGTCCCTTTGTTTCTTAAATACAAGTATTTTTCTTACAGTCAGAATTAATTTTGAAGTGAAAGTTGTCCAGATTTTTTTTTTTTTTTTTTTTTTTTTTTTTTTTTTTTTTTTTTTTTTTTTTTTTTTTTTGTATAAATAAAAATTTCCCCTTATTGGCAACCCTTCTAAAACTGAAAGTTTTCAGGACAACTTCTAGAAATGGGAGATACAGATTATTAGCCTAGGGGTTTAGGTAGTGTAAGAATGATACAATACCAATGCAGGGCTTTCT
Source organism: Tegillarca granosa (assembly GCA_029721355.1). Classification (NCBI taxonomy): domain Eukaryota; kingdom Metazoa; phylum Mollusca; class Bivalvia; order Arcoida; family Arcidae; genus Tegillarca; species Tegillarca granosa. Next base: position 27,959,801 of record CM056600.1, read on the forward strand.
GAAACTCACCTGATAAATTGGATATGTCAGAAATATTTTGAGAAAGAAATATGAATGCATAGAAAATAATATAATCAATAAAATACACAAAGCTAATAATTTTTCTTGCATTTTGAAAGTCCCTAAAATATTAAAGTAAAAACAATTATCCATTTTTATAACTATACATTAATATTTGCGCTTTGTGCATTCATTTTATAACTGTCAAATTGGAGAAGATATGATTCGAATGCAAATCAAGGGACATAACTGGTCCTCAGAATATCGATCCTGTCAACAAAGGTCACTTTTATCCAGTCCCTCAAGTGGCCTGTGTAGACAGGTTTTACTACATTAAATTATTTTATTATTTTTTCAGAGCCAACTACAGATGGCTAAACCGATACTGATGAAAGCTGTTGAAATCTCACAACAGTCACCATATTGGCACTGTAGACTTCTCTTCCAGTTAGCTGTAAGATTTTTTTTTTTTTTTTTTTTTACATGTACATTTGTTACTTATCTAAAGGAGTGGGGACTGTGATAAAACTTTAGAGCAACTTTGATTGAGTAAAAATAAATTAATAATATTTTAACTTGTTGCTCAGACTTTGCTTCTGTTGTATGGTATCCACTATTTTACCCAAGTGAATAACCCAAAATTGAAATTAACTGGTTTGTCAGAGCCCAAGTCTTAAGAAAAAGAAACAGTTGCTACATCCTATATCTTATGAAAAATGTACCATATACCATTTAAATATGTGTTTGTGTGTGGGAGGGGGGAGAGGGAGGAGAAGAGCTCAGTTAAAGTTGGCATAAGCAACATAGTAAGTTGACGATACATGTAGATAATTTCTTTATTGAGCAAAGATGAAGCAATTTTATCTATTTGGATTTGTTTCAAAATATTTCTTGTGAAATTGATTTTAGAAACAAGTTGTACACAACAAATATGCATTTTTTTCCAGCAAATACATGCAGCAGAAAAAGACTACAATTCAGCTTGTCACTTACTTGGTGTAGGAGCAGAATTTGCAGCTACAGCTCGTTCAGATTACTCCAGACTTCTGTTTCTGTTAAGTAAAGGCATGGTAAGTAAAATATAGTCTGTATCTACATTCTGTAATGTGATCTATTACTGTTACATTACTTTCGTTAAAATATGTCATGAAGAATCTTATTTTAGTGCAACAATGATAGTTCTGCACATAAGTTATGGATTCTTACATCTGTGTTATGGTTTGGAAGTAGACAAGAAGGCTGTGGGATGAGATTTGTTAATTTAACTGCCATCAAATCTAATCTTGTCAGATATATATTTTTACCGTCTCATTTTACATGTTTTAGGTAAATTGTAATAATTTCACAACCAAGCACATACACCAGTTCTGAATTAAAAAAAAAAAGGTAAATTAAATCATCTAAGTAACAGATAAAAAAAAGTTTTGACTCATTTTTACAAAACACAACACAGATTTGATGAGATTAATGGTTCAGATGCCATTATAGCTTTTCTGATTCTGTTGTGTTTGTTTGTTGACAGTTGCTCTTGATTGATAAGAAGATGGAAGAAGTACATAAAACACTGAGTCAAGCTGGCACATTGATAGAGTCTTATAATGGTCAACCAGTGCAGAAAGAATCTCTCAAAGTTTTCTTTTTAATATTACAAGTATGCCATTACTTAATGGCAGGACAGGTAAATACAGCTCTCGGTTTTTAATTTTGTGAAATGTTAAAATGACAGTTTCAGATTTGTCAAGAAAGCCTAATTTTTCTTTGTCTATTACTTTTTATAATCTGTACTCAGGACAGAACACACTTAAGACACCTTAAGCTGTAAGACACCTTTCATGTGAATGTGATGTTGTCATTGTCCAGGTTCAAGACTTAAGAATTCTATGATTTTGGGTCCCAACCTACTACATGGCATTTTCTTCGATAAGAAACCAAACAAGCTGATAAATTGATGGGTACATCAGAAATAGGGTACCTTGTAATAAATTTACTTTCCATCTTTTGTAAAGTCTGGTACTTAAGTCACTTTATGTAATAAAAAAGTTACAGGATAAGCACTGACATGGCAAGTTTGTAGGATTTACATGTAGATGAATTTGAAATGATTTGTCAATTTTACTACTAAGGGCAGATTTAAAGCTTGTCATATCAGATCTGTCTTATAGTTTTCTTGCATTAAAATTAATTTTCTTGATTTTGTTGAAATGAGAAAAGGAAAATATGCACAGTAATGTTAAGTTATTGTTGTATTGGTGGTCCTTGATAAATTTTGATTTGGATAATGGTTGGACTTGTACATTACAAGTCTTCAAGGGAAGATATCAATACACTTCTGTTTGAAAATAATAAATTTTAAGTTGTTCTTTATTTAGGTTAAAAGTGTAAAGCCAGCACTGAAGAACTTACAACAGATTATACAAACCATTACACAGTTACATACAGATGAAGGTAAGTAATAAATTCATAAAGGGGTCAGTCTTGTACATAACCCTTAACATCATTGTTTCATTGGATAAGGACCGCCTCAGTGAAAGAGCTTTTTGCTTTTGGACCGTACCTTGGTCGGATATACATAAGACTTTAAAATTTTGAAAATGCCTGGTGCTAAAAAATCAAAGATGACAGGTTCACCTCTGCCAGGATAATGTGACTGGGGAGGGGTGAGCTTGCAGCATGCCAACTTGGTGAGCTAGCACCTTATTTTAAATTGTCCTGAGGTCATGTTGTTACATGGTTGACTATTATACACATACATACACAGACTTGTTCTGAGATTAAACCACTGAGATTGATAAACTTGTTATCATCAAAAACAGCTAAAATGATAACTTGTTAACTTGTGAAAAAAAAACAATTTGTTTGATTGCATATTCCAATTAATTTTTTTTTCTGATATTTAGTATATAAATTTGGAATATGTTGTATCTCTAATATGTAATTTGAACATTTTTTCCTTACAGAACCTGCCATAAGTAATCCAGTAGAATCATTTCATTGGTTACCAATAGAACATATGTGTGTATTGGTGTATTTGGTAAGTATGATATACATTTATAATTGTGTGTATAGATGGTGAGTGACTTTTCTATATGAGTGATATAGATTACAGGAAGTTTTATCCTATTGGTTTTTAAAATCTTCTTCAGGTGTTGTGATACAGTACAGCTCAGGTGGATAAGTGAATTTCCACCCGCCATGGTGGACAAGGTTGCCGATTTGAGCAGACCTGCCAACCCTTACGATTTTTCCGTAATTCTTACTGATTTTTTACCCATTTTACGATTTTACGGATAGGTTTAAAATCTTACGATTTGAAGTAAAATCCGGATTTTGGTTCATGTCCTATCCATTTTCTACTAAGTTTTTACACTTGTCATCAAAACGTTTGAAATTGATCTATGTAAACATTGAAACTAAGCAAGCATCTAAGTGTAGGTAACATCTTAACTGCGTTTGTAAGTAATGATTTCAAGTGCAGTCGAAATTTATGCATCTATTGGGAGGTAATAGAATCACATGTTGTGACAGTTCAACTTGATTATAATGAACCGCAAACATAAGGGGGATTTAACAGCTGATCAAGATGAACAACCGTCTTCATCAAAGCGCCAATACCCCCAGAAACGTAACAGTTAGCAGCAGTTATCGAGTAAAAAAAAATCTTACGGAAAAAAATCCAAAAATGGCCCATTCTTACTGAAAAATTAATGGGGTTGGCAGGTCTGTTTGAGCTGTACTGTAGGTTACATGGTTTCGTGTTGTGTTTGTGCCTAGGCCTTCACTTGCTATTGAAATACTTTTAATTCCACTGCATATTGTGTATTGAAATTACATGTATGTATTGAGTATACAGTGTTTAATTTACAAGTTATATGTTTAGGTGACCGTGATGCATTCCATGCAAGCTGGATACATGGACAAGGCACAGAAATACACAGATAAAGCATTAATGCAAATTGAAAAATTAAAAAGTAAGTAGAAAAGTACCAAATATAAATGTATAAAGTATTATTGTTATATGGACATTGAACCCTGAATAAATTGGGGAAAAAACTCAAAAACTGGTTTGTTGCATACCAGTAAGATTTTATGAATAACTTGCTTGTGTAAACTGAAGCCTTGTCAAATTAAAACACGATTTTCACTCAGATTTTTGGTGTAATCTGGTTTCAGTATACCAGATATACATGTATATTAAGCAAACTGCAATAGTAACAGTGTTATTAGCGTATTTAATATGGTATGGTAATACACGTCGGACAAGACTTCTATTTTTTCAAAAAAAAAATTTTGGAAGTATAGATCAATGAGAATTACCATAAAAAATAATTAATCCAGAGAAAAATCCTTCAAGCACTTAGAAGGTCTTCACAATATACCCAAACATTTTTCTTATTGATAACAGACTTGTTTGTTTATTGATTTCCAGTTTGTAATTATTTGTTCTTTATTTTCAGTGTTAGATGCACATCCATTATTATCAACATTTCAGTTAATGTTGTTAGAACATATCATCATGTGTCGACTCATCATGGGAAATAAAACATTGGCTATACAAGAGGTAGGTAACAGATGACCATGTAACTACTACTATACAGATGGCTTTTAGCTCCAAGAGAATAAATAAAATAATGATACAAGATACATTTTCATATCCCCACCATTTTGTATAGAATAATTTTTTAAGAAATGGCAGTATTTACAAACTTTGAACATAGATTAAAAAGTCATTTATCTTTTGAGCTTATCTAGAAAAAAAAACTTCACTACTTCGAGTAAAAACATATAACAAATGTGTAAATTTGTAAATTCACCTAAAACTGAGAGCTCATTCTATGTAAAATAATCTTGATTGGGATGGCGTTAAAATTAAATGGTTTAGTCAAAGCAAATAAATGTGTTTATTAAAAGGAGATTTAATACTTTCATTATATGATATATTTGGTCACTTTATTTTGATTTTTATCATATCAATAATTTGTCCTGACTGTAAATATACAAGATATGTTGTTTTTTTTTTCACAGATATTTCAGGCGTGCCAGGTATGTCAACAGCAACCTAGGCTATTTACCACACATGGTGCACAAGTACACACATTATTGGTAAGTGGAACAGAAATAAAATATATTTGTTTTAATTTAATATATCAAAACTAAACACTGCCTTTTATTCTTTTATTGATTTTTTTAATCTGAACACTTTAGAGACAAAGTATTATTTCTAGATCAAACATGGATATGTATATTATGGACATGTATATTTCATTTTCACTTCTTATCAGTAACGCAAAAATACAATGAACATGATTGAATTTAAAATCATCCCACTCATTATGTATTGTTCATGGTGGTTGAATATAAGTTTGTAAACCTCCTGTATTGTGTATATGTATGATTTCAGGGTTTATATGCAATGTCTATGAACTGTATGGAAGCTGCTGAAGCTCAGTTCAAAACAGCTGTAAAGGTGAGGATCACTATATGTTTGGAATAAAAATAAAGAACATTTTAAACTGATATTATAACATTTTGTTAACCACCATCTTGTGTATGAAAGTATTAATGATGACAAAGTTGTTAGCCTTCAAACCAATGGTATCTCACTGTAGTGTGTTTGACATTGGTTGACAACAAGTAAAAAGGTTTTTTCTTTGTCATAGACTTTTACTAGTTGGCTTGATACCAGTATAATAAAGTCAATGATCTGGTTTGTTCAATTATTATATTTTGGGGTAAACTGAAATGGTTCCCCTTTAATTTTTTTTTCTCACACTTTTAATTTTCATATGTTCCACCAGGTATTTATATATAATTACAATTGTTCTCTCTCTCTCTCTCTCTCTCTCTCTCTCTCTCTCTCTCTCTCTCTCTCTCTCTCTCTCTCACACACACACACACACACACACACACATTTATATTTTGAATCATAGTGATTGTATTGTACTATAAATTTCTTTCATTGAATATGTATTGATTTATTTACAGCTATCTCCAGAAACAGAGTTAGCATCCTTTGTACTTCTTAATTTAGCAATAGTTTATCTACGTACAAATCGACAAGAAGAATTAGTCAGTCTGCTACAGAGAGTAGAGCCAGATAAAATTGGTGCACAGTAAGTAGTTAGAGCTAGTTATATAATCATTATAAAATTGTTATTTTGCTGGTTTTTCTATGAGCTATCTTGTTTCTCCCACCATTCCTGAATTGACTACATCCTACTTGAAAAAATCTTGACTGGGGTGTATAAAATCATTACTAAACTCTACTCCTTTCTAAATCACATATATAAAACGTGTCATAATTTTCAAAAATCTGAAGAATCTTTTTGCTGCTTCTTGCGTCAAAGATGTGTGATGATGAAATACAGAGGAAATATTAAAAAAAAAAAACCAGACTAAATGAATTCCTATTACTTGCCATTGTAAAAAACATTGTGAATGAGTAAACCAGATTAAAATTTGTTGTTAAAGAAGGTTTAGTTTGTTTGAGTTTGTACTCAAACCAAGTCAGCTCTTTCATTGCAGTTAAACATATAAATATATCACTGGTCATTTAGATGTGACATTGCTTTTAAGATAAATACATATATTTATATTTTTCAGTTCACATAGTCTTAAAGCCTCTGCATATTATGTTCAAGGTTTACAGTCATTTTTCGCAGCTAGATATAATGAAGCAAAGTAAGTTTTTTTTTTATTTTTTATTATTCATAATATCATTTTTACATACATTAACAATGAATGTAATTGATGGATGGTTGTGTCATAATGACATTTGATTCAGAAATCTGTTGAATATGACAAAATATTTCTGTTTATCTAGAAATTATCACTTGACCTTACTTCTCTGTTTAAACTAGGACATGTTTGCCATAACCATGTAAGTAACTTTTATTGGAGATGCTTTGTTATTTCTGAATCCCTATGTTGCTGAGGGAAAACATACATAATCTGGTCTTTATTAGTTATTTTATGTTCATTTTACAAAATAAACAAGCTGTGTTTCATTGGAACAAACAGTTTTGTGAGTTTTTGGGTTCAGACTTGAGCTTCTTTTTACCTTTATCTCTTATGTTGCCAAAGATTTTGCTGAAATTGACACTTAACATATATGACTGGATATTGTTTTAAATAGAAATTAATAAGGTAAAGGGTTTATTGATGAGTTATGTAATATTTTGATAAACATGTATGTCACAGAAAAATAATTTGTTGTGATGTTTATTTCTAGACGCTACCTCAGAGAGACATTGAAAATGGCGAATGCAGAAGATCTCAATCGTTTAACATCGTGTTCACTGGTGCTGTTGGGACACATATTCCTGTCACTTGGCAACAATTCAGTAAGTTTGATGATAAATTTATTACAAAACAATTTCATGTGATAAAGTGGAAATTAATACTAATGTGTCATGCAAAATCCCATTGTGTGACACATTTAGACCTAATCAAATCACGGTCCTTGGTGGCCTAGTGGTCTAAAACATGAGGATCACAGCACCTCTCATTATCTAGGTCTGAATTCTACTCTGACAGATCCTAGTTTGTGAAAGTTTTTCAACTCACTTTGCTAAAAAGAGTAAACAGCTTTCTCTGCACACTTGGATTTTATTGATTTTTAACTGCACACCTCAATGTAAGTAAAGAAATTTGATTTATTAAAAATGCAATTTTGAAGGTGTTAAAAGATGTAGCCCCATGTTACCAGTTTCATTATATATATTTATTATTCATGTATTTAATAAGTTATATGTTCCCTAGAGATGAAAGATTTAAAACAGATGTTGAAAACTGAAGGAATTTTACTCGTTCATTAATATTATAACCATCTGTATTATAGGAAGCTTTAAACATGGTTACCCCAGCTATGCAGCTTGCTGGTAAAATTCCAGATGTTCATGTACAGCTATGGGCATCTTCATTACTTAAAGGTTTGTGCTTTTTAAAATATTTACCATGGATTTTAGAGATTGTGGTTTTTAAAGAGGTGTGTTTAGTAGCACTAAGACTTAAGTTTATCAAATAGCTGGACAAAATTGAGTTATTATAGAAAGTACCAGTCCAAGGTTTAATTATGTTCTTTTTTCATTTGTTCCTGTGATCATGATTGCCTTCACTCTTGCCCAATGGATGTATTTTTAAATTTCATTTTTTGAATTTAAAACTTTTTCACTCTATAACTATTTTTTTTTTTTGCTTGAAAGTATGATAACTGAATAAGGGGTGAGTAATGAAAAAAGAAAAAATGATATGTTTTAACTATGCTGGTTTTTTTTGTTGAGATATGCCATTGATATATATTGTTAATTTTAACCTGTCAAAACTGTAAACGTGTCTATTGTGTACAAAATCTTCAGTTTAGTTAAGAGCACCTCTTTAACATAAAATACTGATAAAATTTTAAGTCTGTGGGGGGATAAATTAAAAAGTTCCTAAATTGATTGCAGTTTTTTTCTTTAATTATTCTGAAATAATACCGATTCGATTGTCCTTCAAAGTTTTTTTTAGATACTAATGTTTTAATGTATGTTTTTGTTTATCTAGAGCTGTATCGATTGAGTGGTGATAAAGCAAATGAAGCAGAAGGATATAATATGCATGCCAGTTTCTCACAGTCATTGTTAAATGATCATTTTCAGTCATCAAATTTATCAGAACATGGACTAATTCAGGTATGGAACTAGTACATGTATGACAGAAAAAAAATAGATTGTTTGAAGTTATAAGATGTAAACCCTAGTGGCCAAGGATGTTGTGGACTCTAAAGCAACAGCTTACATTGTCTAGCTTTAAATCCCACTTAACCAGATCTTGGTGCAAAAAGTTTGTTAGTTTGCTTCCAGAATGTATCTTCCACTACTCTAGAAATGAATAAAATAATCTTTGGTGTTATACATCATCCCCCCCCCCCCCCATCTCTCCCCCCCCCCCCCCCCCACACACACACACACCCAACCTTTAAAAGTAAACCAAATTTGTCATATTTATGCAGAATGATTAAGGATTACATGAATGTTTTCATTTTATACTGTATATTTAATTGTATAAGGTGTTGTTTTTGTTCATGTTAAATGAAAGCCTGTCTTGATGTGTATATAATATGAGAATTCTCTAATATTACTGAAATAAAAATTTTATATAAATTATATGTTTGACAACTGAACATTCAGCATGTATGTCAGGAATTTAAGAATTCTGTAGAGCAGGAGATTTTTTTTGTTTTTTTTGTTTGTTTTTTTGAGTTGAATTCAACAATTCAATTTAACAGTTGTATTTATTCTATGTTTCAGTGGACGGAAGGCCAGTGTCCATTTCACCTGAACACATCAGTAGGTGCCAGTAATATGTTATGATAATCAGAGTTTGTTGACAGTGACATTGAAGTGGCAGCTAATTAAGTCAATCTACTAAGCTTGGATTGGACCCTTTATCAGAATGGCAGCAATCATTGGTGTGCTTCAGAAGTTTATAAATAAGTACAACTATCAGCATACTGAAATAACTTACATGTATTTGTTTTGTGGAAAGGAGTCCATTCAAATATGTTGTGTATTTGTTTGAATTGGATATACATGTACATGTACATCCGTAACCACATTGAAACAAAAAAATTCTTTTTAGTGGTTTAGATATGAGTGTAAACTGGTAAGGTGCAATGAAAATGGCTGTGAAAAATAATAAACATGTAGGAGTGGAAAACATTTACTCAATGGTCATCTCCCATAGAAATCAGAATAGAACTTTCTAGGTATGTGGAAGAATCCGCATTTATGGACAAATGAGAATCATAGATTACAAACTACAAGTGTAAACAATGAGAATCATAGATTAAAAACTACAAAACTACAAGTGTGAACAATGAGAATCATAGATTACAAACTACAAAACTACAAGTGTAAAATATGAGAATCATAGATTACAAACTAAAAGTGTAAACAATGAGAATCATAGATTAAAAACTACAAAACTACAAGTGTAAACAATGAAAATCATAGATTACAAAACTGTACAGGTGTAAACAATGAGAATCGGATTACAAGACTACATGGGTAAACAATGAGAATCATAGATTACAAAACTGTACAGGTGTAAACAATGAGAATCGGATTACAAGACTACAGGTGTAAACGATGAGAATCATAGATTACAAAACTGTACAGGTGTAAAAGATGAGAATCATAGATTACAAACTACAGGTGTAAACAATGAGAATCAGATTACAAAACTACAAGTGTAAACTATGAGAATCATAGATTACAAACTACAAGTGTAAAAAATGAGAATCAGATTACAAAACTACAAGTGTAAATGGTGAGAATCAGAGATTACAAAACTGTACAGGTGTAAATAGTGATAATTATAGAATTGAAAACTGTACAGGTGTGAACGATGAGAATCATAGATTACAAAACTGTACAGGTGTAAATGATGAGAATCATAGATTACAAAACTGTACAGGTGTAAACAATGAGAATCATAGATTACAAAACTGTACAGGTGTAAACAATTAGAATCATAGATTACAAAACGATGAGAATCATAGATTACAAAACTGTACAGGTGTAAACCATGAGAATCAGATTACAAAACTGTACAGGTGTAAACAATGAGAATCATAGATTACAAAATTGTACATTTGTAAACGATGAGAATTATAGATTACAAAACTGTACAGGTGTAAATGATGAGAATCATAGATTACAAAATTGTACATTTGTAAACGATGAGAATCATAGATTACAAAACTGTACAGGTGTAAATGATGAGAATCATAGATTACAAAACTGTACAGGTGTAAACGATGAGAATCATAGATTACAAAACTGTACAGGTGTAAATGATGAGAATCATAGATTACAAAAATGTACAGGTGTAAATGATGAGAATCATAGATTACAAAAATGTACAGGTGTAAACCATGAGAATCATAGATTACAAAACTGTACAGGTGTAAACAATGAGAATCATAGATTACAAAACTGTACAGATGTAAACAATGAGAATCATAGATTACAAAACGATGAGAATCATAGATTACAAACATGTACAGGTGTCTATGATGAGATTCATAGATTACAAAACTGTACAGGTGTAAATGATGAAAATCATAGATTACAAAACCGTACAGGTGTAAACGATGAGAATCATAGATTACAAAACGATGAGAATCATAGATTACAAAACTACAGGTGTAAACGATGAGAATCATAGATTACAAAACTGTACAGATGTAAATGATGAGAATCATAGATTACAAAACTGTACAGGTGTCCATGATGAGATTCATAGATTACAAAACTGTACAGGTGTAAATGATGAGAATCATAGATTACAAAACTGTACAGGTGTAAACGATGAGAATCATAGATTACAAAACGATGAGAATCATAGATTACAAAACTACAGGTGTAAACGATGAGAATCATAGATTACAAAACTGTACAGGTGTAAATGATGAGAATCATAGATTACAAAAAATGTACAGGTGTAAACAATGAGAATCATTTAATTCAAAACTGTACTAGTGTAATCAGTGAGAATCATAGATTACAAAACTACTCAGAGGAGTGGCTCAAATATTTAGATTTTTAACTATTAATCAATTCTCCCTGGGAAATCGTTATCGTATATTGTTCCTTGTCAATTGACCATGAACAGTTCAAGTGTTTCAGAAATTACTTATTAAAACCTACGAACTCAGAAAAAAATTGAAAGGTTGTATGTTTGATGGCAATTTTCATTGTCATGTAGGCATGATTTTATACCGGTATAAGTTTCTTTAGATGTGACATTAAATATAAATTATGCTTGATACAGAATTGATGCAATGATTGTTCCAGTTATGACTTTAATATCTGGCAGGCCAGAGATTAAATTAATTTCTTGTAAAATTATGTATGTACATATAGTATCTGAAATCATGTAAAATCATGTGTTAATATGAAAAAGGAAGGCTATTAGATATTCTAAATAGTCTTATTTTGGGAGGGGGGAGTAATTTGTTTAGTATTTATCTTATTTAGGGATTTTTATTTTTGAACGAAATTTAAAACAAATACAGAATCAGACTGGATGAAGAAGTATATTATATATGTTTGAATACTGACGATGTCATAATATGACATCACAAATATCATATTTTGTTATTTTTCATCAATATACAGCTTTTGATTTGATTTTCTTTGAAAAGAACAAATTTTATACTTTACAGGATGATTTACCATGGCAAAAATGGTATGAAAATCAACAAAAATTACTATCTTTACTGTATTAAAACACAATAAAATAAAATGTATGCTTTGAAATTAAAAATGTTATAACATTTAAAAGATACCAATATACACTTTTGTCCTTATTTTCATTACGTTTGATGACATTCATTTTTAGGACCAAATAAAGCTCTCATCATATATAAAGATATATAGATAAACTCCATTTAATTATTTTGTTTTAGATCTGAATAATTGTGCAATGATTAAATGTTCAATGCCATTGTAATGTAGTTTTAGTTAGGGTTTTTCTGTTTCTTTGTTTCTAATGATTCTTTTTCTTAGTTTCTACTGAGGACTCACAATGTATATTATTTTTAGCTCACCTGACCGAAAGGTCATGTGAGCTTATGGCATGGCGCGGCGTGTGTATGTGTGTGCGTGCGTGCATGCATGTGTGCGTCGTTAACACCTATTTTCGACTTCTCCTCCAAAACTGCTGGACAGATTTCAATGATACTTGGTCAGAAGCATATAAGGGCCAGTGCAATTCAGATTTGTTCATGGCATTGCCATGGCTACCAAAACTAGGTCAAGGTGACTTAGGGGTCCAAAAATCTTAAAAAATCTTCTTCTCCAAAACCAATGATGGGAGAAAAAATCTGATGTGATATTTGGCTTCTCTAGGGTCTTAAGCCTATAGTTTGTTCATTTCATGAAGTTTGGTCGAAAAATGGGTAACGCGTTTTTGCGTTTTATTTTAAAAATTTCGTAAAATGGCTTCAAATTGTTATAACTTGACTATTTGAACAGATATTGACATGGGGTTTTCAGTTTTGACTTTTTCTTGAAATGACCTTAAAATAGGGTCAAGGTCACAAATCAAGGTCATGACCTAATTTGTGATTTATGCAGTTTTAGGCAATTTTCTTGCAAATATTAAGAGATACATGACATCAAATCATTGTTAAAATGTTCAGCATGACAAAATTTAAAAAGGTACCAAGTTTGGTAACTATATGAAAATCCATGTAGGAGTTGTTGCCCCTGAAATGTTATTTTTGGCTTTTAAATACCAAAATTGTGCATAAGCTTGAAAACTATAATCTTTTTGTACAGGCATGTATATTATAATATTGTAGGTATTGTGACAATGATCATTTTGATAAATGGTTCAAGGTCATATGATCAAAGGTCAAGGTCACAGATGCAGAAGAAGACATAAATGGCTAGTAATCTTGAAAACTATTAATTTTTTGTATAGGCATGTGTATAAGAATATTGTAGGAATTGATATGGCGATCATTTTGCTATATGGTTCAAGGTCATATGTTCAAAGGTCAAGGTCACAGCTGCAAAAGAAGACTTAAATTGCTAATTATCTTGAAAACTTAACTTTTTCTATAGGCATATATATTAGAATATTGTAGGTATTGTGACAACGATCATTTTAATATATATGGTTCAAGGTCACATGTTCAAAGGTCAAGGTCACAGCTGCAAAAGAAGACAAATTGCTAATTATCTTGAAAACTGTTAGCTTTTTGTATAGGCATGTATATTAAAATATTGTAGGAATTGATATGGCGATCATTTTGATATATGGTTTACGGTCATATGTTTAAAGGTCAATGTCACAGCTGTAAAAGAAGACTTAAATTGTTAATTATCTTAAAAACTATTATCTTTTTGTATAGGCATATACATAAGAATATTGTAGGTATTGCAGCAACGATCATTTTGATATATGGTTTAAGGTAATGTGTTCAAAGGTCAAGGCCACAGCTGCAAAAGAAGACATAAATTGCTAATTATCTTGAAAACTATTAACTTTTTGTATAGGCATGTATATTAGAATATTGTAGGTATTGCAGCAATGATCATTTTGATATATGGTTCAAGGTCATGTGTTCAAAGGTGAAGGTCACGGCTACAAAAGAAGACATAAATTGCTTATTATCTTGAAAACTATTAACTTTTTGTATTGGCATGTATTTTAGAATATTGTAGGTATTGACATGGTGATCATATATGGTTCAAGGTCATATATGTTCAAAGGTCAAGGACATAGCTGTATAAGTATACTAAAATTTGTTAATTATTTGGAAATCATTCATTGGATTACAGTAACTTCATGCATATTATATATGCTACTTATAAATGAAATGTGAGTGGATATATTTCTGATTAAGTTTTGTGGGAGTTCTTAACCTGAGAAAACATGTAAAGTTTCTGTACCTAATATATTGTCTTTTGCGCTTTGCAAACAATTTTGGATGTATCATCAGGTGAGCGTTAAGGCCCATGGGCCTCTTGTCTTTTTTTTTGGCCTGATCGGACACATAAGTTTTTGATCTAACACTGTTTTTTTTTTTTGTTAAATTCAAGGTACCAATGTACCAGGTGAAAAAAAAAGAATTGGGAAATTCAAAACTATCATATTTCAGACATGTACTTAATTAAGATTTGCCCCAAAACAGGTTGGTGTCATCTAAATGTTACTTGTACTGTACTTGTTTACCTCTTGTTGAAATTAGTAAATTGAAATTTAAAATGCACTGCTGTTAAAGTACTAAGAATTAAATTTTAGTTCAAATACCCAGCAGCCAAAAAACATGTCAATACTGTTGTCTACAAACGAGCTGCCCAAGAAACGAGATCTTGTTTTTGGCTTTATTTCTTCCGAGATTTTTTGGAAGAAATTTAATAGTTTTAGACTTTCAGATTATTAAATAAATAAGACTTTTTATACAACTTACTGCGAAAAGTATAATAGAAGCATAAATTTCTTGCTAAAACCCATCTGTGAAAGTTATTTTTTATGGCTGTCTGTGTGCATAAATAGGAACATCTGCTCAGAAAGGCCAAGAAATGGTGGCTTTAATCATCTTATTGTTGTGAAACCTTTCTCTTTATTGTCTTTTCCTTACTGTTCTGATAGAAAACAGAAAATTTTACTAAATCTACCATGAATTTTTATCTTCACCAGAATAATGATGATCTTTATGTGTCACTGTGTATAGTGTATAAATTATTTATTTATTTTTATGATGATCCTTATATCACTGTATCATATGTTTATACATGTACATATAAATGTGTCATTATTGTGTCCACTTACAAATCTTTATGTAAGTAAATTCTTGTATAAAATCTACAATTTGTTTTGTTTGATTTTAAAATAGGATTGAATTTTTACCTGATTTTTGTATTGCACTAATAACAATGGCTAATTACAGAACAAATGTGCTGTCTCCTTGCTGGTAGGGGTATGTGATGCTCTACCAAGTTTCTGAATCTGGTTAACCCACATTCAAGGCCACAGTCACATATCCAGTAGTTGTAAAACCTGAAAACACATCTTATTGTTAAAAAAAGCTTGAAATTAACCAGTATGGTATCAGTACTTGAAGCTTTGCAAAGTTTCAAAGCTTAGGTCAAGGTTACAAAAAGAAGTGTACCTCCAAACATTTTATTGACCAAATGCCCAGATGTACATGCAACTTAGTTTGCTAAGTTGATTGATTTTGTCCTACATTCAAGGTCTTAATGATCTGCATTCAAAATTGTTGTGACTTAAAAAAGATACAACTGTAAACATTGCTTCATAACCCAAAAGACATAAAAGATTTAAACTTCTAAATAGCGTCAGAGAATGAAACTAAACCAAGTTTGTCCAGCTGGTTGATCTTCCTCATTCAAGGTCACTGTGACCTTAGTAGTAAAACTTTTGACACAAGGCTTAAAACTTCATAAGCAGCATTATTATTGACCTCTAGGTAATAAGGAAAAACTTTTGAGCATAATCTTGTCATCAACAAGATAACTAATGACCATAAACGTAAACATTTCTGATAAATTATAAATGCATAAAGATCTACTAAGTTCAAGAGATTTTGACTTTATACATGTAGTAAAATATGAACCAAACCCCCTAAAAACTAGAAATATATAACATCAGAGTGTGAAGCTAGAAAAGTGAACTTTTTTTAGCTCACCTGACCGAAAGGTCATGTGAGCTTATGGCATGGCGCGGCGAGTGTATGTGCGTTTGTGCGTCGTTAACACCTATTTCCGACTTCTCCTCCAAAACTGCTGCACAGATTTCAATGATACTTGGTCAGAAGCATATATGGGTCAGTGCAATTCAGATTTGTTCATGGCATTGCCATGGCTACCAAAACTAGGTCAAGGTGACCTAGCCGTAAAAAGTCTTAAAAAATCTTCTTCTCCAAAACCAATGATAGGAGAAAAAATCTGATGTGATATTTGGCTTCTCTAGGGTCTTAAGCCTATAGTTTATTCATTTCATGAAGTTTGGTCGAAAAATGGGTAACGCATTTTTGCGTTTTATTTTAAAAATTTCGTAAAATGGCTTCAAATTGATATAACTTGACTATTTGAACAGATATTGGCATGGGGTTTTCAGTTTTGACTTTTTCTTGAAATGACCTTAAAATAGGGTCAAGGTCACAAATAAAAGTCATGACCTAATTTGTGATTTATGCAATTTTAGGCAATTTTCTTGCAAATTTTTAGAGATTTAGGAATTTAGATCATTGTTGAACTGTTCAGCATGACAAAATTTAACAAGATACCAAGTTTTGTAACAATATAATAATCCATGTAGGAGTTGTTGCCCTTTAATTTTTTTTTTTTTTTGGCTTTTAAAATTCTAAAAATCAGCATTAGCTTGAAAACTAAAAACTTTTTGTATAGGCATGTATATGAGAATATTGTAAGTATTGATATGATAATCATTTTGATATATGTTTCAAGATCATATGTTCAAAGGTCAAGGTCATAAGTGCATAGGAAGACTGAAGTTGTGAATTATCTAAAAGAAGAATGAAATTGTTAATTATCTTGAAAGCCATTAACTTTTTGTATAGGCATGTATAGTAGAAAATTGTAAGTATTGATATGACAATCATTTTGTTGTATGTTTCAAGGTCACATGTTCAAAGGTCAAGGTGAAAGCTGCATAAGTGTACTGAAATTGTTAATTTTCTTGAAAACTATTATCTTTTTGTATAGGCATGTATATTAGAATATTGTAGGTATTGATATAACAATCATTTTGATATATGGTTCAAGGTCATATGTTCAAAGGTCAAAGTCATAGCTGCATAAGTGTACTGAAATTGTTAATTATCTTAAAAACTATTATCTTTTTGTATAAGAATGTATATTTGGAATATTGTAGGTATTGATATTACGTCCATTTTGATATAAGTTTCAAGTTCATATGTTCAAAGGTCAAAATTATGGCTGCATTACCATATGGTTAATGATTTGGAAATAATTCGTTGTACTATAGTTAAATCATGTATATGAGTTATTTATAAATGAAATGTGACTAAACATTTCTGATTAACTGTTGCAAGATTTCCAAACTTGAGGAATTTTGTGAAGTTTTTGTAATTAAGTTCTTTGTAAGTTTTGGACATTTCCTCAGGTGAGCGTTAAAGCCCATGGGCCTCTTTTTTTTCCAAGGCTGTGGTATTAATATTTTTCAGTTGTTTTTCCATCAACCAAAAGGTCTAGAAGTTTAAAACTATATATAAGCATTAGTGACTGGTGTGAAGCTAGCCCGCTATTCTAGCCCGCAATTCATTTAAAAACCGCCAGCCCGCAATTCTATTTTTTGGACAAAAAGCAAATATCTCATACCCTTTACCATTAAGATCAACAGTATTACATCAATATAACGTCCAGAAGAAGAAAATACCTTTCTATAAAAATCACCTGTACATTAAGACCACAAGACTACGTTTTAAACGTAAAAACAAAATATTACACATCAGGCGTCAGACGCTTTTCCCCACCTAGGTCTTTCTGTCACAGATTAGTCAATCCAAGTAGAAGATTTGCTGAAAATTTCAAGAACCCTAGAGGGGTAGAACAGTTCTAACAAGAGCTCAGAAGGCAGCTTCCCCCTCCCGAAAAATGAAATTTTGAATAAAGGTTAAGATTGAAGTAGCGTATCTGGCGTCAGACGTTTTTCCCCACCTAGGCCTTTCTGTCACAGATTAGTCTATCCAAGTAGAAGATTTGCTGAAAATTTCAAGAACCCTAGAGGGGTAGAACAGTTCTAACAAGAGCTCAGAAGGCAGCTACCCCCTCCCGAAAAATGAAATTTTGAATAAAGGTTAAGGTTGAAGTAGCGTATCTGGCGTCAGACGCTTTTCCCCACCTAGGCCTTTCTGTCACAGATTAGTCTATCCAAGTAGAAGATTTGCTGAAAATTTCAAGAACCCTAGAGGGGTAGAACAGTTCTAACAAGAGCTCAGAAGGCAGCTACCCCCTCCCGAAAAATGAAATTTTGAATAAAGGTTAAGGTTGAAGTAGCGTATCTGGCGTCAGACGCTTTTCCCCACCTAGGCCTTTCTGTCACAGATTAGTCTATCCAAGTAGAAGATTTGCTAAAAATTTCAAGAACCCTAAAGGGGTGGAACGGTTCTTACAAGAGCTCAGAAGGCAGCTACCCCCTCCCGAAAAATGAAATTTTGAATAAAGGTTAAGGTTGAAGTAGCGTATCTGGCGTCAGACGCTTTTCCCCACCTAGGCCTTTCTGTCACAGATTAGTCTATCCAAGTAGAAGATTTGCTGAAAATTTCAAGAACCCTAGAGGGGTAGAACAGTTCTAACAAGAGCTCAGAAGGCAGCTACCCCCTCCCGAAAAATGAAATTTTGAATAAAGGTTAAGGTTGAAGTAGCGTATCTGGCGTCAGACGCTTTTCCCCACCTAGGCCTTTCTGTCACAGATTAGTCTATCCAAGTAGAAGATTTGCTGAAAATTTCAAGAACCCTAGAGGGGTAGAACAGTTCTAACAAGAGCTCAGAAGGCAGCTACCCCCTCCCGAAAAATGAAATTTTGAATAAAGGTTAAGGTTGAAGTAGCGTATCTGGCGTCAGACGCTTTTCCCCACCTAGGCCTTTCTGTCACAGATTAGTCTATCCAAGTAGAAGATTTGCTGAAAATTTCAAGAACCCTAGAGGGGTAGAACAGTTCTAACAAGAGCTCAGAAGGCAGCTACCCCCTCCCGAAAAATGAAATTTTGAATAAAGGTTAAGGTTGAAGTAGCGTATCTGGCGTCAGACGCTTTTCCCCACCTAGGCCTTTCTGTCACAGATTAGTCCATCCAAGTAGATTATTTGGTGAAAATTTCAAGAACCCTAGAGGGGTAGAACAGTTCTAACAAGAGCTCAGAAGGCAGCTACCCCCTCCCGAAAAAATAAAATTTTGAATAAAGGTTAAGGTTGAAGTAGCGTATCTGGCGTCAGACGCTTTTTCCCATCTAGGCCTTTTTGTCACAGATTTAGCTATCCAAGTAGATGATTTGGTGAAAATTTCAAGAACCCTAGAGGGGTAGAACAGTTGTAACGAGAGCTCAAAATCTACTTCTGAAAAATAAAATTTTGAACTTTTTTTTTTTAAATTTTAATCATTTATCCAGTTTTGTTTTGTTTTCTTCAATATGCTTGTGGTGGAAATGTTTTTCTGACGCAATGTTCTGAATGAAATCGGAACCTTTCTTAAAATTCCTTTTACTACAATTGTTATGTTTGTATTTATTATGATTTTGTAAAAATTATTTTGAGTTTATCGAAAAGGCTTTTTTTTACCAAAAATTTTGTATGTCAATTTTTTTTATAAAAACCAAAGTTGACTAGATTTATTTGATAATTATTTAAAGATCAATTACAAGTTACTAAATATTAGATATTACTTTGCAATTTTGAAAAGGTGAGAGGTTCTGAGTTTCGCTAAACAATTCAGCTTAATTGATTAACTATCGCATTATATTTACGACGTAAGGAGTTGAGCTGTACCATGCATTTCCTATTCTAGGACCAATTGTATTTTATGATGGTTGACACATTTCCAAAATTTCTGAAAAATTAATCCAAGAAGATCCCAGAATGGATATCATTTAATGTTGTTCAGGGTTAGTTGACCATCTTTTTCTACAAAAGTGGTCTTTTTAGTGATTTTTAAAATTTTCTGTATTGTTGCCAAAATGTTTGCTCCATTACAAAAATGTTCAATTTATGCAACCACAATTTATCGATTCTATAAGAACTACTTTTTATGCATATTGATAAGTAGTGAACTAGGAACTAGGAACTCCTCGAGATATCATCATTTAGCTTAGGGAAATCAAAAACGTTAATGTTAGACGACTCAAAAAGCAATCACGATACCCTACTTTGCTAATAAACAGACAATCCAATGACCTTATCCCGCTAGGATTCTTTAAAAGTGGATATAATATACACGTCTTTTCAAAAATATTGTAGTCTTTAAGTCTCCTGCAAAACTTTTGACCTTGACCTTTGAACCTCTATCGTGACAGCTAAATTAACGCTACAAAATGTTAAAGTAATTCAGATTATTTACCACTTTACACAAATTTACATATATGGTAGTAAGAATCTGTGACCTTCACTTTTGACCAATGACATTAATTTACATATCAAAATGATTATTTATAAAGTATCCACAATATATGGATCCTGCTCTCTTACACTGAACATATTTTACCTTAAAACATAGAAGAGCGCGTAACCGAAAACATCCGAATTATAGAAAATGTGATTTAAAATCTATAAGACTTTTGAATGGCGCGAGAAAATATAATCGAAGGCACGAAAACCATGGTAACGTCATCTGGGCCTTCAAAAGGGTGTATCTTAATTTTTAGTTTTTCAGACAAGTACCCAATCCTCCCATTCACATAACTCTTATAATGTGTCAAAAGTAAATACTCCCGTCTCAAACTGAAGTCTTATGTCTGACCTGACCAGAAATTGAACCAACATCAGAACCTCCACCCCGCCTCAAAGATCCGCGTCTAAACCCCCTAGGCATTTTTTAATTGGAGTTGGGTTTGTGGTCTTAGGTGCCAGCTTGCGAATCACAGTACCTTACATCTGTAAAGTTAGTTCCCCTGCCATTTGTTTAGTTTTTCTAATTGCTGTATTCCATTTTTCTATGAGTACTCCAGTTTCCTTTACCATTTCCCAACCTGATTACCTTAATACAGTGAAATTATCTGCACCAGGGTCCTAAATACCATCAACATAGCATAGCAAAGCATGAATGCCAACTATTTGAATGCAAGCTTACAAGGTTCATAATCTTTTCTCAGTGACAGCTGTAGTGAGAAAATGTGTCATTTGCATAATGATTGCTGTTACATGTTAATGTGTATCTCAAAGTCAATGCTTAGAATAGGAAAAAGCTAGTTTCTGTATTAACACAAAAGATTAAGAAAAACAATACATAATTTTTATGCATGTTTTGATAATTTCCACAAAGAATGAACACTCAGTAATCAAAGTTTAATGAGAAATAAATATTTGTATATTTTAATTACATCATGCAACATTTTCCAACAAAAAGGGCTTCTTGATTCATCAAGACAATGAAAAATTGCATCCTCCATTGGTTACAGACCTCAGTCATGAAATGACAGCCAAAATTAACCAATTTTGGCCATATCACCTTTAGTGTCATGCACCCATATTTCAATAATTTTTAAGTTACACCAGGAATGTTGATACTTTTTAAAATCAGAAGAATTCAAACACTATTTCTATACTGAATTTATGACCCAAATGTAAATTTTCACAAGTTTAGCAAACATTTTGATACCATGGCAACCACACAGAAAATTGTAAAATTTTACCTCAAAATAGATCATTTCATGGAATCTGATGGTCATCAAACCCCGAACTACATATAATGGCACATATTATCCCTAATCCTCAAATATTACTTTTTTCTTTTTTTAAAAAAAAAATCATTACTTTGTCTGATTCATTTTTTCTGAAATTTGGAAAATGTGTCAAGTAAAAGCACATGACAATGTTTACATGCAAAATGTGGTCCAGGCAAAGGAAGTGCATTGTGCGGCTTAAGTCCTTACGCCGGAAATATAGTGCGATAGTCATCCAATTCAGTTTAATTCTTTAGTAAACCTAAGAAGCTCTCAACTTGGCAAAATTGCAAAGTGCTATTTATTAACAAATTTAATTGAGCAGGGTCTAAGACCCTTGAGTTTTTTTATATGCACTACTTTTGACTGTCCCCCATCCGGCCTTATCACGACTGAGGTCTACTACCATTCCTGCGCGTCAGAATTTATAACTATTTCTTAAAACCTTTTTAGCACTTATGCAATTGTTTTGTATTCTTGTATATTCATATTGTATTTTTCTTTATTACACAAAATACTTCTATCATCATATATTTAGATGACCACATCTTTTCCTTCTTAAAAGTTTCTTCCCTGTTGTACAGTGAAGTTTAAAACTCTTATTTTTGAGTAAATTTTTAAGGTTCCTTTTTGGGGTTAGTTATCAACATCAGTCGAAATCATCACTTTTATTTTTTTTTTATCTTGGTCCTTTTTTTCTTGTTTTGATCATACTTCAATGTATTTTTTACTTTAAATGTTTTGAAGCATTGTTTATATACATAGAACAGGGTCATAAGTAAGGGTCATGTCCTTTTAAGACATTCTTTCTTACTAAATAAGATCTTTTGTTGAAAGATATTTTGATACACTGTTCCAATTATATACTTAATTTGTTTAATGTAACCTAATAAATGCCATAAAATTGATTTTAGTACTTCCAGTACTTTGATTAGCTCTTGGTAGCAAACCTCAGTTGTAATAAGACCGGATGTGGGACGGTCAAAAGTAGTGCAAAAAAAAAAAAAAACTCAGGGAGCTTTACTAGACCCTGCTCAAATAAATTTTTAATAGATATCACTGTGTAATTTTGCCAATGTGAGAGCTTCTGAGGATTGCAAAAGACTTATTCTGAGTTGGTTGACTATCGCACTATATTTACAGCACAAGGACTTATTACTGAAATATGGGTGAATGGAAATAAATGTTATCACCAAAAATTGGACAATTTTGACTGCGAATTCAACACAGGGAATCTGCCTTCTGAGCTCTTGTTGGAACTGTTCTACCCCTCTAGGGTTCTTGAAATTTTCAGCAAATCTTCTACTTGGATAGACTAATCTGTGACATAAAGGCCTACGTTGGGAAAAGCGTCTGACGCCAGATACGCTACTTCAACCTTAACCTTTATTCAAAATTTCATTTTTCGGGAGGGGGTAGCTGCCTTCTGAGCTCTTGTTAGAACTGTTCTACCCCTCTAGGGTTCTTGAAATTTTCAGCAAATCTTCTACTTGGATAGACTAATCTGTGACAGAAAGGCCTAGGTGGGGAAAAAGCGTCTGACGCCAGATACGCTACTTCAACCTTAACCTTTATTCAAAATTTCATTTTTCGGGAGGGGGTAGCTGCCTTCTGAGCTCTTGTTAGAACTGTTCTACCCCTCTAGGATTCTTCAAATTTTCAGCAAATCTTCTGCTTGGATAGACCAATCTGGAAAGAAAGGCCTAGGTGGGGAGAAACGTCTGACGCCAGGTACGCTACTTCTACCTTAACCTTTATTCAAAATTTCATTTTCGGGAGGGGGTAGCTGCGTTCTGAGCTCTTGTAAGAACTGTTCTACCCCTCTAGGGTTCTTGAAATTTTCAGCAAATCTTCTACTTGGATAGACTAATCTGTGACAGAAAGGCCTAGGTGGGGAAAAACGTCTGACGCCAGATACGCTACTTCAATCTTAACCTTTATTCAAAATTTCATTTTTCGGGAGGGGGTAGCTGCCTTCTGAGCTCTTGTTAGAACTGTTCTACCCCTCTAGGGTTCTTGAAATTTTCAGCAAATCTTCTACTTGGATAGACTAATCTGTGACAGAAAGGCCTAGGTGGGGAAAAGCGTCTGACGCCAGATACGCTACTTCAACCTTAACCTTTATTCAAAATTTCATTTTTCGGGAGGGGGTAGCTGCCTTCTGAGCTCTTGTTAGAACTGTTCTACCCCTCTAGGATTCTTCAAATTTTCAGCAAATCTTCTACTTGGATAGACCAATCTGTGAAAGAAAGGCCTAGGTGGGGAGAAACGTCTGACGCCAGATACGCTACTTCAACCTTAACCTTTATTCAAAATTTCATTTTTCGGGAGGGGGTAGCTGCCTTCTGAGCTCTTGTTAAGAACTGTTCTACCCCTCTAGGGTTCTTGAAATTTTCAGCAAATCTTCTACTTGGATAGACTAATCTGTGACAGAAGGCCTAGGTGGGGAAAAGCGTCTGACGCCAGATACGCTACTTCAACCTTAACCTTTATTCAAAATTTCATTTTTCGGGAGGGGGTAGCTGCCTTCTGAGCTCTTGTTAGAACTGTTCTACCCCTCTAGGGTTCTTGAAATTTTCAGCAAATCTTCTACTTGGATAGACTAATCTGTGACAGAAAGGCCTAGGTGGGGAAAAAGCGTCTGACGCCAGATACGCTACTTCAACCTTAACCTTTATTCAAAATTTCATTTTTCGGGAGGGGGTAGCTGCCTTCTGAGCTCTTGTTAGAACTGTTCTACCCCTCTAGGGTACTTGAAATTTTCAGCAAATCTTCTACTTGGATAGACTAATCTGTGACAGAAAGGCCTAGGTGGGGAAAAGCGTCTGACGCCAGATACGCTACTTCAACCTTAACCTTTATTCAAAATTTCATTTTTCGGGAGGGGGTAGCTGCCTTCTGAGCTCTTGTTAGAACTGTTCTACCCCTCTAGGATTCTTCAAATTTTCAGCAAATCTTCTAGCTTGGATAGACCAATCTGTGAAAGAAAGGCCTAGGTGGGGAAAAACGTCTGACGCCAGGATACGCTACTTCTAACCTTAACCTTTATTCAAAATTTCATTTTTCGGGAGGGGGTAGCTGCCTTCTGAGCTCTTGTTAGAACTGTTCTACCCCTCTAGGGTTCTTGAAATTTTCAGCAAATCTTCTACTTGGATAGACTAATCTGTGACAGAAAGACCTAGGTGGGGAAAAGCGTCTGACGCCAGATACGCTACTTCAACCTTAACCTTTATTCAAAATTTCATTTTTCGGGAGGGGGTAGCTGCCTTCTGAGCTCTTGTTAGAACTGTTCTACCCCTCTAGGGTTCTTGAAATTTTCAGCAAATCTTCTACTTGGATAGACTAATCTGTGACAGAAAGGCCTAGGTGGGGAAAAGCGTCTGACGCCAGATACGCTACTTCAACCTTAACCTTTATTCAAAATTTCATTTTTCGGGAGGGGGTAGCTGCCTTCTGAGCTCTTGTTAGAACTGTTCTACCCCTCTAGGGTTCTTGAAATTTTCAGCAAATCTTCTACTTGGATAGACTAATCTGTGACAGAAAGGCCTAGGTGGGGAAAAGCGTCTGACGCCAGATACGCTACTTCAACCTTAACCTTTATTCAAAATTTCATTTTTCGGGAGGGGGTAGCTGCGTTCTGAGCTCTTGTTAGAACTGTTCTACCCCTCTAGGGTTCTTGAAATTTTCAGCAAATCTTCTACTTGGATTGACTAATCTGTGACAGAAAGGCCTAGGTGGGGAAAAGCGTCTGACGCCAGATACGCTACTTCAACCTTAACCTTTATTCAAAATTTCATTTTTCGGGAGGGGGAAGCTGCCTTCTGAGCTCTTGTTAGAACTGTTCTACCCCTCTAGGGTTCTTGAAATTTTCAGCAAATCTTCTACTTGGATTGACTAATCTGTGACAGAAAGACCTAGGTGGGGAAAAGCGTCTGACGCCTGATGTGTAATATTTTGTTTTTACGTTTAAAACGTAGTCTTGTGGTCTTAATGTACAGGTGATTTTTATAGAAAGGTATTTTCTTCTTCTGGACGTTATATTGATGTAATACTGTTGATCTTAATGGTAAAGGGTATGAGATATTTGCTTTTTGTCCAAAAAATAGAATTGCGGGCTGGCGGTTTTTAAATGAATTGCGGGCTAGAATTGCGGGCTAGCTTCACACCAGTCAACTTTGTAATAAGATAAGATAAATTTTGTGTTACTTTGACTTTAAAGTCTACTATATACTATATGAGCAAGCAATATAAAGTTAAAATATATTATTATTATTACATTTTAAGCCAGTACAACGAATTATTATTTATTTTCTGTTTTAATATTCTTAGGAGCCGACATTCTCCTTTCTGATTTCGACACTTAGCGTCTGATAAAGTGCAGTGAACGTATGAAGAATCGTGGGTCAAAGATCAAATAACTTTGGTAAATATTCAAGTAAAAAAATATACATCTACATTTTTACAGAAACATTCATCAGATTCATATTATTTTTATTCAAATATAACATGTACTAGTATTTTTTTTTTATTTCTGGTTAAATCTAATTAATGTTTATTGACATTTATTGAAGTAAGGTCTGATAAAGTTATCTAGCAACCAACAAAAATTTCTAAAGATGCTCGGATGTACCGTGATTCTGATTATTACTCGCTAATTAAAATCAAGATAGAAGTGAGAGCATGTGCCACATATTACTAGCAATCCACTCTTAGTACTATGGATAACATTCATGAGTAGGAATGATAGTGAATATGTAAATAAGAAAGACAAACACAGAAAAGAAAGTGAAAAAAGAAGGACGCTTGACTGGGAAAAAATGTGAAATCTTGCAGGTGAGTGTGATTTTATTACAAGATATGTTCCCATTTGTCGTTATCCTGAGCAACCTGGTTATATACACAAACCAACACTAATGAAAAATAACAGATCAGTGTTAATTTATTACAAGAAAGGTTCCATACTTCGCTTTCCTAAAAAACCTGGTCCTTCATACAAACCAACACTTATGAAAAATAACAGGTTAATCTTGCTTTATTAAAAGAAAGGTTCCCATACCTCACTTTCTAAAAAACCTACTCCTTCATACAAACCAACACTGAAAACCTACTGGTGAATATATAATTTTTTACATGAAAGGTTTTTATTGATCATTATCCTGAGCAGCCGCCTGGTCATACACACAAACCAATAGTAATGAAATAAAAAGTGAAGATGACATCCAAACCTAACACCAAAAAAGTTCTAATCTGTAGTAATTCTGAACAACCTGGCCATTCATAAAAACCAATGGTAACGAAACAATTTATAAAAACGAAAGGCAACCCCATCACAAGAAGGTCATTATTTTTTAGTAAGTTTGAACAATCTGACGATTTTTTAAAAAAAAAAAAAAAAAAAACATCGATCACGATATGAAAAGTAATGAATATAAAAAGGCAAATCCGTAACACAAAAGCTTTTCTTTTCTTGTTATTTTAAACATCTTGAACATTTTTAACCTAGTGGGTATAAAATGAGATGTGGGAACAGGACCGATCACGATAGTGATCCTCAAAATCTGACAAATAACAAAAATTATTAATAAAATTGTATTAACTGTAAAGGTTGACAATACGGTTAAAACAATAAAATATATGATACATGGCAATTTATACACATAAAAAAGGAACACTCAGAAAGAAAACGATTGATTGGCTGTTTGAATGTTGTTAAACAATACATCAACGATTTAGCTATTTGCGACGACTTTTTGTTAAAGTGCTACCTCACCGAGTCAGTATGCTACAGACAAGGATAACACTTGCTTCGTCACAATATACTGGCATTTGGAAAATAAGTTGATACTCTGGCCTTCACGGGAAAGATAGCAGTATAACAAAACTTTTAAAGTCTTATTTAGGACCTGGTCGGGGTTAGACCTCCGACATCAGGAGTTTCTATATTAATATTTTATAAATAAACGACTAGTTTAATTCGTTCTGTATGGACTTATGTACCGATTGAAATTAGTTAACTTAGTTCAAATATCATTAAAGTATATTAAACGGTCATCACGTGTAAATTGTCAATTGTAATAACTTAATCTACATATACATGTATTTTCAATATTTTAACTATTTTTCTTGAATAACTGTGTATTCCGAACACTTTCACATTTCCGAAAGAACATATCTATTTTTCTCTGGTCCCCATTAGATATTTTGAGCGCTAAGATGATTATCATTTTAAACAATTGACTTTGACTTTGACCAGCTTAGTATTTTACCATTCAAACAATAAACTGAAACCATTTTTTATTTAAACGGAATACACAGGTATGTTGGAAAAGATATAAAATACAGAAAAATATATGCAGCGTATGCCATAAATAATTAAATACACTTTTATTGCATAATAGCAGTCGATAAATTATAAGAATTAAATTCATCAGTCAAGTATTCTCAAATTAAAGTTCAGTTAGTATCACTTGAAAATTTGTCCACCAAAATTTCTTAAAAATACAAATATTGTTTTTATATTAGAAATACACATCTTACCATTGTTACATCAAGGTTAATGCCGATTTTGTAATAATTCACCACGATTTATTCTCCTTAAATAACAATATCAATTTCTTTTATAACTAATACATGAGATACCTGTCTTTCATATTTTTAATATTTACATATTTTAAACACATTTTTATTTAAGACCGTGAGCTGTTTTAGTAAAATATTATTATTATTATTATTATTATTATTATTATTATTAGTATTATTATTATTATTATTATTATCATCATCAGTTAAATCAAGATAATTTGTTAGTGTTTTGGTAAAATATTCTTATTAATATTATTATTATTATTGTTAGAGAGGTCTCGTGCACAATCCTTACATGAAAAGCCAGTCATGAAACAACACTGACGGTTCCACATTTTTTCACATCTAAAGGCTGAGTTTTGCCAAAGACTTAATTCTCGATGAATCTGAGTAACACTACGATATTTCAGTTGGTAGAGTGCTCGCTTTGTATGTGAGAAGTCAGGGGTTCGAACCCCGGCCGGGTCTGACACAGACTTGAAAAAAAAGTAGCGATTGTTCTTTCGCTAAGCACTTCGCTTTAGAAATGAAAAATACGGAGTCCTTCGGATGAGACGTTAAAAACGACAGGCGTGGTACGCTTAAGAACCCTCCCTGCACATTCCCCTAAGTGCACTGCAAATGCATGTGAGACATATTTTTGAATGTTGTGAAGATCATAAAAGTAAGGAAATGTTTTATAATTTATAATCATATTATTAGTTACACAATTATTTTTAATTCGATTGCCATTTTATTTATTTATTTATTTATTTATTCATTCAATTATTTATTTATTTTATTTATCAATTTATTATTTATTTCATTTATCTATTTATTAACCAATAAAAGTATTATTTATTTATTTATTCATCCATTAAACCAATACAATTATTATTTTTAATTAATTAATTAATTAAAACTAACTTGATAATTTTTGTTAGTAGTCCATTAAGTAAAAACATTTAACCTCCTATTAGTTCACTGGTCATATCTAAGAGTATATTTTTAGATTAGACACTAGATCAAGGATGAGGTATAATGTATTCAAAATTGTTGATATAATTGTAAAGGTATCATATATCTGATTTTTACATTATTAATTTTTTTTTTAATTTATTTAAAATTGACATTATGTCCAAATATATTTTAATATTCAATTTCTTTTTGGCAATTACCCGTATTTATACAGTCTCATTTTCTCTCTCTCTCTCTCTCTCTCTCTCTCTCTCTCTCTCTCTCTCTCTCTCTCTCTCTCTCTCTCTCTCTCTCTCAAATTTATAAAACATGTAATTAAATATAATTTTCCATGTTAGGAAATATTAAAATCAATTAAATTGCATTTTATTATTTTCTTTACCCTTTTGTATGTTTATGTTTGACTTATGATTCATGAGAGAGAGAGAGAGAGAGAGAGAGAGAGACGAGTTAATATGAACAGTTTTGATTGGTGGATTGAAAAAGAGGCTAATTTATGGACCAATCACATCCTTTGGGTTTGTTCAAACTCAGTATCATCAACAAGAGGAAAGTAACATCTTCAGGACAGAAACAGTTTTGCAAATGTTGTAAGTTTCTTTTTTATATATTATGGATTATACTATTATAAGAAAATAAGCATCTTTTAAAGTACATATTATATCATAAATCAATAATGTTTTCACATTTTACAGTCTATAATTTTTTAAACATATTAATAAAAATGTATCATCTAGAAAAAATCGGTAGCCATCTTGGATTTTGACATATTTTTAATGCTGACGTCTTTTCCTTTGAAATATGGCTCTTACTATTAGAAATTTGTCACTGTTATTGTGAAAAGCTACACATACATTTAAAGGTGAAATCGGAATTGTATCACACTTTGTTCATCCTATAATTCCCTTTTATACAATATTCTATGGTTTCACAGGGGACCCTAGAATTTCAGGTTTTTACGTGAGCTTTTATAAATTAATAAATAGATAGATAAATAAAAAGAACTAAATAAATAAATAAATAAATGAATAAATAAATAAAGACATTATAGGTGTAGGATACAATTCATTCATCTACCTTTCTATCTATCTATCAAGAACATGTTCTAAGGTTTTTTTATTTTATGTCACATTAACATGGTAAGAAGGGTGCACTGATTTCGAAAATTATTAGAAATAATAAAATTGTGGAGAAATAAAAAATGATATCATTATGATGAAAGAAACCACAATGATAATGAATAAGAAAACAAAATTCCAACTAAAATCAGAAAGAAAAAAAAATAATAATAATAATCTTATTATTATTATTATTATTAATGATAATTACAATAATAATAATATTAATAATAATAAAACAGAGGATATTTGCCGGAACTCGACCTGGTTTTCTTTAGAATTACATGGTATAAAATCAGTGTTTTGTTAAAGAGGTATACCTGTATAAGATTTTACCATAGGCGGGGTATTTCTTTCATAGGGGTGGAGTTGACTAGTTTTATTTATTGTTAATTATTGTATCTCACATGGAAAGTCAGCAACACGAAACTTCAGCAGTCAGAAAATATTTTGAGGGTTGTCAAAATTTGCCGTGCCACTTCCTAAATAAAAGCATGACAGATCAAAAGAACAAATTTCAGTTATTTTGGCACCTGACAAGTTATTTC